>CAMXCT020000380.1:869234-922599 GCA_947184155.2 Cladocopium goreaui | reverse complement strand
AGAACAGTACACCAACCCTCATGCGTTTCATCCCCACTAAAAAGGAAATCATCAACATGACCAGAAATAATCCCTTTGGTAACCCCATCAACCACATAAACCCAGCAGCATGCGTCACTCCAGCATTTTTTGCAATCCGAGTTTTGCAAAGAAATCGGAAATGGAACGATACCATTCCAGTGGCGCATCAACTAAGCCATAGCAGGCTTTCTTCACTTTGGTGATTGACTCTGCTGGGAGTCCCATCCTTTCACAGATCTCTGGGCATGGTATACAAAAAAGGTCATCAGGGTATGGCCTGCTTTGCAGGAAAGCACCTGTCACATCACCTTTTCGCATCTTGTGGCGATATGAAGCGGCTAATTGCATCTGCAGTTGCCTGGTCTGGCGAGTCGTGGTTGGAGAAGTCGTTGCTCTCTGTTCATAGCATGGATCTTGGTATCCTAAGAGGACGGCTCTGGCTTTCGCCTTTCGGCTGCCATCCTCCTTCTGCTTCCATGTCAGTATCCAACGCATCTTCACTGCTTGTTCGCGTGCTGGGCGAAGTTTCTCTGGAAGGGCTTCAAAAGCCTTGGCAGCTATGAAGTTACTCACTTCAACGGCCTTTGCAGATCGGAACTGTTGTCGCTCTTCCTCAGATAGGTGACGCTCACAGACTTCAACTGCTGACCGTTTCTTCAAGCTACTGGCAAAATAAGAAGGGAGATCTCGAAGAGCTCGTTCAGATCCAGCACGTGTGTCTGGCATGGGAACCTCCACGGCCACGGCCGCGGTCTCATCCATCCAGAAGGTGCTCTCGGTGACTGCAAACACTTCCTGGATACTTGACTGGTTCCACCATGGTGGGGCAGCAGCCATGCCTTGTTGGGCACATATTCGAGGCCTCTGTGACACGGGTGCTCCTGAGGATGTAGAAGGCGTAGGCCTGGAAGTTGGACTCCTGGATCGCCCTGTTGGCCTGGATGTTGGAGGAGCCGGTCCCATACCACTCATCTCATCTATCATGGGGCCTCGTTTTCTTGTACATCTTCTCATTAGTTGCCATTCTGGTGGACACATCCAGAAACTCGTTCCCTCCAAGTTGTTGAGCTACTCTATCAAAGTCCCAGTCATCGTACTGTTTGGCATGTAGTTCTTCTAAGAGGACCTCCCGCTCGGAGGCTCGACGTAGTTGCTCTGGGGAGCACTTGAGAAGTCTTCTCCCTCTGACGCACCAAATTGAGCTGCCCTGCTTGTGGGTCCCGTCGGGAGAGCGATGTTGCTCCACCGCCAGGATGCGGGCTGGCCCCACAAACGAGCCACCCTTAATGGCTGATTGGCCGCTCACTTGCTTTCTCCACTCATACACTAGGTCTCCTGGCTCATAGTTGGTGATATCTCTGGGTTTTGAGTTCTTGGCTTTTTGGAGTCTCTGGCTTGCCGTCCATTCAAGGAAGGCCTTTTCCGCACTTTGCATTCGCTGGAGCTGGCGATCCATCTCACCAGAGGCGTTCTCTACCAGCAGCTCTGGACATTCACTTGGGCCGCACGGGAAAAGTCGCCCGGTGGCATCAGGCGCGCGGCCAAGGGCATGTTGGATGGGCGAATAGCCTCGGATCAATTCTCGGCTATTAAAGGTCCTAGTGGCTTCAGCCAGAGCTTCTGCTGCGGTGACTTCTGGGTCATCTTCAGCTATTTTGTTCATGAGAGTCTTGGTACCCTGAATAGCCTGTTCACAAATGCCCACCTTCCAGTGAGCTTCACCCGGAATAATGTCCAACATTATTTGGTGCCTATCACAGTATTCTTGAACCACATGACTCTTGAAGCTACCATCCGGATCAACCCTGAGTTGATTAGGAAAACCAAAATACTGAACCCAGTGTTCCCCAAACGTTTCAACAAACTGATTGGCAGTAAGGTGACTTCTTTTCCCCGTAAGAACAATTTTTCCAACACGAAAACGGCATCCCTCATCAACGAACATCAAAAATTGATAGGACTCCTTAGTTTGTGGGTGTTCCCAGTGCCCAATATCCCCTGACACAGACGCCCATTTTGGGGGGTGAGGCTCCAAGGTGGCTAAAGGTCGTGGCTTCGGTCTACCCCGTTCCTTACAAACTGAACACTCAAAACGTTCGGCTTCCCTGAGCTCATCCTCTGACACTCCCCTGCGTCGCAGGGCTTGCACCAGGTGTCTGGTTGGCCCGTGGCCAGTGGCAGCATGTAAGAGGTACAGTCGTTTTCTTATTTTTTCAATAGTCAGACCCTGACCCCTTTGTTGGTTATCCTCCCCAACCAGAACTTCGTGGTTCCCCTTACTGTCACACTTCCCATGATTGGTTCCCTTGATTCTTTCATGCTCATCATGAACCGCAAACAAAACCATGTTGAGAATCATGAATGTGGTGACAACTGCAGCTGATCCCATTACCAAAAGTTTCCCCAATTTGGTGGTCTCCCACAAACTCCCTTTTTAGGTCTTCATCTTCCGCTCCATGAATCAACGCATCACAGACCCTTCGGGCAAATTCGGGGGTGTAATAAGCAGTTTTGTTGGTAAGGGAACCCTCGCACTTCACATGTTTCTGGTGAGGCCCACAGCTACATGGCATGTTCATCCTTTTTGCCAACAAAGCATGAGTGGTCATGAGTTTCCAGCCTTTCGAAATTGGGTTTTTCTCATCATCAACAAGACCAACACGACAACCCCGTACCACAGCAAACCATAGATTATGTTTCTTCACCAGTTCCTGCATCATTGGAAGCCTCCATGCCTGACATAATTGTGACCATTCCCAAGTGACATGTATACCATGCTGAATACAGTACGTATATATGACACTGCAACCGACATACTGTTTCATGGCAGCTTTGCGCTTCTCAGAAAGGGCCTCCTTCTGAGCTTCACTTCTCTGGTTGATGTTTTGCATCACTGAAAAAGGTCCACAAACCGGAGAAAGCCAAACATGTTTTGGTTTATAATGGTCAATATCTTGAATGACTTTGTGAATCCCCTGGTTGGTTCCTAGATCATACTCATTGAAAAGTGAGCAGCGTCGGGCCGCACCCTCGTCACCTTTCTTTTGTTGCATGGTGCGAGACAGCACGCTGTCGGCCGAACATGCCACTTCCAGCAACTCTATGCGCTGGTGTGATAGCAGGGCCTCAAAGGCATTCGAAATCAATCTGTCACTGCAATGGGACAAGTGTCTTACTTTTTGCTCAGGTAAGGCTTCCCATGAGCCCCTCCAGAGCTCACTGTCGACCTACATTCCCGCCTGTGACAAATTAAAGTTTTCTACACTCCCAGCTGAAGCTACTGTGGGATCGGCACGAAAGAGCCTGTGGATGACTCTGTCATCTCGGAGACACTGGATGCTTCGACCTTCTTATGAGGCCTCTCGGCTTTCAGATTGCCCACGTCCTCCTTGAGGGCGTGCATCATCTGCATCATCATGTTCTCGGTCTTGCCATTCGAGCCGCTGGCCGGCGTCGATGTGTTCTTGTAGCCGCTGGAGGTCTGCTTGTAGGTCGGCATCGGATGCTGTGCCTCTGGGCTCTGGAGCCAATTGGCCAGACGGGCCAGGCGGTAGTCGCATTCCCCCTCGGTGGCGGTCTTCACGACCCAACTGGCATACTGTGGGTGTTGAGCTAGAAGCTCGTGGTACTGCAGACTGCAGTGTTCCCCGAACCCCACAGGATCCTCCGGAGAGGCGGCTGTGGTCTGGTAGATCTTCTTGGTGCCCAAGCGCTGCAGCTCCTGAATGGTCTCGGTGCCGCGGGTCTTCACCATGAGCTTGTTGTTCACGTAGTCCACAAGGTCGGACTTCTTCTTGCTGGCCTTGTTCAGCTCGATCATGGCATGGCGCATCGGTGGCCGTACCTTCCCTTTTTGAGTGATCATCCCGTTGGCTTCCTTGAGTTCCAAAAGGCGGCTCTCGATCTCCATGATGCTCCACTGTTTTGGAGCTGTTTCGCCAAAGGTCATCAGGAGCTCTTCCACCAGTTCTTTTCTGGTGGCACGAGGCATGTCTCTTGTTCACTGACTCGTTGGGGATCTCGTCTAGCTTGTGCTGGAGAGCTGCAGGATGAGGTTGTTCTGGCTCTGTACACTGACTGCTGTCTGAGATTTTTCCAACATGTCCATGAAAACCCTGGGAAAGTTTTTCATCATCAACAACACATGGTCATGAACAACACACCCAACACCATCATGAATGCTCGGATCACCAACCATGTTCAAGGGGTTGTGAAAAGTGCCTGAAACATCGCTACTGACCTTCCTTTCCATCTCAGGCGCACGGAAAGAAAGGAGTTGTCCCTACAGGAAAGCATTCAGGCTCGGCACTGGCTGTGCAGTGCTCTGAGCATCACTGTACCAATCCTGAGTCATGGGCAGCAGCTAATGGCCAGTGGCCGAACGTTCCATCTTGATGATCTTGGACGGGTTAATCTTGCGGAAGACGACCATGTCCTCGGAGAAGTCGATGATTGCTCCCAAGGTCCGTAAGGACTCAATGGAGAACAGCACAGGTCCTGCTCCCGCATCCAACGCATGTACTTGTACTTGTCCAGGTTTGCCATCGGCTTGAACCTCGAGTGAGGCTGTGGACACGCACTAGTTCTTTGATGAATTTCCAAAACCAAACGTAGGCTTGTTCTCCAAGTCAAGGTCGGCCAGGCGAGAAGTCCCATGCTTGTACTTGTTGAGGGCAATGATCTTCTCGAGGGCCACCACGCTGCCAAGGGTCTTTGTAGCCCCTCCATCAACGACAGCCTTGCCTTGCTCGACGGCCATCTGAGTGGAGATAGGCCCTATGCTGCTGGTGTCGGCAACATCAAAGAAGGCCTCTGGGCAAGCATCGGAGAACCCAGCATCCAGGTAGTTCACCTCGTGGTCGTCCGGGACATAGGGCTCCACAATCTCATGGTCCTTGGTGATCTGGTCTTGTGCAAAACAGATGAAAGGTGCAGCCTGCTCTTCGGCTGAAGAGGCTGTCGTTGTTGCCATTGCCTTTGGACATGATGAAGTCTTGTGAGGACCACCACATCGGAAGCACTTTTGATCTGTGCCAGAAGCTACAGCCGAAGTGCTTCCAAGGGCTTGAAGTTGGTGCGGTAGTACTTCCGGGACATCCTCACCTGATGTTGTTTCTGTCTGGCCTCTTTCAAGGTGCGACGCCCGCGCTCCATCATGGCTAGGGCTTCTTGAGCCACATCTTCAGCTTCACCCAGGAGTGCGAGGCCCTCGTCATTGAAGTTGCGGTGAGCCTGGGCAACCCAGGCAGTGTCATAGTCCTCAGACTCGGCCTCTTCATTCTCATCCACCCACCAGCTGGAGTGACGATTGGCTGCATCTCGACGTCGCAAGTCCTCATCAGTCCACTGGCTGCGTAGCTCCTGTGCCACTCGGGTCATAGTGAAGTCGCCCTTCAGGGCTGCCACGACCATGTTGCGCTCGTTGGTGTCCAGGCCAGAATCAAACAAGAGGTACCAGCCCTGGACATACTCTGGTAGTAGTTCAGGGGCTTCCACATTCCAGTCGGCATTCTCGGAAGGTGTCCAAGAGGTACTCCACCAGTCATTTGACCACCAGTCCGGATAACTCCAGGAGTCTCCTGAAGGACCTGGACCAGTGGAGCTTCGCTCCTCAGTTGCATCCTCGGTGGCCTCAGCTTGATCATCAGGTCGAGCAAGCGCTTCCCGATCATCCTGAATCTCCTCAGCACTCAGGTTCTGACTGCCAGCCAGGGAGGGTGTCCTCCTGTAGTTGGCCCAAGGGTCGGTGGACCCCGGACGGCTATAGCCGCCGTAGCTCTTCTCCCACGCTGGCTTCTTTTTCTCATAGTGAGACATCACCCTGTGAAGTCCTTGCCTAGCTCTTGCATACAGTTCTGACTTCCTAGTGACGTACTCATTCATGGTCTCCCCCTTCTTGCGCCTGGACTGCCGGAAGTAACGGCTCAAATGATCCGTCAGTTCAGGCATCTGTGGAAGGCCCAAGTTTGACCTCAGGTACGTCAGAAGCCGCTGCACGCCTCCATTGAAGGAGAGCCATTCGGGATGCTTGCCCACAGTGAACCTGCGAGCAGTGCCCGTCAGCTCTGTGAGAAGCCTCGGGCCGCACAAGTAGCGCTTGTGCATTGCAATGGATTGCTCCCACAGCAAAGCGCTCTCTTCAAACTCCTGATATGTTCCGGCATCTCCATCCCAAATGGGAACTCCTTCTCGCGTCTTCTCTATCCTTTTCTGCTTCTCCGCCATGTTGTTCCTCCTATGGCTCTGGCAATAGGAGGCTGTAGGTCCCTGGTCTCACGCCCGCCCGTAGGCAGGCTCCGCTACCGTGCAAGCGGTAGAAGTGCTCAAGTAGGATATGAAGAGTCACTGGAATCGATTGGACAAGGAGGGGTGTTCAACGCCTCATGAATCTCGCTCCGCGGCTCTTTTCAGCCAATACTTCACGGAATAGGCATGTCAACGCCTATGAGTGCTGTGGTAAAAACAGCATACCCAATATGGATAACAACAGAATAAACAACCACATTGTTCACAATTGAATTTTTGCTTGTAATACAGATAGAAATGGCCCAGGGACATAAGGGATAGACGACGAAAGAAGAAAACTTGGAACGGAATGGACCGATCATTTCCGTGAATGTATATAACGCCTTAAATTCAACCGCAAAAATGCAAGAAATACATATCCATTTCATAATACTTATTGAACGTCCTTTTTCCAGATGTTCCCAGCTGCTTCTACAAACTGCTCTCCATCCATCCTCAATTGCAGCCACCTCACGAAATGTGGAAAAGGTGAGAAAACGCGCTCTATGGGTCAGGCATTTAAAGGAACGCTTCACTGATAAGCAATGAAGAATCAAATAAAACAATGCGGGTAAGGTTCAATCGTTTTGATGCAATTCATCAGTATTCTTTTCAAACAGCAAGCGTAATCGCATAATCCTCAATTCATCGACATCCAGGTGGACAAGCAATGTATGTTAGCGGACCACCCATTCCCAGATCAATTTCTCTCAACATGCCTGGATCTGGGAAATCTAGCTACTCCACGCTGACCGACGGGGGGAACCTAATCATTCCCCTGATTCTGCAGGCTTTTGCTGCAACCATCAGCCTTCGACACCTGTCAGAATGATCCTCTGCCAAGTCAGGGAACATGATTGGCAAAGCAAAGTCCTGACGAATTTGTTGCTCCATGCAGCACCATGCAAGTTGTACAATGTCTTAATCTGTCTTCATGAGTCAGGCCTGGGAGCACACAGAAAAACAACGCACGTTGGCAGCCCAAAATCATCAGGGAATTCTTTGCCCGATGAGACGAACAAAAAATTATCACAAACTCAAGTCTCCCGGCTGACTCGTTCAAGTACACCTTCTGCTGTGATAGAGGCTGTTCACAAGCAAAAGTCTTTACAAGCGGAAATTGTCCAAATTATTTGTCAACAAATCGAAGAGGGATGAAATCTCTGCATCCATGGCGAAGTTTGGACCTGGCGACCGATGGCTGCAAGCAACTCCATGGATGAAAAGAGACCGAAATGACCAAGAACGGTTGCGTGACTCAGGTTGTGGGAATTGCAAAAATAAATTGGCCCCTCAGTGTGGGCAACCCCTACAGTCTTATATGCTTCCTGTTTGCTTGGTGGCTACACATCACCCCTAAACTCGTGCTGTGCCTCGCATGCGCGCTGCTGTACCCTGCTTTGGATCCAACGATCGCATTGGAGGCTTTGAGAATGGCCTAAAAAAATGAGCAGCATGATGATGTAAAAAAGCAGAGATGGATTAACACTCACGGTCACAAGTGGCAATCGCTGATGTTAAAACTGAGATGCGCACTGATCCAACAGCTTCATAAGTTCAAGTACATTTGCCCTCCTCTCCTCCACAAGAGCTGGCATCAGCTTTTCAACTAGTGTAACTAGTGACATCCGAAACATACCCTGACACTGATGGTAAGTGTATGTTAGTGTCATCTATTTTCATGAGTCCTCAACAATGCGCTGCCTTTGTTGCGGATTCAAACCAAATTCTGTGTCCATCTTCTTCCGGATGCTGTCCAGCAACTCCTCAACCTGCCAAATTTCTTCCAAGCAAGTCCAACATCTTGCCACGCCAAGCTTTCTAAATGAACCTGTGCAAGTACTCAAGTCGTCCCGAACCCTTTTCTACAGAGAGACTTGATTTACCTGGCCTTCTGTGGGGGTGCAGAGTACTTCTCATCTTGGCGTTCTCCGTGGATCATAGTGCTGATGATCCAAACCCCAGCCTAGCAAGCAGGGGAAACCAGGCCTTATTCATCCTTTTTCAATATTCAGACCATGTTGGACCAGTGGTTTCAGATCCATGGCCTGCTTAGTGACGGTTGCCGCAGGGTAGGTCGCGCACAGGATGAATGGTATGATACCAGTGGGCACAGTGCTACACTTGGTGCAGAAGTACCTCAACTGTGCAGCCAGGTAGAGGATTCCAGCTGTGACAGAAGTCTTCTCCCTTGGCGCTCAATCAAGTGACACATGGGCTTAATGCAATGGCGAGAGTCGTCATCGAAGTTCGCTTGTGGTTCAGGATTGGAAGAACGTCACCAGCTACAAGTACCTCAAGAATAGCAACCCCAAAATTCCTGACACATCATGGGAAAAAGACAGAACCATACACTACAATTTCTGGTGAACAGCCAGCATTTGGGGTCAACCGCCAAAACATTGCACACAATCTGTAACAGAATTTCGAATTTCCAACACTTACCTTGTGAATGCGAAGCTTTGGGCAAAATGTTGTCCAGGCACTGCATCTTCCGTGGTGGGCAGCCATGCTTGCGATGATGGAAGAATCTTGATGGGAGGTCCATTATTGTAGCATTGCCTGGGGTGCATGGATGTGCGTTGCTGCGGCCTACCCCATGGATCGCAGGCTTTCCACGGCAGCATAGAATTGTTCAGCAGCGCTGCGACTTGATGAGCTTTGTGGGCTTCCTCGGGGCTCTGAAAGCTCACTTGCACGTCACCTTTCAGCAAAATCTGCACATGATTCACCTGGAATCCTTGACGCTTCAAGACAGCTCCAATCTCATGTGAGCGCCCTTTCTTCCCCTTGTACTTCAGCTGCTCTGTGCTGGAGCCGTTCTTGACTTCGATTAAGCCACTAGTGAAGCTGGATGCGATGCACCAAGCCAACATGAGCTCAGTGTTGCGATCTTGCTGTTCGTGCAAAAGACGCCACAAGTCCTGGGCTGCACCTATACGTGGATGAATTCGCGCCACTGTGGTGCTCACCTTTTCCTGCCTCCTCTGTCTCACTCGTTCTTTGTCTACCGGGGAAAGGCTAGAAGCGTAGCCCAGCTCTTCCAAGACATCGCGGATCTGCACCACCATCTCCTCTAATTCAAGTAACCTCTCAAGGCTCAAGAAATGCTCACCACACCAACGTGCTTCATCTTGGATACTCCAACTCCAGCCTCTGCTGGTTTGATTCTTCACTTGAGCTTGCCAGGCTTTGTAGGCCCCGAACCCAGCCATCAGGTCTCCGGGCAACTGACGATCTCGACCTCTGGCACGGCCTGGGCTGCAGGCATCGCGCACCTCCCAGAGACTCTTCACTTCCTCGGGGCTCAGATTCATGCCGTCCAAGAAAGGGTCTCCCCGTTGGTGAACAGCCGCTAAGATGGCACATTCCTGGAAACTGCCAAGAACAGAACAACTTAAAGATCTTAAAAAAGAAATGCTTGACTCAACGAATTACTCATCTATCTATATATATATATACATGCATATAGTATACACAATTTAAATCATTCAACTTTATATTCATGTCACAAAAAAGTACGTACAAGAAGAAGATGTGGAGAAAGTCCGCCAAAAGGTTGTCCTGAACCAGCTGCAGCCGAACCCCGCTCATCACCAGGAAACCCGCGTCAGGATCCAGGGGCATCTTCTGCAAAAATCGTCCAAAGAAGGTCGGCTTCGGCTGGTGGCCTTTCTGCTTAGCCAAGGCGTTGAGCTCCATCAGTCTGGTGATGGCTTGGTTCACTCGGGTTTTGTCAGGCGCATCCGGCATCTTCTGGAGAAACTCACGTGGGTCCCCCAGGTTGGGCAATTCGAAGAGGGACAAGAGCAGGTCTTCCAACCTACATCACATGGTCAATTTTGCACATACCACCCATGTGCAAATGAAGCATCTGTTTTTTCAAACAATTTCTTGCAGCGGATGTCAGTTCAACAGTAGCCTTCTACGTACGCATCAACCTCAGTCCTGCCTGCTGTGCTTGATCTGCGGCTCGGCATGAGGCTGCAACCTGTCAAAGCACTCTTTGCTAATCAAACGAATAACTTCACCATCACGTACTCGTCCAGTTCTTCCAGAGCGTTGCTTGGCCTCATCTTTGCTCACTAAAATCAAGGTCAGCAAACTTTGGTTCTTTCCTCCATCCCAGCGGAGGCGTTTTTGCTCACAGGTGTCAATGACCAAGTCCACGTCTGGAATGGTGACGGAGGACTCAGCATGGGGTCAGAGCCAGAAATAGAACACGTCACATCAGCTGAGTTTGATCAGTCTCACAAGATTCGTACGCTTTGAATCTGCTATGCCTGCTATGCATTGCTATGCTAGATCATGTTGAATTCAGAATCTCAATCTCCTTTCCTGGCTTTAAAGGTCTACTCTGCCTGCCAAACTTAGCCTTTAAATTGTGAGACATTGACATAATTACTTGTCAAAGATCTCTGAAGCCTGACTTGGATCAGTCTGAGGTCGGGGCTTCAATCACATCAGTGCCCAGAATCACAGTTCTCTCCTGCAGATCCTGCGATTCCGACAACACTCTTTCCTGCTCTTCAATGGTTTGCCCGCCGAAAATGCACTTCACCTTGAGATTGCGAACCTCATCCAACCTCTCCCACAGCAGTTGTAACTCTCTTTTGCCTGGCAAGAACACTAGGAATGATGCCAAATCCTTCTGCCCTGACCGTTCTTCATGACAAGTGCGGATATACTCAGCATACAAATCCGCGACCTCCTCTTGTGACCAGTCTGCTGGAAGCCCAAAGACATCCCAACCTCCATCCAATCCACGTCGATGGATTCCACGCTGTTTGAAGAAGGGTTCGTCATCGAGGTATTTGATGGAGAGCTTGAACTGTCGACATTGCTCCAAGTCCAACGGCCGTGGGATGGCACCATCCAGAACCTGTGAGAAGTAGCGTGCGATTGTGTTGCTGTCCATGGCAGCTGACATCAAAATGACCTTCACCTTCTTGTTGTCTTTCAGGACACGGGTGACCACCAAACTCAACAGGAAATCAATGTGCGCATCTCCTTAGATTGTGGTTCTCCATTCTTTGTGCCTCGTGTGCGTAATGTGTGGACACTGTGCAAGTGGATCCAACAACATGCTTACAACATGACGACCTTAAGGTGCTGCTCTATCTTGCAATCCAGCATCTGATGTGAACTTCATCAATAATCAAATGGGTGAATGAGGAGCAATCCTGAAGGCACTGGATCATGGCAATGGCAGTTGTCGCGAAGATCAGCCGAGTGCGACCAGATCGACTCACCTCACTGCAACCTGTACAATCACTCAACTTCGCTCAACTCAAACTGGTAAAATGGATTAAAATAGCATATATCCATCACAAAAACCTCAAGAACCCATAACAGTCAGAACTCATTTCTCACTGCATTCCACTCAGACTGCCACAAGACATGATGGTAATCCATGTGAACGGATGGGATTTGCAATGACTCTCACGATTCTGGCCTCCAATCTTGTAACCGACTTCGGTTCCAAGAGCAACTCCTCTATCAGAAGCCACTCGGCGTGCAAGGCTCGTCGCAGCGACGCGGCGGGGCTGCGTCACCAAGATGTAGCGCTCTGCTGGGTCCTCATCGAGAATCATCTGCGGAATTCCTCGGAACACGGGTCAAGATGGGTCAAGGAAAAGTCAAGGTAAAACATGTTAAAACATGTTAAAACAGTTACGGTAAAGCTTATCTTCATTGGTAAAATTATGCAAAATTACAAAATTATGTAAATGTGCCATCAGAAAGGTTTTGAAAGAAAGGCATATCATCTGCACCTGAACATTTCAGTCCAAGCTACGGGTGCTCTTGCCACAGCCTGTGGGGGCCACGATGATCGTGACACGGTTCGCAGCCACCTCCTGCAGGATCTTGTCTCTGAATCGACCCAGAGGCGAATCGTCGTACTTCTTGGGGCCCTTGCTTTTGACTCTGCAATTTACACTCAACACCCTACTCTTTACACCCCATGCTGCACCCTTTACACCACACACTCATTTCTTCACACTCCACACTTTACAGTCAAACATTCCACTGCACACTCCACACTTTACACTCCACAATCCAAACGCCACTCTTTACACCTTACACTGCGCTACACTCTTCTCTTTTGCACCCCACACTCCACTCTTTTACTCTTGACACTCCGCAGTCCCCACTGTAGACTCCACATTCCCTTCTTTACACTTTACTTACACTTTCCACTCAAGACCCCACACTCCACACACATTCACTGCATTTTCCAGACTCCACACTGCACCCTTTTAACACTCTTCATTTTACACCACATTCGACATTTTCCACTCCGCACTCTACTCTTTGCGCTTCATTTTCCACAATTTACACACCACAAGTTACACCCCAACCATTTCACTTCTCACTCCTCTCTTTCCAGATCACAATATAAAATTTTTTTCCACACACTCCACACTCGACAACCCACTCTTTCCACACCACACACTAGCCGGCAATGTTATCATTTGAATATTTGCTATCACCAAGATTTGCACCAGAGGCTCATTCCACCAAGATCTGCACAGTCGCAAACCCTCCGCCCTCCCACACACTACGACAGGATCAAGTCAGTGGTTGGGCCGCTTCAGCGCATCCATTTTGGAGTGTAAAGTTTCAGGTGATGAGTTGGGAGTGTAAAGCGCAAAGAAAGTGTTAAGTGTGGAGCTTACAGAAAAGATTGTGCAGTCCAGAAAGTAAACAGTGCGTTGTGGTCTGTGAAGTGTAGAGAGTTGAGTGCGGAGCTTCCCCCCACCAACATGGCGACGCCAAAGGAAACCCATAGAATCAAGACGAAACAAGGGGGGCACCAAAACAAACATTTCGTGCGAGACTTCAAACATTGTGGACACGTTATCAAACATTGTGGTATGTCAGAAAGTGTCACGTGAGCCACAGTAAAAAAAGGCAACCTGCTTTGAAAAATTCGAAACGGTCATTGTTTCCACCTTCCCCCACAGACACGGCCACCGAGACACAGACACACGGCGACCGAGACAACACGTGGGTGAGAAAAACTAGCAGTTCGTCCGAGGTCTTCCTCGTAAATTTGTAACCTCAAAATCGATGTTTCGTGTGAGACTTTCGTCAATTTTCAGCACATGTCAGAAAATGCCATGCCTGCCATGGAATTGACACCTTGCCTGCCACAAAAACTACAATACATCTTCTGAAAATGTCGCAAGAATCTTGCGCCTGCCAGTGCAACCACTTTGCCAGAGTGGGTAAGTGGCTGCTTCGATTCCTCGTGCTGCAGATCCACATGCGAGTGCGAGGTATTTGTTAGTCCCGAATGCGTAGCCAGGTTTCCGTTTCAGTCTGGGGGACTTGGGGTTGAAGGTGTGTTCGCTCGACGTTGCGTCCGCGTCCGCGTCCAAAACCGTCCGCAACTTCCCCAACCGTTCGCAACCATTCGGACTCGTTCCCCGTGCCTATGGGAAATTCTGCAGAGGTGGTTATTTTTGGCAGAAAAAAAGCGGCTGCCCTACTCAATCCTATTGCTGGAGCGGTTGTGACTCACTAAATGCCGCTGTGCATGCCAGGCAGGTGAATTGAACATGGAGTTGCGAAGGGCAGGTGCATAAATTCCGCCACCGAGAATCGAACCCGGGTCACTCGGGTGAGGGCCGAGTATCCAAACCAGCTAGACTATAGCCGATTCTGGCAACAGTCAGCATCTGAAAGCTAAGAGAAACTCAGCCTCAACAGGCTGCCCGTGGAACTAAAAAGCTGAAGTGCATGCTCACATGGCATGGCTGGAAGACTGGAGCAAAACCGCGTGAAAAAGAATCTTGAAGAGGCGAAACCAAGCATCCAAACAAGCGCGCTTAAGACTGGTGCCTGAAGCTTCTTGTAACATTTCCGAGTAAAAGAAGCAAGGGAATTACAACCAGGACCTCTCGCACCCGGAGCGAGAATCATGCCATTGAACCAAACAGCCAATTGACAGATCCTAATGGAACAAAAACCCCGGGTTTGAAGTCACTTAACAATGAGAAACAAAAAGTAAGATGCAGCTGGTAAGAGGTAAGCCCCCACAAACTCATCAAAGGATTTGCGCGCAGAACTTTCAAAAAAGAAAATAAAACAGGCAAATCCATAAATATCTCACGATTAAGAGCGCCTGTAGTGTAGCGGCAAGATATAAACCTCCCATGCTTATGCCCCGGGTTCCACTGACTCCCGGCCCAATCCAATCCCTAACCACACGCATTCCATTGGGAATGATTGAGTAAGGATAAGTATTTTAAGAGGCAAGAAGAGTTAAGAATAATAGAACAGATTTAAAAAGAGGTAAGATGGGGTGGGAAGAACTGACAAGAGGTAAGAAAAGTCAAGAAGAGGTAAATAGAGGTAAAAGGTAAAAAGAGGTGAGAAAAATCAAAATAAGGTAAGCATAGTAGGTAAGGAAAAGTTGAGCAAAGAGTGCTGGAAACTTCCGCAAACCGCCTTGTGTGGGCTTCACTTTTGTAAACAGCTAGATAACCAAAATATGCTTATTGGATGTGTAACCGCAGTGGTACAAATACAACGTGGTTGGTTGCGGCCTGGGTTACAGCATGGATATACCCTGCAAGCGGTAGAAGTGCTCAAGTAGGATATGAAGAGTCACTGGAATCGATTGGACAAGGAGGGGTAATCAACGCCTCATGAATCTCGCTCCGCGGCTCTTTTCAGCCAATACTTCACGGAATAGGCATGTCATCGCCGATGAGTGCTGTGGTAAAAACAGCATTCCGCCCGCATCTTCTTTCTCCTTGTAAGATAGTAATGCTACCTACCCCTTGAACTTTTTCCAAAACCAAAACCAAGACAAAAAAAAACCAAACAAGACGAAAATCATTCCGTGGGTTTCCATGGTGTCTCCGGCTCGGTTTCTGGCCCTTGACTCTTTCTGTTTTCAAGAGGCTTAAGGCCGAGCAGCTTCCTTTTCCGAGCTGACGCTCTTTCTTCATCTTCGACTATGCGCCACTTGTGGCCCATGCGGTAGAACAGGTGCGGTTGCTTGTGCTCGTTGCTCTTGGTCAGCCCGTTTGATAGCTGAGCTTCACTATGAATCCATCTAATCTCCACAGCATTGCGAATCTGGGCAGATTTCAAGGAGAGTAACTCCAGGTCTGTTCTCTTCTCAGCGCCCTTCACGGACAAGACCTCGGTCTCTAACTTGTCGTACACATTCCTGGAGTCAGTAACCAGGCATCCACTGATCTGGTTGACGACATTGTTGATGTTTCTCACATTGACTTGAGCTCCCATCATTTCTGCCAGTTGGAATCTCGCAAAAAAGAGGAGATCTTCTCCGTTGTTTGCTGCTGCTGCTGCTCCGGGGCTGCGGCAGATCCTGCCAATCTTCTGCGATTGCCAGGCGACAAAGGTGACTGGTTCACAGCTGCCATGACGTAACCGGTGAGATGAAATTCCAACAATAATGCCTTGTGTGCTTGAGCCATCTACGGCATCTACCCATGTAAACAGTGACAACATGTGTGGTTCTATGGCATGTACCTTCATGCAGTGTTCTTTCATATCTGTGACTTTGTCAAGTAACCTGTTAGCCTTGTAAATGGTCTCTAAAGTACTCTTGTTCACCTCTGACAAGAGCAAGCCGACTTCAGCACTGACGTGGGGCGTAACTTGTTGTGCGTGCCATGAGACCCCTCCCAGCAAGGCCCGAAGCTGTGTTTTCTCAGACTCCTCAGTGGGTGCATTTCGGTCTTTCTTCCTGAAGGCTCTCAGGTTAATATATTTCAAATTTTCAACATACTTCGGTTGCGACAACGAAAAAGAAAAATCTTCATGTTGTTCCACTTGAACTCCGCATTAGGTAAACCTTTTTGCTTCCCAATCTCCCCATTTATATTCCGTTTGGATACTCTTAAGAACAGTACACCAACCCTCATGCGTTTCATCCCCACTAAAAAGGAAATCATCAACATGACCAGAAATAATCCCCGTGGTAACCCCATCAACCACATAAACCCAGACGCATACGTCACTCCAGCATTTTTGCAATCCGAGTTTTGTAAAGAAATCGGAAATGGAACGATACCATTCCAATGGCGCATCAACTAAGCCATAGCAGGCTTTCTTCACTTTGGTGATTGACTCTGCTGGGAGTCCCATCCTTTCACAGATCTCTGGGCATGGTATACAAAAAAGGTCATCAGGGTATGACCTGCTTTGCAGGAAAGCACCTATCACATCACCTTTTCGCATCTTGTGGCGATATGAAGCGGCTAATTGCATCTGCAGTTGCCTGGTCTGGCGAGTCGTGATTGGAGAAGTCGTTGCTCTCTGTTCATAGCATGGATCTTGGTATCCTAAGAGGACGGCTCTGGCTTTCGCCTTTCGGCTGCCATCCTCCTTCTACTTCCATATCAGTATCCAACGCATCTTCACTGCTTGTTCGCGTGCTGGGCGAAGTTTCTCTGGAAGGGCTTCAAAAGCCTTGGCAGCTATAAAGTTACTCACTTCAACGGCCTTTGCAGATCGGAACTGTTGTCGCTCTTCCTCAGATAGGTAACGCTCACAGACTTCAACTGCTGACCGTTTCTTCAAGCTACTGGCAAAATAAGAAGGGAGATCTCGAAGAGCTCGTTCAGATCCAGCATGTATGTCTGGCATGGGAACCTCCACGGCCACGGCCTCATCCATCCAGAAGGTGCTCTCGGTGACTGCAAACACTTCCTGGATACTTGACTGGTTCCACCATGGTGGGGCAGCAGCCATGCCTTGTTGGGCACATATTCGAGGCCTCTGTGACACGGGTGCTCCTGAGGATGTAGAAGGCGTAGGCCTGGAAGTTGGACTCCTGGATCGCCCTGTTGGCCTGGATGTTGGAGGAGCCGGTCCCATACCACTCATCTCATCTATCATGGGGCCTCGTTTTCTTGTACATCTTCTCATTAGTTGCCATTCTGGTGGACACATCCAGAAACTCGTTCCCTCCAAGTTGTTGAGCTACTCTATCAAAGTCCCAGTCATCGTACTGTTTGGCATGTAGTTCTTCTAAGAGGACCTCCCGCTCGGAGGCTCGACGTAGTTGCTCTGGGGAGCACTTGAGAAGTCTTCTCCCTCTGACGCACCAAATTGAGCTGCCCTGCTTGTGGGTCCCGTCGGGAGAGCGATGTTGCTCCACCGCCAGGATGCGGGCTGGCCCCACAAACGAGCCACCCTTAATGGCTGATTGGCCGCTCACTTGCTTTCTCCACTCATACACTAGGTCTCCTGGCTCATAGTTGGTGATATCTCTGGGTTTTGAGTTCTTGGCTTTTTGGAGTCTCTGGCTTGCCGTCCATTCAAGGAAGGCCTTTTCCGCACTTTGCATTCGCTGGAGCTGGCGATCCATCTCACCAGAGGCGTTCTCTACCAGCAGCTCTGGACATTCACTTGGGCCGCAAGGGAAAAGTCGCCCGGTGGCATCAGGCGCGCGGCCAAGGGCATGTTGGATGGGCGAATAGCCTCGGATCAGTTCTCGGCTATTAAAGGTCCTAGTGGCTTCAGCCAGAGCTTCTGCTGCGGTGACTTCTGGGTCATCTTCAGCTATTTTGTTCATGAGAGTCTTGGTACCCTGAATAGCCTGTTCACAAATGCCCACCTTCCAGTGAGCTTCACCCGGAATAATGTCCAACATTATTTGGTGCCTATCACAGTATTCTTGAACCACATGACTCCTGAAGCTACCATCCGGATCAACCCTGAGTTGATTAGGAAAACCAAAATACTGAACCCAGTGTTCCCCAAACGTTTCAACAAACTGATTGGCAGTAAGGTGACTTCTTTTCCCCGTAAGAACAATTTTTCCAACACGAAAACGGCATCCCTCATCAACGAACATCAAAAATTGATAGGACTCCTTAGTTTGTGGGTGTTCCCAGTGCCCAATATCCCCTGACACAGACGCCCATTTTGGGGGGTGAGGCTCCAAGGTGGCTAAAGGTCGTGGCTTCGGTCTACCCCGTTCCTTACAAACTGAACACTCAAAACGTTCGGCTTCCCTGAGCTCATCCTCTGACACTCCCCTGCGTCGCAGGGCTTGCACCAGGTGTCTGGTTGGCCCGTGGCCAGTGGCAGCATGTAAGAGGTACAGTCGTTTTCTTATTTTTTCAATAGTCAGACCCTGACCCCTTTGTTGGTTATCCTCCCCAACCAGAACTTCGTGGTTCCCCTTACTGTCACACTTCCCATGATTGGTTCCCTTGATTCTTTCATGCTCATCATGAACCGCAAACAAAACCATGTTGAGAATCATGAATGTGGTGACAACTGCAGCTGATCCCATTACCAAAAGTTTCCCCAATTTGGTGGTCTCCCACAAACTCCCTTTTTAGGTCTTCATCTTCCGCTCCATGAATCAACGCATCACAGACCCTTCGGGCAAATTCGGGGGTGTAATAAGCAGTTTTGTTGGTAAGGGAACCCTCGCACTTCACATGTTTCTGGTGAGGCCCACAGCTACATGGCATGTTCATCCTTTTTGCCAACAAAGCATGAGTGGTCATGAGTTTCCAGCCTTTCGAAATTGGGTTTTTCTCATCATCAACAAGACCAACACGACAACCCCGTACCACAGCAAACCATAGATTATGTTTCTTCACCAGTTCCTGCATCATTGGAAGCCTCCATGCCTGACATAATTGTGACCATTCCCAAGTGACATGTATACCATGCTGAATACAGTACGTATATATGACACTGCAACCGACATACTGTTTCATGGCAGCTTTGCGCTTCTCAGAAAGGGCCTCCTTCTGAGCTTCACTTCTCTGGTTGATGTTTTGCATCACTGAAAAAGGTCCACAAACCGGAGAAAGCCAAACATGTTTTGGTTTATAATGGTCAATATCTTGAATGACTTTGTGAATCCCCTGGTTGGTTCCTAAATCATACTCATTGAAAAGTGAGCAGCGTCGGGCCGCACCCTCGTCACCTTTCTTTTGTTGCATGGTGCGAGACAGCACGCTGTCGGCCGAACATGCCACTTCCAGCAGCTCTATGCGCTGGTGTGATAGCAGGGCCTCAAAGGCATTCGAAATCAATCTGTCACTGCAATGGGACAAGTGTCTTACTTTTTGCTCAGGTAAGGCTTCCCATGAGCCCCTCCAGAGCTCACTGTCGACCTACATTCCCGCCTGTGACAAATTAAAGTTTTCTACACTCCCAGCTGAAGCTACTGTGGGATCGGCACGAAAGAGCCTGTGGATGACTCTGTCATCTCGGAGACACTGGATGCTTCGACCTTCTTATGAGGCCTCTCGGCTTTCAGATTGCCCACGTCCTCCTTGAGGGCGTGCATCATCTGCATCATCATGTTCTCGGTCTTGCCATTCGAGCCGCTGGCCGGCGTCGATGTGTTCTTGTAGCCGCTGGAGGTCTGCTTGTAGGTCGGCATCGGATGCTGTGCCTCTGGGCTCTGGAGCCAATTGGCCAGACGGGCCAGGCGGTAGTCGCATTCCCCCTCGGTGGCGGTCTTCACGACCCAACTGGCATACTGTGGGTGTTGGGCTAGAAGCTCGTGGTACTGCAGACTGCAGTGTTCCCCGAACCCCACAGGATCCTCCGGAGAGGCGGCTGTGGTCTGGTAGATCTTCTTGGTGCCCAAGCGCTGCAGCTCCTGAATGGTCTCGGTGCCGCGGGTCTTCACCATGAGCTTGTTGTTCACGTAGTCCACAAGGTCGGACTTCTTCTTGCTGGCCTTGTTCAGCTCGATCATGGCATGGCGCATCGGTGGCCGTACCTTCCCTTTTTGAGTGATCATCCCGTTGGCTTCCTTGAGTTCCAAAAGGCGGCTCTCGATCTCCATGATGCTCCACTGTTTTGGAGCTGTTTCGCCAAAGGTCATCAGGAGCTCTTCCACCAGTTCTTTTCTGGTGGCACGAGGCATGTCTCTTGTTCACTGACTCGTTGGGGATCTCGTCTAGCTTGTGCTGGAGAGCTGCAGGATGAGGTTGTTCTGGCTCTGTACACTGACTGCTGTCTGAGATTTTTCCAACATGTCCATGAAAACCCTGGGAAAGTTTTTCATCATCAACAACACATGGTCATGAACAACACACCCAACACCATCATGAATGCTCGGATCACCAACCATGTTCAAGGGGTTGTGAAAAGTGCCTGAAACATCGCTACTGACCTTCCTTTCCATCTCAGGCGCACGGAAAGAAAGGAGTTGTCCCTACAGGAAAGCATTCAGGCTCGGCACTGGCTGTGCAGTGCTCTGAGCATCACTGTACCAATCCTGAGTCATGGGCAGCAGCTAATGGCCAGTGGCCGAACGTTCCATCTTGATGATCTTGGACGGGTTAATCTTGCGGAAGACGACCATGTCCTCGGAGAAGTCGATGATTGCTCCCAAGGTCCGTAAGGACTCAATGGAGAACAGCACAGGTCCTGCTCCCGCATCCAACGCATGTACTTGTACTTGTCCAGGTTTGCCATCGGCTTGAACCTCGAGTGAGGCTGTGGACACGCACTAGTTCTTTGATGAATTTCCAAAACCAAACGTAGGCTTGTTCTCCAAGTCAAGGTCGGCCAGGCGAGAAGTCCCATGCTTGTACTTGTTGAGGGCAATGATCTTCTCGAGGGCCACCACGCTGCCAAGGGTCTTTGTAGCCCCTCCATCAACGACAGCCTTGCCTTGCTCGACGGCCATCTGAGTGGAGATAGGCCCTATGCTGCTGGTGTCGGCAACATCAAAGAAGGCCTCTGGGCAAGCATCGGAGAACCCAGCATCCAGGTAGTTCACCTCGTGGTCGTCCGGGACATAGGGCTCCACAATCTCATGGTCCTTGGTGATCTGGTCTTGTGCAAAACAGATGAAAGGTGCAGCCTGCTCTTCGGCTGAAGAGGCTGTCGTTGTTGCCATTGCCTTTGGACATGATGAAGTCTTGTGAGGACCACCACATCGGAAGCACTTTTGATCTGTACCAGAAGCTACAGCCGAAGTGCTTCCAAAGGGCTTGAAGTTGGTGCGGTAATACTTCCGGGACATCCTCACCTGATGTTGTTTCTGTCTGGCCTCTTTCAAGGTGCGACGCCCGCGCTCCATCATGGCTAGGGCTTCTTGAGCCACATCTTCAGCTTCACCCAGGAGTGCGAGGCCCTCGTCATTGAAGTTGCGGTGAGCCTGGGCAACCCAGGCAGTGTCATAGTCCTCAGACTCGGCCTCTTCATTCTCATCCACCCACCAGCTGGAGTGACGATTGGCTGCATCTCGACGTCGCAAGTCCTCATCAGTCCACTGGCTGCGTAGCTCCTGTGCCACTCGGGTCATAGTGAAGTCGCCCTTCAGGGCTGCCACGACCATGTTGCGCTCGTTGGTGTCCAGGCCAGAATCAAACAAGAGGTACCAGCCCTGGACATACTCTGGTAGTAGTTCAGGGGCTTCCACATTCCAGTCGGCATTCTCGGAAGGTGTCCAAGAGGTACTCCACCAGTCATTTGACCACCAGTCCGGATAACTCCAGGAGTCTCCTGAAGGACCTGGACCAGTGGAGCTTCGCTCCTCAGTTGCATCCTCGGTGGCCTCAGCTTGATCATCAGGTCGAGCAAGCGCTTCCCGATCATCCTGAATCTCCTCAGCACTCAGGTTCTGACTGCCAGCCAGGGAGGGTGTCCTCCTGTAGTTGGCCCAAGGGTCGGTGGACCCCGGACGGCTATAGCCGCCGTAGCTCTTCTCCCACGCTGGCTTCTTTTTCTCATAGTGAGACATCACCCTGTGAAGTCCTTGCCTAGCTCTTGCATACAGTTCTGACTTTCTAGTGACGTACTCATTCATGGTCTCCCCCTTCTTGCGCCTGGACTGCCGGAAGTAACGGCTCAAATGATCCGTCAGTTCAGGCATCTGTGGAAGGCCCAAGTTTGACCTCAGGTACGTCAGAAGCCGCTGCACGCCTCCATTGAAGGAGAGCCATTCGGGATGCTTGCCCACAGTGAACCTGCGAGCAGTGCC
The DNA here is from genome assembly GCA_947184155.2 of Cladocopium goreaui. Lineage (NCBI taxonomy): Eukaryota > Dinophyceae > Suessiales > Symbiodiniaceae > Cladocopium > Cladocopium goreaui. The sequence goes on along the minus strand of CAMXCT020000380.1, from coordinate 900,335 downwards.
CGTCAGCTCTGTGAGAAGCCTCGGGCCGCACAAGTAGCGCTTGTGCATTGCAATGGATTGCTCCCACAGCAAAGCGCTCTCTTCAAACTCCTGATATGTTCCGGCATCTCCATCCCAAATGGGAACTCCTTCTCGCGTCTTCTCTATCCTTTTCTGCTTCTCCGCCATGTTGTTCCTCCTATGGCTCTGGCAATAGGAGGCTGTAGGTCCCTGGTCTCACGCCCGCCCGTAGGCAGGCTCCGCTACCGTGCAAGCGGTAGAAGTGCTCAAGTAGGATATGAAGAGTCACTGGAATCGATTGGACAAGGAGGGGTGTTCAACGCCTCATGAATCTCGCTCCGCGGCTCTTTTCAGCCAATACTTCACGGAATAGGCATGTCAACGCCTATGAGTGCTGTGGTAAAAACAGCATACCCAATATGGATAACAACAGAATAAACAACCACATTGTTCACAATTGAATTTTTGCTTGTAATACAGATAGAAATGGCCCAGGGACATAAGGGATAGACGACGAAAGAAGAAAACTTGGAACGGAATGGACCGATCATTTCCGTGAATGTATATAACGCCTTAAATTCAACCGCAAAAATGCAAGAAATACATATCCATTTCATAATACTTATTGAACGTCCTTTTTCCAGATGTTCCCAGCTGCTTCTACAAACTGCTCTCCATCCATCCTCAATTGCAGCCACCTCACGAAATGTGGAAAAGGTGAGAAAACGCGCTCTATGGGTCAGGCATTTAAAGGAACGCTTCACTGATAAGCAATGAAGAATCAAATAAAACAATGCGGGTAAGGTTCAATCGTTTTGATGCAATTCATCAGTATTCTTTTCAAACAGCAAGCGTAATCGCATAATCCTCAATTCATCGACATCCAGGTGGACAAGCAATGTATGTTAGCGGACCACCCATTCCCAGATCAATTTCTCTCAACATGCCTGGATCTGGGAAATCTAGCTACTCCACGCTGACCGACGGGGGGAACCTAATCATTCCCCTGATTCTGCAGGCTTTTGCTGCAACCATCAGCCTTCGACACCTGTCAGAATGATCCTCTGCCAAGTCAGGGAACATAATTGGCAAAGCAAAGTCCTGACGAATTTGTTGCTCCATGCAGCACCATGCAAGTTGTACAATGTCTTAATCTGTCTTCATGAGTCAGGCCTGGGAGCACACAGAAAAACAACGCACGTTGGCAGCCCAAAATCATCAGGGAATTCTTTGCCCGATGAGACGAACAAAAAATTATCACAAACTCAAGTCTCCCGGCTGACTCGTTCAAGTACACCTTCTGCTGTGATAGAGGCTGTTCACAAGCAAAAGTCTTTACAAGCGGAAATTGTCCAAATTATGTCAACAAATCGAAGAGGGATGAAATCTCTGCATCCATGGCGAAGTTTGGACCTGGCGACCGATGGCTGCAAGCAACTCCATGGATGAAAAGAGACCGAAATGACCAAGAACGGTTGCGTGACTCAGGTTGTGGGAATTGCAAAAATAAATTGGCCCCTCAGTGTGGGCAACCCCTACAGTCTTATATGCTTCCTGTTTGCTTGGTGGCTACACATCACCCCTAAACTCGTGCTGTGCCTCGCATGCGCGCTGCTGTACCCTGCTTTGGATCCAACGATCGCATTGGAGGCTTTGAGAATGGCCTAAAAAAATGAGCAGCATGATGATGTAAAAAAGCAGAGATGGATTAACACTCACGGTCACAAGTGGCAATCGCTGATGTTAAAACTGAGATGCGCACTGATCCAACAGCTTCATAAGTTCAAGTACATTTGCCCTCCTCTCCTCCACAAGAGCTGGCATCAGCTTTTCAACTAGTGTAACTAGTGACATCCGAAACATACCCTGACACTGATGGTAAGTGTATGTTAGTGTCATCTATTTTCATGAGTCCTCAACAATGCGCTGCCTTTGTTGCGGATTCAAACCAAATTCTGTGTCCATCTTCTTCCGGATGCTGTCCAGCAACTCCTCAACCTGCCAAATTTCTTCCAAGCAAGTCCAACATCTTGCCACGCCAAGCTTTCTAAATGAACCTGTGCAAGTACTCAAGTCGTCCCGAACCCTTTTCTACAGAGAGACTTGATTTACCTGGCCTTCTGTGGGGGTGCAGAGTACTTCTCATCTTGGCGTTCTCCGTGGATCATAGTGCTGATGATCCAAACCCCAGCCTAGCAAGCAGGGGAAACCAGGCCTTATTCATCCTTTTTCAATATTCAGACCATGTTGGACCAGTGGTTTCAGATCCATGGCCTGCTTAGTGACGGTTGCCGCAGGGTAGGTCGCGCACAGGATGAATGGTATGATACCAGTGGGCACAGTGCTACACTTGGTGCAGAAGTACCTCAACTGTGCAGCCAGGTAGAGGATTCCAGCTGTGACAGAAGTCTTCTCCCTTGGCGCTCAATCAAGTGACACATGGGCTTAATGCAATGGCGAGAGTCGTCATCGAAGTTCGCTTGTGGTTCAGGATTGGAAGAACGTCACCAGCTACAAGTACCTCAAGAATAGCAACCCCAAAATTCCTGACACATCATGGGAAAAAGACAGAACCATACACTACAATTTCTGGTGAACAGCCAGCATTTGGGGTCAACCGCCAAAACATTGCACACAATCTGTAACAGAATTTCGAATTTCCAACACTTACCTTGTGAATGCGAAGCTTTGGGCAAAATGTTGTCCAGGCACTGCATCTTCCGTGGTGGGCAGCCATGCTTGCGATGATGGAAGAATCTTGATGGGAGGTCCATTATTGTAGCATTGCCTGGGGTGCATGGATGTGCGTTGCTGCGGCCTACCCCATGGATCGCAGGCTTTCCACGGCAGCATAGAATTGTTCAGCAGCGCTGCGACTTGATGAGCTTTGTGGGCTTCCTCGGGGCTCTGAAAGCTCACTTGCACGTCACCTTTCAGCAAAATCTGCACATGATTCACCTGGAATCCTTGATGCTTCAAGACAGCTCCAATCTCATGTGAGCGCCCTTTCTTCCCCTTGTACTTCAGCTGCTCTGTGCTGGAGCCGTTCTTGACTTCGATTAAGCCACTAGTGAAGCTGGATGCGATGCACCAAGCCAACATGAGCTCAGTGTTGCGATCTTGCTGTTCGTGCAAAAGACGCCACAAGTCCTGGGCTGCACCTATACGTGGATGAATTCGCGCCACTGTGGTGCTCACCTTTTCCTGCCTCCTCTGTCTCACTCGTTCTTTGTCTACCGGGGAAAGGCTAGAAGCGTAGCCCAGCTCTTCCAAGACATCGCGGATCTGCACCACCATCTCCTCTAATTCAAGTAACCTCTCAAGGCTCAAGAAATGCTCACCACACCAACGTGCTTCATCTTGGATACTCCAACTCCAGCCTCTGCTGGTTTGATTCTTCACTTGAGCTTGCCAGGCTTTGTAGGCCCCGAACCCAGCCATCAGGTCTCCGGGCAACTGACGATCTCGACCTCTGGCACGGCCTGGGCTGCAGGCATCGCGCACCTCCCAGAGACTCTTCACTTCCTCGGGGCTCAGATTCATGCCGTCCAAGAAAGGGTCTCCCCGTTGGTGAACAGCCGCTAAGATGGCACATTCCTGGAAACTGCCAAGAACAGAACAACTTAAAGATCTTAAAAAAGAAATGCTTGACTCAACGAATTACTCATCTATCTATATATATATATATACATGCATATAGTATACACAATTTAAATCATTCAACTTTATATTCATGTCACAAAAAAGTACGTACAAGAAGAAGATGTGGAGAAAGTCCGCCAAAAGGTTGTCCTGAACCAGCTGCAGCCGAACCCCGCTCATCACCAGGAAACCCGCGTCAGGATCCAGGGGCATCTTCTGCAAAAATCGTCCAAAGAAGGTCGGCTTCGGCTGGTGGCCTTTCTGCTTAGCCAAGGCGTTGAGCTCCATCAGTCTGGTGATGGCTTGGTTCACTCGGGTTTTGTCAGGCGCATCCGGCATCTTCTGGAGAAACTCACGTGGGTCCCCCAGGTTGGGCAATTCGAAGAGGGACAAGAGCAGGTCTTCCAACCTACATCACATGGTCAATTTTGCACATACCACCCATGTGCAAATGAAGCATCTGTTTTTTCAAACAATTTCTTGCAGCGGATGTCAGTTCAACAGTAGCCTTCTACGTACGCATCAACCTCAGTCCTGCCTGCTGTGCTTGATCTGCGGCTCGGCATGAGGCTGCAACCTGTCAAAGCACTCTTTGCTAATCAAACGAATAACTTCACCATCACGTACTCGTCCAGTTCTTCCAGAGCGTTGCTTGGCCTCATCTTTGCTCACTAAAATCAAGGTCAGCAAACTTTGGTTCTTTCCTCCATCCCAGCGGAGGCGTTTTTGCTCACAGGTGTCAATGACCAAGTCCACGTCTGGAATGGTGACGGAGGACTCAGCATGGGGTCAGAGCCAGAAATAGAACACGTCACATCAGCTGAGTTTGATCAGTCTCACAAGATTCGTACGCTTTGAATCTGCTATGCCTGCTATGCATTGCTATGCTAGATCATGTTGAATTCAGAATCTCAATCTCCTTTCCTGGCTTTAAAGGTCTACTCTGCCTGCCAAACTTAGCCTTTAAATTGTGAGACATTGACATAATTACTTGTCAAAGATCTCTGAAGCCTGACTTGGATCAGTCTGAGGTCGGGGCTTCAATCACATCAGTGCCCAGAATCACAGTTCTCTCCTGCAGATCCTGCGATTCCGACAACACTCTTTCCTGCTCTTCAATGGTTTGCCCGCCGAAAATGCACTTCACCTTGAGATTGCGAACCTCATCCAACCTCTCCCACAGCAGTTGTAACTCTCTTTTGCCTGGCAAGAACACTAGGAATGATGCCAAATCCTTCTGCCCTGACCGTTCTTCATGACAAGTGCGGATATACTCAGCATACAAATCCGCGACCTCCTCTTGTGACCAGTCTGCTGGAAGCCCAAAGACATCCCAACCTCCATCCAATCCACGTCGATGGATTCCACGCTGTTTGAAGAAGGGTTCGTCATCGAGGTATTTGATGGAGAGCTTGAACTGTCGACATTGCTCCAAGTCCAACGGCCGTGGGATGGCACCATCCAGAACCTGTGAGAAGTAGCGTGCGATTGTGTTGCTGTCCATGGCAGCTGACATCAAAATGACCTTCACCTTCTTGTTGTCTTTCAGGACACGGGTGACCACCAAACTCAACAGGAAATCAATGTGCGCATCTCCTTAGATTGTGGTTCTCCATTCTTTGTGCCTCGTGTGCGTAATGTGTGGACACTGTGCAAGTGGATCCAACAACATGCTTACAACATGACGACCTTAAGGTGCTGCTCTATCTTGCAATCCAGCATCTGATGTGAACTTCATCAATAATCAAATGGGTGAATGAGGAGCAATCCTGAAGGCACTGGATCATGGCAATGGCAGTTGTCGCGAAGATCAGCCGAGTGCGACCAGATCGACTCACCTCACTGCAACCTGTACAATCACTCAACTTCGCTCAACTCAAACTGGTAAAATGGATTAAAATAGCATATATCCATCACAAAAACCTCAAGAACCCATAACAGTCAGAACTCATTTCTCACTGCATTCCACTCAGACTGCCACAAGACATGATGGTAATCCATGTGAACGGATGGGATTTGCAATGACTCTCACGATTCTGGCCTCCAATCTTGTAACCGACTTCGGTTCCAAGAGCAACTCCTCTATCAGAAGCCACTCGGCGTGCAAGGCTCGTCGCAGCGACGCGGCGGGGCTGCGTCACCAAGATGTAGCGCTCTGCTGGGTCCTCATCGAGAATCATCTGCGGAATTCCTCGGAACACGGGTCAAGATGGGTCAAGGAAAAGTCAAGGTAAAACATGTTAAAACATGTTAAAACAGTTACGGTAAAGCTTATCTTCATTGGTAAAATTATGCAAAATTACAAAATTATGTAAATGTGCCATCAGAAAGGTTTTGAAAGAAAGGCATATCATCTGCACCTGAACATTTCAGTCCAAGCTACGGGTGCTCTTGCCACAGCCTGTGGGGGCCACGATGATCGTGACACGGTTCGCAGCCACCTCCTGCAGGATCTTGTCTCTGAATCGACCCAGAGGCGAATCGTCGTACTTCTTGGGGCCCTTGGGGCCCTTGGGGCCCTTGGGGTATAAGACCAGATGAAGAGTTTTGCTGTGCACTGCTTCCTGTTCTTTTTGTTGGGCAGTGGAAGCTGTGGAAGCTGTGGAGATCAGAGATTGCGGAGCTTGTGGCTTGTGCCTTTGTTGACCTTCTGCAATCCTGTTCTTCTCCTCAATTGTGTTCTTTTCCTCCTGTTTGGTCTCGTACTTCTCGTTCTTCTCGTTCTTCTCGTTCTTCTCTCTCTCATCTCTCTCCTGGTCAGAGCTCTCAGCCTTTTCCAAGTCAGCCTGCCATCGGTGGCGTTCCAGAACACTGGCCACGAAGGCCAGGACTCTTCGGAATTCGTGTGGCTCTGGGTACTTTACGTCTTCCACAGTCAACCGAGTCAACTCAGCCTCTCTAAGATCACTGATGGCTGGGCATAACAGGAAGCAATGTTCAAGCTGTATCTCCGAGACCTCCGAGACCGACTCTCCACAGAGTTTGCACAACTTGCAATCTATTTGCGCGAGCACATGTTGCCACATGGCCTTGGTTCCCAGAACTGAAAGCAAGCTGAATTCATGCGATTCGATTCTAATTCTAGCGCACACACACAAACACAGCACTTTAGAGTAGAAACTGAGCACCACGCCTTGCATTGTTCCTTCCATTCCAGTGCTGCTTGCCGGATCTTGTGCTCGAAATCTTCCCCTCTTGCTTTGTATGCGGGCAGCAACTTCTCATCGCAAAAGGAAGAGAAACTCAGCAATTCCTCTTTCATCTCTTTCTCTTTGTGAAAGTAAAAATCCCATGGCTTCACCTGGCCACTGTAATGCAAGACCTTCACATTTTCGAGTTTCACTTGGAGACGCTCTGCTTCAGGGCCTTCATGCTCCAAGGAATTGGCCAACTGGTGGAGCTGGTAATTGTATTTCAAATTCATTGAGGTCCAGTTCTTGAACCAACGACTCAAGAAATCTTGCTCGGGACCATTACAAGCTTCATGCATCGGATCTCGGCTTTGCACCGAGTTCAACATCTTTTGCAACTCCTCGCGGCTCGGCTTCAGCACAGCCACTCCGAGGTTCATGCCAAACTTTTGCTCTCCATGACGGTCATAGCAGGACAAAGACACATCGACATTTGATGGCAGACTCTTGTGACCCCTTCGCAAGGCACAAGGTGGCTTGAATCCGTTCACTTCATCGATGTTGTCACGCACCAGGAGATCAATGTCCACTAAAACAATCTTCTCATAGTCATCGCAGCCAAAGCACTGCAACTTGGTGAAGACATGCCGGAAACGATCCTCACTTCGGCGAATGAGCTTCGGGTTCACCTCCACGTAGTCCACCTCACGGGTTTTCCAAAAGACCTCCAGAAGGCCCGCCCCAGGCACTCCCATGACATCTGCGGTGTGTAGAAGCACCAAATCGAAACTGGTTGAGTTGGCTTTCAACGAACGTCCCAAAACGAGAGCTCCTAGCACGAAACGTTGGAGCATATCTTCATTTGGTCCAAAGAGCACGGCTACAAAAGCATAGCCTCTTCCTCGTGGACGTTGAGCCTGTGGGTCAGCTGTGGCTGTGCAAGCTTCATTTCGGAATTCCAAAGGCTTGGCACAGGTAGGACACCAGCTCCTGCTGACTTTTCTCGTGGATGTGACTGGGACAATTGGTTGCTTGGCGCGTGAGGCAGGTGCTTCCAGCCCAGTGATTCGAATGGTGTAGGAATGATTGGCCGATCGCTGAAGGATTTCCATGCGCAAAGAGCACCGCTTGTGTGGGCAGCGGACCTGCAAAGCTCCACTCAGGTCACCACGACATGACATGTTGTACTTTTCAGATTGTCAAATAGTTTTAACAAATGGTTTAGGCTCTGAGTCAATCTGTTTGCTCAATGCTTTCTTGGCAGGCACAACTAGTGCATGACAGATCATGACAGCATCATTCATGAAACATCATCAAACCATGTTCAATGAAACAAAGGCACTAGTCTGCAAACAAAGAGGTCAATGAATGAAGACTCTACCGCTGCCTCTTCCACACCAGGTGCCATCTGCATTTGCGTTGGGAACTTCGCGCCCCTGCCAGTCAGTAGCATTGGCAAACCATCGGGAGGCGTCTCGGCCACGTCCCTGGCGAAGAAATTGGAGTGCGGATGATTGCGGATGATTGCTGTCAGAATGGGCAAATCACTGGCGCAATCACAACTCACAACTCAGCAGAACTCAGCACTGTTACAATCTGCAGAAAAACATCTGGTGCTGACATAATCAAGGCCTCCTTGGAGGCGCTTCAATTTCACTTTGGACATCCAATGGCAACTCCCCGAAGCCATCGGCTGGGATGAACTCTTCCGATCCGGCCGAGAAGCAGAACTTGATGACCTCAACTCTTTGTCAAGCAATTCAAACAAAGACAGTCAAACTCAAACAATTTGTCAAACAGCAAAGGAAGTACAAAGGAAGTACAACAGTCCAACCAAACTTGACCGCCGCTTTGGACTCAGTCTGGCACATGTTCGCGCACCCAATCTTCTGAGAACTGAAAGTCAGTCACTTCGCCAATGTAGTCCCGAAAATTGTCGTTAGAGACAATCTTCACGAGGCATCCGCTTTTGGCAGCATCCACGGCTTTTCGGATAATGAACTTATCCACATCTTCGCGTCGTGGAGTCACCGTCAAACGCTCCAAGTGCTTGGTCTCCTCTGGGTACTCGGACTTCCACTGTTCCATGAGGGCCTGGAATCTAGTGCTGCTAGTGTTGGAGACTGAAAACTGCAAAGATCTGCAAAACAGTCACTGGAGATCACTGGAGTCCTGGCCTCATAAACAAACGTCACGACTTTCCAGTCTGGACGCTGTTCCATGTGCCAATTCATCGTTGTGATGAGCTTCTTCAAGTTCGGCTTGTCAAAACTTTCGCCTTACCAGGTCGTTAAGGTTGGGTCAGTCAGTAGCTCAGATCATTACAACTGCCAAGTTTTTTTTTCATTTTTTTTCATATTCGCTTCTTGTCACATAAAAAATATGGTTTCCACCTCCTTGACAGGCGATGTTGCGGCCATCCAGCAAGTACAGCTTCTCCAACTCCGGTGTGCACGGCGTCCCAGACCTCGCAGCGAAAGAGACAGCCAAAGAGTCCAAGCACGTTGTGCAACCGGCCCTTCCTGTGCCACAGATGCACCTGCTTGGCTCAACACTTGGTAGACGCGAAGCACCTGGTTGGCCTGGAACCATCTGGAAATCGGATATCACATTATGTCGCATCTCTGTTCTCAACAAAACTCACACTCTCGGGCCGAGTCTTGGGATGTCTTTGCAAAAGCTTTGTGGGGAAAACATCTGTTGCAGCACGCTGCAACTGACACTGTTGCGTCCGAGCATCTCTCTGACGCCGTCGAACTTGAGGAAAAGTGTTCCTCTCAGTCTTCAAAATGAGGATTTTTGCCGTTTCAGCCAACTAACGAAGAACTAGGGCTTTACACTTCCTCAAATGTGCTGACACAATCATGCTCCAACCATTTCCTGCCTTCTCTTTCAAGTTCTCGATGCGCTCCATAAGTTTTTTTCGTTCACCCAACTTCATGTGGAACTCATCTTTCAAATCTTCGGTCCTAAAGTTGAACACGACTGTAGAAAAAGTGAAGGGACATGGACTATGTGGACTATGGAAATGTGGAACTACAGAATGCCACTCTGCGAAAACAAAATGACAGGACACATCACCAAACGAGTTTGATTCTAGCGGCGTCAGCTGAAGCAGAACCTCTCCATCGACTTCCTGTTCACGGAAGCCATCCACCAGTTGAGGAAACCCAACTTGGGTCAACCAACTGGAAACTTCCTCAACTCCCCAGGACTTCGTTGCCATCGCCATCGGCCACGCTTAGCGTTTTGGAAGACTCGGGAGCCAAAGGCTGAGGGAGGCATGTGCCAGGACGAGTTCTCGGATGATTCCAACCAAAGCATTTCCACAACAATTCGGTGGTGGATGTTGACGTGCTCGAATCAGGTTGACCAAACAGAAAGACACAGAAACATAATGATTTGAAAGTTTCTTTGCTGGGCAGACATAGCAATGTGCAGAAGCCACATATAATGTGCCTTGACATATTTCGAAGCAAGGAACAGTTGTGTTGATCCATTTGAAGCCTCCAACCCTTTCCCTTTGTTTTCGTCTGCTTTTCGAACGTCTGAACTAAGCCGTTGACGCGCAGGGAAGTGCAAGGTTGATCAAGGTTTGTGGTCCTGAGCTCGTCGAACTTGAGAGAATGAGCAACAGCCTGCTCCACTTGCAATATTAAGACAACTGTTAGTTGCTCAACTGTTGCAAGATTCTCTGCAAGATGTGTGTGGAGTTATACCTTTATTGATGTCCAGATGTCCAGCGGCAAAGCCCTGAGTTTACAACCACAGTGCTATGTATTGCTGATCAACACACTTGGCACTTCCGTTCGCAGGTCTTGAAGTCGAAGCCATTTTGACAGCCTGCAAACCCCAGCCTTGTGGTACTGATTCAGTCCCTGGTATGTCAACTTCAAATTCCGGTTGCAGTACAGGTAGTACCTGAGAAAGTTTTAAAACATGTGAATAATCAAAATGTATCAGAAAGTATAAAGACCAAAGCAACAAGCAAGACTTTGTCTTTGAATTGATCTCAGCATCTTTCAGTTGCTGCTGGACAGCTATTTCCTAGGGCTGTGCACTTATGTTTCCGTGGGTCCTGCGCAGAAAATCACGGGGCGTTTGATCGGCCAAGATGCTTGCATCCAGGGAATCCTTCTTCTGATTTCACTCGCTTCAATGCCTTCTTCACAGGCTTAGCTTGATTGAAATTCTTCCAATCCAACCTCTGCACAGCTCCAGGACCGAAAAAATCAGCATAGCTAACTGCATGTGGTTCAAGGAAAACAAACAGCCAGGCTGATCATGGACGGCATCTGCAGCCGAAGGGGCACACCATAGTACGGTTGTAACTCCGGCAGCGGTATACGCTCTCTACTCCTGCAAAAATGTGGATTGCTGGTGCTTTCAAGTTCTACGTCAGCACAATGCAAACAAACTGTGTCTGCAAAACTTTGTGTCTCCACAGCACTTTTCTTCCACCAGATCTTCCCTGTGTCCGGGGCTATTACAATCGTGGTGTGTATCTGTTCGTTTGAGTTCATGATGAACATCACTCCCTCCCCCCAAAAAAAACGAAGACCCTGGGTTGAGGTCTGGGCAGCTCCATCCTCCCGTGGTGGTGAAGCCCCCGTATGCCAGCCGCACCAGATGGGATCCTTTTGCCGCGATCTGAGCTATGAATCATCCCATTTTGGGGGAAATTGACCAATGAATACATTTTGGGGGGCTATCCCATTTCCGTTGATGGTGATCTTCCAAGTGTCGCAAATGGTTGACAGTTGCTGATTTGTTCCCATTTTGGGGGGGGAAGAAATTGAAGGTCCACAGAATTGAACCGTGAACCAACCAATCCGTTTTGTAGTGAAAGATCGGAATTGGAGGTGAAAGGTTTAGAATTTTTCGGTCTCCACTGAGTCACTGAGTCATCTGGAAACTGCACCCTGTCCACCCTGTCATGCTTCATGACCGAGGGACGGCTTGAAGACCCGAAGTCCTTCACGAGAATACTATACACAAAGGTACGAGAAAATCGCTTCCTGCGTCAGGCAACGAGCAAACTGGACCGTGTGCATAGCGTGTGCTGTATTGGCACTCGTGCCAAAACGTGCTGTTAGGCCGACTCAACGCCTGCTCAGTCATGCCGTCATGGCCGTCATGGCCAAGGATGCACCGCTGAAACAGTCCAACTGTCAGCTCCTCAGGTCGATGGTCAGAGTATCATAGAATATCATTCAGAAATATCTATATCATTCTATTTCATTCTATTTCTACATTGTCCATATTTGTACATTGTCTTTACATCCTTGTGGGTTTTGATCTAATTTTCTCCATTTAGCGAGATGAGCTTGGTTCGAGCAGCCAAAACAAAATTGGACAACACTACTAGGTCATCAGGTTCTTGCGAATCATAGACTGAAGATCGCAAACTCAATCACTTCAATTGGTCTTCACTTGAATGCATGTCTCCATGTCTCTCACTCACAGCAAAATGGACAACTTTTCTCCCTGGTCATTCAGCTACTGTGTCCTCCAATGAATCTTGCTGAAATGTTTTCCCAGCAGTAATAAAACTCACCACTACATTGCTTTGAACAGCTTCAATCATTCAGTCGACATGCTTGACTGTCCTTCAGCAATGAAAACATTGCAGTGGCACCGCTCAAAGTGGGATGAAGTGGGACAGGCCGATCTTTTTTGATGTGGGACTTTGTGGAATCGCTAAAGCGACTGGTCTTGTTGAATCCCAAGTGGCGTGCAACGTGTGAGAACTTGGACCCAACTGTTTGACAGTGACAGTGACATTGGCTTTGATCATTGATCCTTAAAGGCTGCGCATGAGGAGCTTCGATGGCAAGTTGCGCATGTGCGAATCCTTGAAAGCAAGCTTCTGCAGCTCTTCTGAGTGTCCACAAGTTCAGTCCCTGCAAATCTCAATTTTGATTCATCGCTTTGCTGAATCAGATTTTAGTCAGGACATCTTTATCGGCATCTGCAGAAGCAATATCCTGCAAGACATCAAACCACCCTCAAACGGCGGTACAATGTGCGCACACGAAGTACGGCCATACACATTTGTGTTACACTTCTTGATTGTCCCTACACTTCCCTTGCCTTGTTGTTCTTCCTCAAGGGCGGCCTTTAAGGCTTCAAGTTCTCTCGCCTTCGCACCAGTTCCATCAAACGGCGTGGTCTTAGGACAATCCAGGACCTACTATTGACAATCTAGCTGACAATGAAGCATTGAATGCACCCGCGCCTGTTGGGCCTCTCTTTCAATCCTGGCAATGCCAAAGGGTCCACATTTGGAAAAATTGAATGCCTTTGGCAACTTTGGCATGGCGTGAGTCAAGCGAGTCAAGCTATTGCTCACAATGCTCACAGTTGAGTCTCCTCCTATTGTTGTCCATCTCCAGCAGGTCCCATTGAGCGCTGCTCAGACCCTGGGACCCCACAATTCTGACAGCATTCCAAAGACCCGTTCTGCATCGGGTGAGGTTCTGACCCGTAGCTTCGCTAAGAGAGCATACAGAAACACTGCCAGAGCAGCAGCTGCCTCAAGCCCAATCTGATCACTTTGCGCAGTCAAACACGTGCAAGTGATTTGTGACGGATCCACTGCTGATCCGTAAAATGTTTACAGTCATACTCAGGGTATCACCAGTGCACAGAACGCAGTGGTGGCTGCAACCTGTCACAGAGTCACATCTCAGAAAACGTTTCTCCCAATCTTCAAAGCATCCTCGAATTGAAAGCAGCTGCAACGGTCGCCTGTGGTTTGTGCCAATCTAAGGCCTGTGGTCATTTAGCAGTTGGACTCTCAAATGCTTATCGAAAGCTGTTCTCTTTATCCAGTCTCATTTTCAATCTTTCAACAAAGCACAATGAGGATCTGACTGAGTACATAGGGCATTCAGGCTGAGTGTAACTTCTGCAGCCGCCAGGCCTGAAAAGCTTCAAACTCCAAAGTGCTGGAGCTTTTCATGACCCGTCATGAAACATCATATTATAGCTATGGGATGCCTTGGGTCAAAACCAGGATATCCTGGTGAACCCCAAATAGCTGGTAGATGGATCTTCATCCCCCTAAACGTGCTATAATCGGTTTGATTCAGCTGTCATGATGACAAATCATGACAAATCATGACAACTCATGATGATCATGATGAGCACATGACCATGTCATGACTGTGTCATGACCATCACTCTGAGAGCTGCACATGCCTATCCTCAGCGTGTAGTGCACATAGGACCACACCTCGGTGAAGGTGAACGACGAGGAACGACGGGGAACGATGAGGAACGACGAAGCGAAATGTCGCCACCAACACCAGCAATGCAGTTGGGTTCAACATGTTCAACTGAAAACACGCCACAGGTGACCACATGGACTGCAATGTGTTTGCACTTTTGAACTTCATGCATTGAATCATTGAGCACCTCAGCTTTTGGCAATGAAACTGGTGACAAAGGCTAGAAGCCATCCCCCATGTGAACACGAAAGCGGGATGCGACCTGGCACTTTTGTCGTGAAACACTGCGAGTCCATGGGCATCTTCGCGGTGTTGAAATCACGGGCTGAGAAGTCGACAAACCATGAGACTGATCAGCTGTAGAATCCAACTGATGAAGTGCAAGAAGAAGCCCAAATAGCTTGGCATCTCCTAGACAAAAACAACAGAGAAATGCAGAGAAATAGAGAGAACATATGTGTAACACACGTCTCAGTCGTCTCAGGACTATGTCCTGGTGGCCCCAGTGTTCGAAACCCCAGTACCAAACCTGTCACGACTCACGACTGCGATCTCCGTTGCGTTTCGTGTTCGAGCTTCGCTGGTCTCCAGAGATCTCCAGAACTTCAGCTCCGGACCACAACTAGGAAGGACAACGGCTGCCTGAGACAGCTTGGTGACTCAGGTGACTCCGTTGAAATCCGTTGAAATCCGTTGAGATCCATGACCCGTGACAAAGTGCCAGAAATCTACAACTTTCTCCAGAAATTCAAAACCTCAAAACCTTTGAGACCCGTTTGTACAACTCGGTTGATTTTCCAGTCGACAAGGCACGAAGTGGCGAAGAGAGCCACGCTCGAGGAAACCGCATCGGGAACCTCTTCAAACTCCTTCGGCAAGAGTTACTACACAAAGTGCTAACACCGAGATTCACAGAGACATAAAATATCCAACGCTCATTGAAGATGGAACAGCAGTCTTAAGAAACACACAGGATCCTTTGGGTCATTGGTCGGCAAAGCATCAAGTCCACTTGCCTCTGTTGGACCAGCTTTGATGTCTCAGAACTGGTTCGAAAAGATTAGGTTCAATTGCACAGGCTAAGGGCTATGGAGCACGCAACAACAACGCTCTGTTGAATTCCAAAGTGCAAAATGCAGCACACCATATTTTTTCACAGGACTTTCAATCGGCCGGACGGTGCCATTTGGGCTTCAAAGCTCTCCATGAAAGTCACCAAGCTTTGCCTTGGAGGTGGCACATTGATTCATGTACACTGAAGTACACTGATTCCATCTGCACATGTAGCTGCAAACATCGGCACAAGCTGAAGACACGCAAGGGCTAGTTCTTCCATGTTTTTCCAATCTTCAAATAAGTTGCGAAAGCGAACTCACCACAGCGGAATCCTGCATTTTGCTGGAACATGTTTTCACGTCAAGGTGAGTCTTGTCAAATTCATTGAATGCGCTTGCTTCATGTTGCTTCATGGTGTGCAGCTGTGGGTCTCCTCACCCAAGTCTCTCATCAAGGCAACAAACGCAGCTGCCGTTTGCACCTTGAGGCTCTTGAGGTGTGCGGAAACCGCAGGATGCAACGATGACAACGACATACGACGACTGAAACGAAAAATGAAACGAGTTTGGACGAGGAGCACGGCCCTCTGCCCCACGGTAGCGCCTTGTTCCACCAAACCTTCAACGACGGACGGAGCAAACACAAAGCACATGCATCCGCACCACCAACGTAACTGGATGTCACGGCCTATTACAAGAGTTCTTGTCTCAACCTGGAAACTTTCTTGACGAGTTGGCTATTACTTTCATAATCTCAGTCCATGCCACTCTGCTCGCGTCGCATTCACAAAGCACCTCAGATGCGGCAAGAGCACCAGGCAGCACTGCCTAGCAACCGTACGACATTTTCCTCGAATCATGTGGCGCTTTCAGAAATCGATCCTTTGCTCTATCTCAGTTGAGGCTCCTAGGAAGTGCAGGGTCTAGCCACTCATTCATCTTTTTGCATTGCGCCCAGCCTGGTGGGATGTCACGAAAGTTGGGACGCATTGCAACGATTTGAAACTTTGGTGTGGCTTCCTGGCCAGCCTGGCCTCCATCAAGGACCACAATTCGCCGTGGTGCAAGGGCCAAGTCTGCAGCAGGAGCAGCACCAGGTGCTGGAAATAGGACCACGGTGCCATCCACATCTTCCCTGGGGGATGAAGTGCAACGCAGTGCAGCGAAGTGCAACATGGGTGACATATGGTGACATATGGTGACATGGGAAATGCACATGGGAAATGAACGAAATGAATGAAATGAATGGGCGTGAGTTTGACATGAACGGATAATGAGTCATCGCTTGCGAATGAACCAATCATCTCCAGGTCCAAATGTGACTTGTCCCACCAAAAACACACTCTTTGCAGCTTCGCTCTTCGAATCGCGGGCCTCAGCAGTCTTTGCAGACGTTGGTCATGCTCTCGCAAACCGGCACAATAGAATTCGGCTCCCACCTCATGTCAAATTGAGTAGATTCCTGCATGAAATCTTCTGCAACTGAAAGCTGGCACAACTTTGCATAAATGGCTTACTTTATGCTTTCTTAAATGGCTTGGGGATCTGGCCAAAGTAAGCCAAACTGCTGTATTTGTCGCGGAGTGTTGCCCCAGTTCCTGGTTGCCAGGAGTGTGGACAATTCTTCAAATATGTATGCAATATGATGAATATTAGTAATCTTTGTGAGAATCAGTATCAGTATGAGATGTTGAGCCTCGTGGTGGAAAAGCACGATGACTTGTGGACGAAGCTTCACATTGGGAAGTGCTGCGCAGCAACAATGCTTCACCACTCGCCAACATCCTCCGAGGAGAGGAGGGTAAATCCGGTAAACCCGCTAAACCCGCACTGGCTGCACACTGTTGGTTTACTGCTGGTTCACTGTTGGTTCAGTGTTGTTTCCCCAATGATTCATTACCCTGGGATTCTTAACATTCTTAACCCACGCCAAGTATCGAGGGCACTTCACCCCTGGTGAAGCCATGAAATCACAGTACCTTAAATGAGAGGTTGAGTATGGTTGAACTATCAAGTCAAGATAAGTCAAGAGTGTGCCCTGGAAACTCTTTCGCATGTGAGATCTGTGCTCTTGAGATCCGCAAATCGAGAGTTGCGACTTGCTGATTTTCTTCCTAGTTGCATCGACCAGCACTTGGCAGCCCGTGGAATCTGAAAGCGCGATCTCTTTCTTTCCACAATCTCCTGTGACGAATAGAAATTCCTCTCTTAGAACTCATCACATTGTCTCCTTCTCCATCTTTCAGCATGACATTTCGTTTGTTTTTTGGTTTCGATTTCTGTGCCTCTCCATTCTCCATGTCCAGGTGTACTTCGTCACCATCCTCCATGTTATCTGCCCAGAGTTGCAGTCCCTTTACATTGCAGGCTTTCTTTTGGACCTTTTGTCTCTGCTTGGTACTGAGTTCTGCGGGATCTAGTCAAAGATTACTGTTCGAAATGATACCGACCTTGAAAACGACATCTGGTGATGTGTATCATATCTGTTTTGAGTTGTGCCCTGATCACAGTGATGTGCCATGGGATGAAGCATGGTTGTAGTTCCAGCACCATGTGAAGCAACAGCGTCTGGCTGCAAGCCACAGAGGCTGCGGATCATGAAACGATGGCAACAATGGCAACCATGGCAACGATCGCCACTCCGCCACTTGCTAGCTCTGAGGCCCCTAACGGTGCAGTACCTTAGGCAAGCGAAGCCATGACCCTGATAACTCAGCAGCTATAGGATACAGTATGATACATCAGTATGATACGTGAGATGCACAGTTGACAAAAGTTTGATCTTCGAGAGTTCACATCTTAAGCGCTGGACAGTTGCAACATATTGTCGGCAACCTGCACCACCAGCGCCCATCTGCTCCTTATAGCAGTCTATAGCAGTCTATAGCAGTCTGTTGCAGTCTGACAAGGCAATTCAGTGCCTGTTCAGAATGGTAATGTAAACAGTAAACATTCACGGTGAATCAACTGGAGTCTGGCACCCTGGGACCCTGGAACAACCCTGGAACACCTGGATGTCTTAAACCATTCAATGAAATTCAGTGTTGCAGCGGTCAAACAAAATGTCTATTGATTTCTTATATATTTGGTGTCCAACTTATGACCAGAGATATCCATTGGGAATCCATGAGCTCGGGACAATGACAGCAAGTAGAGCTGGACTTCCCCATCCTGAGACAGCATGCTGTGGCCCGCTACAGATTCTCATTTTTTCTTTATGTCTTTGTTCCCCAACCTGTATAGCTATCTGTATAGCTGTATAGGATTGTATAGCTATAGGCTATAGACTATAGCTTGTACTTGGATAAAACAGAGCATTTTTTTTGGGCTCAGCCAGCATGGCCTATGGCTCGTCCGTTTGAGTAGCTCACGTAAGCTGTCAGGAGAAGATCAGCACAGAAATGTCCCCTGGCGCGAAGTCGTGCGCAACAATGTGATGAACATGCGAAGAAGTACGCAGAAATCTGACGAAATAAGATTACATTGTGAATTTTGAAAGATTATACTGTGAAAAGTAAATGAACAAAGGCCTTGAATGTGTTGAAACAATGGACTAGGATGGATTGCATCTCGATCCACCCTGCACATGCTTCCAAAAGTGCCAGTTCTGTTCTGAAGGTGTAAACAGGTCTGCAAGACAAGAATATCAAGGTCCACAACATCCGGAAATAGAAATAGCTTTTCGGCTGCATGCAAGGCCTTGCATTGTGCGCCGGTCATCTTCTTGAATTTCACCAAACTATGCTGACATCTTCAAATGTTTTTTTTAATCTATAGGTGTTAACATTTCCACCACTGGCTTTTCAAGTCCCAGCAACGATGTGGCGACAGCCCTTGGCCACTCCCAATTATCCCACCTGGCGACACAAAACAGTTGTGTCACAATTGGAGAAAGATGAGAAAGCAAAGAATGTACCAGCTGTGTGTACTGTGTGCATCCCATGATGGAGCTAATCATTTCTTGCTGTCTTGCTGAGCAAAATCAAACGGTGAAACATGGCTAAACGTGGCCAAACGGTCAAACTAGGCGGTGCAACGGAGCAAGCGAACATGACAGGTCCATGCCTGTCCGCTGCAGGATCTGTCCTTGAAAGCCTTTACACTTCAGTGTAGTTTGGTGGGGCCATTCTTCCGGATGTTTTGCAATTTGAAGATGTTAAATAAAACTTAAATCGGGATTGCAGTGAAGACTTCGAAATCTTCAAAGGAAAAGAAGAGTTTCCCAGGAGATGGGTCACCACTGAGAGGGAAAAAACAAAGTGCTGCGGCCTGTTGGCTGGAGACGTCGTTGCGTCCCACACGGTGTCAGCTGGTTTCGCTGCGGTGTTGCCTACTCTACAAGCTACGCTCCCTGTGGCTGCGCCGAATGAGCCAATGAAAATGAAAACACCTCGTTTCCGGGGCAACTCAAAATCTTTAGATCTGCATGAAGTTCATTGAAGTTCTACATGTGCCGTGTACTATCAGCAGTTTGCGAAAAGGCAGCAGAATGATTCCATGCCGGAGATGGCGACCATCGCACTCCGGTTTTCACGGATTCCTTGTTTTTCCCGCAGGGATTCTGCGGTTGTGTACACTAGGAGCAAACTCTGGTACCATTCGAGGCGCAGTGCGTATGTGCGTGCCACAGAAAACGCAGTTCAAGCAAACTGTGTACATCTGTGTACCAAACGTTGCATTTCCTTTTGGTTCTTCCAAAGGCTTAGATTCTGAATGGTAATGGAATCATGCTCCACAGCATCCTGTTCACCAAATGACCAGATACTCAGCGAGACTTTCATGGATGGAGCTTCAACTTCGCTGTGAAGCGTGAAGTTTTTGGGCAACACCTCACCATATGCTAAAACTTTACAAGTCAAAGTATTACTTTAGTTACCTTTAGTTTGTCCAAGTGTATAAAAAGTGTATAACGAGGAAGCATAGTGTAACTAATTTCTTCACTTTACGCCTCAACTCTGTGGCGAATCAGAGCTCTGTCTCGTCTGCTTCACCGAAAATCCAAGGGCTCACATAATCCATCCTGCACACGGCGAAATGTGGCGAACGTGGCAAACATGGCAAAACTGGTGCGTGGTGCACACCGACTACACCGGTTTCAACTGCACAAAGTGCTGCCCAGCTGCACCACTTGGAAGCGAGAAGGAGATGGCGCCTGGCGAATCGTCACACGTAACACGTCATACTTAGGTCCATCTCAATTCTGCCATGTTCTGTCACATCTCACGACATGTCACGTCACATACCTGAATACAAACATCTGAACATAATCTTTCCAATTCTGTTCTTTACAGTGCGATCTCCATGATCAGTTTCAATGACACAAAGGCTCTGAAGGCTCTGAAGGTGGAGAAGATGGAGATGAGATGTGTGAGTTGCCGTCCTCAATCACATTCCAGGACCGATCGAACCCACCTTTTTGACGTTTTGTGACGACTTGTCGCAAGCTGCCGCAAGCTCATTCAGGTGAATGAGTAAACGGCGGTCACTTGGCATGGCATACACTGCACGCAAGGGTTCAGCATCCGGACAGCAAAAACAAACAGGGCAATCTGAAGGTGGAAATCTGCACAGACTCTACACTTTGTATCACTTTGTACACTTGTACATTGTGTTTGCCAATTTCTGAACCCCTGAACTCCCAAGCTGTGCAAAACCAAATCCAACACTAATTCGGGAAGTTCGCCTCAAAAGTGTTTGAAACTGTGGGCTGATCGGCTGATCTAAGATATTCTAAGATGTCGAAATTTTTGAATTGAGATCTGAAAGCATCCCATAGCTTTCCATAGCTTTCCATAGCATCCTTCAGATCATCTCAGGTCTCAGCTCGGCCAAAGGTGAGGTAGCAGACGATCTGAACGCCATCCAGCACCATCTGTCGCAGACAATTCTGAGCATCGCGAGCCAAGTCGCAGCTTTGCATCTCCACCACCCAGCCATTTCGAACAGGTCTTGCAAAGATCATTGGAGGGCCAATCTCTTCCTTGTAAGATGCAAGCTCAGAAGTCATGCAAGTCACCAACTCGGTAACATCCTGCAAGCTGCTGTGACGCTCCGGAAGATTTCCAATGTACAAATGCTTCAGACCTTCCAAAGCACTTGGAGCACGTGGAGCTCGCCATCGAGGCTTGGCTGCGGCCTTTGATGTGGCTCCTGCAGGACCCAAGGTAGGACCGGTAGGACCTGTAGGACCTGTAGGACCTGTTGGATCCGTCTCGATCTTTTCAGGTCGACTCAACATCCCCAGTCGGTAGAGGATGGAGACGTCACAGGCTTCGGCATAGCCATCGACAGGAGGACCACATTCGTGAGGACGTCTCAAGTGAAGTCGTTGGCCACAGATCTCCAGGCCATCGAACAGCAGGGCTGTGCTTGTGAGCTTCTCATCAAACAGCACGATAAAGGCCACGGCTGGAGTTTTCTCACGAATCGTCACGGAGAGAACTGCGCTGGATGTGATTCCTTGCAGGGGTTGCTACATGTTTGATGGATGAGCTTTTAGCTAACAACTCAAGGTAACAAAGGATGAGGATGGATGAGGTATGATCACAAAAGATATGGTGCGATTTAGGTCGATGTGACTAGTTCGCAAGTTGATTCAAGTGTGATCAGTTTGGCCGTCGAAACCGCAACAACTCCAACCACTGCCCGGCTGCCCGGCCTTCTTTCCAATAGCCATCTACATAATCTGGTAGTGCGATGAAACGCTGTTGAAAGGCTTGATGCACATCTGTTGCTATGGCATCTGTATGCAAGTTCGTGCATACCACGGTGCGAAGCAACTTTGGGCGCCTCAGATGTTGCTGCAAGCGAGGGTCAGGCGTGGTCCACGTCAGCGTTCGGGTCGGAGGAAGCTGATTGAGTATCTCGTCCACATCCATATCGGAGTCTGAAGAACCAGAGGACACAGATGTAGATGAAGCAGTTTCTTGCAAGCTTTCCTGCACACTGATAGTGTCACAGTCCTTACCCTGATTTTCATCTTCCAAGGTTTTTGGTTTTGCTTTCTCATCTTTCTCATCTTTCTCTTTCAGAAGCCTCTCCTCAGACTTCTTTGGTTGATACGCTGCTGGAATACCAATGCAGCGAGAACAGCAGCAGCCGACACAGCAGGTCTCTGTTGGAGCCCCACGCCTTTCAGCACGCTGCAAGGCAATCTTGTGGCAAGCATCCAAGTGCTGCGCTGCAATTTCATTCATGTTCCACCAGTTTGGCTGGCACCCAGCCACTGGGAAGTAAACGGGCCAAAAGGGAATGCCATAAGGATACCCATGTCCCTGAAAGGCTTGTCCTTCGCTGGGATCTTCTGAAGCTGAGCAAGGGCTGTTACTGGCAGAAGGTGTCTCCGTCTCAGAGCAGCAAGCATCCGAATCAGAATCTTCATTTTCGGTTTCATCCCTTTCTGACTCCTTTTCAATCTTTTCACCAGTGTGAGCAACTGCAACCTTTTCTGGAACTTCATCACATTTTGCATCACATTCTGGTCCATTTGATCTATTTGATCTATTTGCTTCTTTGAAAGCTCTGCGCGGCAAGGACGGCTTGAAGGAAGGCGTCTTGGGACTTCCGTCACGATCTTCCCGATCCCGAGGCCGTTGCGGCGAGATGGGCGATGGATCTTCAGTGGAGATCTTGGAAGCCTTGGCCAAAGCATGACGATCCACGACCCAAGTGACGAGGCCGCCGATCTTGCGACTGGTCAACTTGGGCATCACAGGCATCACAGGCATCACAGGGACGTCCACAGGGACGTCCACAGGGACGTCCACAGGGACGTCCACAGGGGCCACAGGGCTAGCCATGGGGGCTACTGGGGCCACTTCATCTGTGTCACATGTCTCATGCAGCTTGTCCTCACTTGTCTCACGTGTCTCACGTGTCTCGCACGTGTCATGCGTCTCCTGTGGCTTGGTCTCGGCCATGGCTGCTGAGACGAAGCTTCGAAGGCGCAAAGTCCAGTTGGACTCAGTTGGACTCAGTTGGACTCAGTTGGACTCGGGAATCTGTCCGTGGTCCGTGGACAGACTTGAGATGACTTGAGATGACTTGAGTATCTTGAGTGGACTGAGGCTGCAATGTGACTCGTGATGTGAATTCTCCCATCAACATCGGAATGTGTTCAATCTTTCTCTCTAGGCTGTACTTAATTCTTCCTATCCACAAGCCCTGCGACCCTTCATCTCTCTTTCTTTTAATGAAAATCGCGTGCAAAGAAAATGAGCCTCCAATTCTTCCTCCATGGCAGTCTCGACATTCTCTGTCTCGCTCTCCAGCTCCAGGGAATGCCCCGTCTCCGTGTCACCTAGAGCGTCACGAAGTGAAAGTCATGAAAGTCGTGAAAGTCGTGAGAGTCAAGATTTTCACTCTTGATACATCTTGATACATCTTGATACATCTTGATACATCTTGATACATCTTGATACATCTTGATACATCTTGATACATCTTGATACATCTTGATACATCTTGATACATCTTGATACATCTTGATACACCTGGATACACCTGGATACACCTGGATACACCTGGATACACCTGGATACAGCTGGATACAGCTGGATACAGCTGGATACAGCTGGATACAGCTGGATACAGCTGGATACAGCTGGATACAGCTGGATACAGCTGGATACAGCTGGATACAGCTGGATACAGCTGGATACATCTGGATACATCTGGATACATCTGGATACATCTGGATACATCTGGATACATCTGGATACATCTGGATACATCTGGATACATCTGGATACATCTGGATACATCTGGATACATCTGGATACATCTGGATACATCTGGATACATCTTGATACAGCCTTGCAAAGCAACGGATCTATCATTTTGATTCGTTTCTACTTGCCATACTTAATGTGTATTATGTGACTTATGTGTATTTGTAGCTTATTTCATTCTCAGGAAATCTGCGAAATCTGAATAATTTTGGCAATAGAAATCCGGGGAAGCCTGGCACTGGTGGCGCCGGTTTCACCTGGACCTTTGGCACCGGTGGCTGCTTTGGAGCCTGGCCGATTTTGCTTCGCGTCGTGCCGTCTTCTCATGGTGTCATGGCAAACTTGGCAGGACCACCACGGTCAAGGCCACGTCCACCAAGCACCAGAAGATGTAAACAACCTGACCGGCGCGTGACCGGCACGTGACGGAGCATGGTGACCGCACAATATGTGCAGTTTCAACTGAAAGCGCTGAGAACACAGCTGCAACTGCTGCAACTGCTGCAACACTTTACAAACTTTTTGGAGCTTTGGCCAAGCTGCGGTGAAGAAAATGAAGTACCTGGGCATCGCCGAATCGCCACTGCCATCGCTGCCAACGCTATCAGGGGTGATTTGCAACTTTCACGCTGCAACTTTCACGCTCGGGAATTACACCACTGGCGAAATATCCTGCCTCCTCCATGGCACTACTTCATCTGAGTCTTCCTCCTTCAAAGCACAGGCAGAGGCAAAAGAGATCAAAAGAGCTAACACGCAACGACACATCTGCTACATCATCGCAAGAAAACACTTGATCAACACATGCAAGCATTCAAACAAGACGTCACAAACATATACAAACATCAAATCTGAACCACAAGGCAAGACTTGGCAAGACTTGGCAAGACTTGGAAGAGGGAATTCCATCACGTTAGGACATGTCAGAACTCGAAGTGTGGCTGATTGTGGCTGTGGCTGCACCTCCTCTTGCTCCTCTTCTTCTCCTCCAGTTCGGCCGTTTGTGAGAAACTACAGCTTTAAACATCTTTAAACAATCAGTACAAATGACTCTTGGCATCCCAGTCCATTTAGATCCCTTTTGTCTCCTGGCATCTCATCGAGCTTGTCGAAGCCCTGGCGGAGAAAAGTTGCGAAGGCTTCGAATCATCTAAAACAGAAACAAATCACAGCCGGATTTGGAATCTTCGAGAAACCATCATTTTCGAGAATCTGCAAGTCTGCAAGTCATTCAGAACACTTCACAGAGCTACGGTTGTCCAGGTCGGCCTCGCGCTCCAAACGTTTCAGCTCTTGGACGACCACCGGATCCGTCAAATCTAGGCCCTGCTTCTTGGCATCCTAAAACAGACAAAACACATCTGATCTCACAAGAAAAAATGCCACACATCTGAAACTGTGGAGATGCCAAATGCCAAAAAAACACACACCGACAAGTTCAACTGTTTGCAACAGCGAAATCGCTACATTCATTTGCACTTTAATCCACAAACTCAAACCTTACCTATTGCAAAACATTGCAAACTGAAGTTGGGATGTTTGAGAACCATCAGAACATATCAAAATCATTTCGCACTTCCAATTTTTCGCAAAAACACATGCAAATAGAATCAAATAGATACATGGAAACATCACAGCATTCTTGGCAAACAGAGCAGGATTTTTCTTCTGACAACTGTTTCGACCCTCGATCTGTCTCCTCGATCAGCTCCGCAGGCGGATTCGCCCAATCGATCTTTGGCTGTTCGACGACTTTGACGGCCTTCACAAACTTGACCAATGGCTGCTATCCATTGAACACCTATAGTTATTAGTTGAAACAAAATAAAACGTAATTTCATGGATAACATGGGAGAACACAAGAAATGAATTGGGGTCAGAAGCCAACCGTGGTTAACACAAAACACAACACTAAAACACTGTTACACTAAATTCGGAAAGTCACTCGTCGAGAAATCCAACCTCCAAACGCCTGTGACAAATGATCTATATAGATCTTCAACTTTTGCGACTCTTTCCACCATTTTTTCAAAAACATATGATTCATCGAAATTATCTTTTAGTATAGGTCATAAGCCTGCATTTCGCATTACTATAATTTCAAATCCTTTTCAGAACGTGGTGATTGAAACGACCAGTTTGACGTTCTGCCTTCTTTGCTTCTTTGATCTGATCATTGAGCTTTCGTGCTTCATCCTCCTGTCCAAATCTCAGGATTTGTTGGGATTTGCAGCGGTGTGTTCCAATAAACTTCGACCAACAAATCATGCCATCCTCAAGAAATCGGAGCCCCCCAAGGTAGACCCAGAAGGTTTTTTTCTTTTAGATATGACACACCTCCAACTTACGAAAAAACAATCAATTCATGCTTAGTTGTTCATGGTTGGGGTTGCTAGTTTGGGGTCTGGGAAAGCTGTGTTTTCTGAATGCAATGGTTTGAACAAATGCTTGTATATCTTGTATTTTGAAAAAAGGAGGGTAGCAGCGTCTGTAGATTTGGTCTAAATCAGCAGGAACATCATCTCCCAACCCTGATTTATTCAGGTCCATGTGAATTGTCAAGAAATTAATCTTTCTGGTAGGTCTGTAACCCCTCCCTATTGAGCAGGGGAACCAATGGCGTAATCAACAACTGCCAACTTCATAATGTTCGGATCACTGTTGCGCCATCCCCTTCTTTAAACGTGTTTGGTCTATCTAAACACCCATTAAATGATCCGATTCCCAATATGTCTGTGAATCAAACTTATCAACCCCAAATTTGGATGGCTCACAACCCTAAAAACAGCTATTGATTTCTGTTGTTTTCTCACTAATTTTGACTGAGATCCATATAAAGACCACCGTTTTGTGTAACTTGGCACAGGCTTGTGGACGACGCTGTGCAAGGACAGAAGGCGTTGTCAGCGATCTCCCCTCAACAACGACGACGACGACAACAAACAACAACAAAGGGTACAACAAGATGTTGGCATTTTTTTCTTGGTGCAAATCTTCACCAAATTAAGCCCTAACTGAGTTTCTTACCTTGAAGAATTCGACAGATCAAAAAGCTTATCCACATTAAGACCAAACCATAGGCAAATTATATAAGCCTTCTCCAACATCGCCACATAACCCAAATCAAGACAAAATAAAGGTCAAATTAAGCCTTGCAGAATTCAAACAAATGCCAACAACACCAAAATTAAGCCCAAATTAAAACCACATGCATCACGTGGAGGGCAAGTTTGGTGCGAACTGAGCCATTTGATGGATTGGTCCAAATGCCTTGGTCATCTGGTCAATGCAAAAGCACAACAGTTTTCTCATGTCCCGATCTCTGCCCGTTGAACATGGATTCCAGAGAAAATGTTTGCTTGTTTGATTTTTGAGAAACACATAAATGGACCAGCTTGCCTTAACTCCATCCTCTTTTGCCGTAGACCTAACATGAACATGGAACAGCATACATTGACTCTACACACTTTTCCCCATAATAAGGTCTATCAATATATCAGCTCATATAAGCTCTACACCTGTTTCTAGCGAACAAAAGAAGCACGCAATAGCTCATTTTCAGTAATTTTGTCGCTTCCTAAT
The DNA here is from genome assembly GCA_947184155.2 of Cladocopium goreaui. NCBI lineage: Eukaryota > Dinophyceae > Suessiales > Symbiodiniaceae > Cladocopium > Cladocopium goreaui. Next base: position 872,964 of record CAMXCT020000380.1, on the reverse strand, counting down.
CAAGGCCTTAACATGCCTTAACAAAGCCTTAACAAGGAGTTAATGCGTATGCAAATCTCCCAAGGGGCTACCCACAAAGGAGCTTTCCCCTTTACGATTTTATTGGATTCCATCCCTTTGAACATCAAAACATGGAAGGATCAAAGGGGAATCTGTTCCAAACATGCGATTTTTAGTCCGCAACTCAGTGCTCCTTGCCATTCCGAACATAGAGGTCGCGCAACAGCTCAGCATCTTGGATTCTCTTTTCAAGAGGATCCTGACAATTACACATACAAAACCTGTCTCGATCAAATTTGTAATCAACTTGATCCCCGATTCCTTTGGGAAAAGACACTTTCGAAGTCAAGAGCCAGTGTCCCTTTACAGAACTCCTCATCAGAAATCTGCTCTATTCTCTTTTCCAAGTCATCGTAGGTTGCTCCTGACCAGTGGGCGATAGAACACAGGGCAAGAGACAGGTTGCCAATCCTACAGCAACTTCAGATAACTTCGAATAACTTTGAACGACTTTAAATGAATTACTTATATCACTTAGAGCAGCCGAGGATATCTATCGTCGTATTTTAACATGTCGTGCACTGTCGTGCTGCATGGGCGCACCACTGGAGATCAGCGAGCCGCCCTTCGACGAGGCTGCAGCCGCTTTGGCCTCCTGTAGGACCTCCGTGCAAGGCATCACTGGAAGGTCATCGCCGATGTTCATCGATGTTCATCGATGTTCATCGATGTTCATCGATGTCCACTATGACTCGTCTATGACAGTTGCTGTTCACTGGATGTCACAATTTGAATAGAATTTGAACATCGCTGCAACAAAAAAAATCAAGACTCACTCAAACTAGGTACTGTCAAAGTTGGTTTGGGAGTCCATGGAACTTCAACTTTCATTTTCAATGCCGTCTCTTGCGACGTCTCTTGCGACGTCTCTTGCGACCTTGTCATAGATCTGCCCACGATCAAACATGCCCGTGAACGTCTTGGCATCCTCAGAGCTGGAATGTCATTCCCCAAAACTGCAAAAACTCACCCGTGAGTCAAAGTTTTGAATCCGCAACAATTTTGTAGAATCATATACAATATACAATGAATTTTCCAGATGATTTTGGAGATTTTGGCCGTGAAAGTTGCAACGGAATGGCTGGTGCCATGAGTGCCCACAGTCCTTCTCTCGCTGCACGCGGCGCTCTGACCGGAGCCTGCCGTGGTGTTGATTTCTCGAACAAGTTCTTCATCGAGCGGTCACAGGACATATCGCACCCAGTTTATTCCTCTTGCATACTATGGATTACTATGGCTTAGATGCCCTTCCAACAACCACTCAACTGACTGTATTGCGAATTGCCGTTCAGGAGTTCACAGAGGGAAACAATGGCAGGACATATCCCCTATCTGATCTCCAACATCTCTAAGTACTTTTCTTCACCATTTTCTGTTGGGCTTTCACCCATTCTGGCCACTATAGATCATCTTATCATCTTAGATCATATTGCTTAAACATATGTCATCATATTATATCATATTTCCATCATGGCAGTGGAAATGCACCAAGCCTTACGAGGAGGCGCTCCACAGTTTGGTTCGAAGGATCCAGGCGATTTGCTTGGGCTAAATCCTGCCAAGTTGAAAAGTTGAAGCTTTGATACTAAGAACACACGGAACACACAAATTGATATCCTTCCTGGAGATACTTTTGATGACAATGACATCAAATAAATTCTTTTGAGTTGATGGATTCTTGAAACATGTCTTGTTTCAAAGAGTCTCCTTGATGGCCAAGTCATGGTCATAGGCCGTAGCTTTGACAGGCCTGTTACCGAATGGACATCCATGCAGACCGAAAAAACAACAAAAAAACGCATATCTCTGTGGCTCTTTTCTCTTTTGCTGCCTTATTCTGGATTCCGCTCTTCGGTAAAGCGCTTTCACATTGTCGGGATCCAGCCTGAAAACATTTGACATGGCAAAGCGATGGACTCAAGGCTTCCTAGTTTCCAAGAACTGAATAATTTTTCTTGATGCATGTAATATCCGCCGACCCCGGCAGACGCAAGGGGGAGCGCGCCAGGGAATAAGACATTTGACTCTTGTCGGACTACTACTACTACTGCTACTACTACTGCTACTGCTACTGCTACTGCTACTGCTACTCCTACTACTACTACTACCACTACTACCACTACTACCACTACTACCACTACTACCACTACTACCACTACTACTACTCCTACTACTACTACTACTACTACACTACTACACTACTACTACTACTACGACGACGAGTTTCGAAAAAGCTGTCTGGCTGTTGGTTTCTCGCCTTGGAGGCTGGTTGATGGCACGGCAGGAGCAGCAGCAGCGCAGGAACAGCAAGAGCAGCAGCAGCAGCAGCAGAAGACAGCACCAGCAGCGTGCAGCTGCAGCTGTTTTCGTCCTTCACTGCTATGGTGTTTCCCTGTCCGGGACCCACGTTTTTGCAGCAGCCAGCAGGCAGCCAGTACTATACAGTACTATATATAGTCTAAGATTTTCTAGGATGTATAGTCTAGGATTCTCTAGGATTCTCTAGGATTTCAGAAGACACGTTAGGCACTTTTTTGCTGCGATTTTGCGCCATTTTTGGCACGAAATTAGGTGGTGTTTTGCTGTTCCGAGTGAATTTCGAAAAAGATGTCTGGCTGTTGGTTTCTCGCCTTGGAGGCTGGTTGATGGCACGGCAGGAGCAGCAGCAGCGCAGGAACAGCAAGAGCAGCAGCAGCAGCATCAGCGGACGACAGCACCAGCAGCGGCAGCTGCAGCTGCCTCCGTCCTTCACTGCTATGGTGTTTCCCTGTCCGGGACCCACGTTTTTGCAGCAGCCAGCAGGCAGCCAGTACTATACAGTACTATATATAGTGGGAGATTTTCTAGGATGTATAGTCTAGGATTCTCTAGGATTTCAGAAGACACGTTAGGCACTTTTTTGCTGCGATTTTGCGCCATTTTTGGCACGAAATTAGGTGGTGTTTTGCTGTTTCGAGTGAGTTTCGAAAAAGATGTCTGGCTGTTGGTTTCTCGCCTTGGAGGCTGGTTGATGGCACGGCGGCGGCGGCGGCCGCAGCAGCAGCAGCAGCAGAAGCAGCAGCAGCAGCAGCAGAAGCAGCAGCAGAAGAGCAGCAGAAGCAGCAGCAGAAGAGCAGCAGAAGAAGCAGCAGAAGAGCAGCAGAAGCAGCAGCAGAAGAGCAGCAGCAGAAGCAGCAGCAGAAGAGCAGCAGCAGAAGCAGCAGCAGCAGCAGAAGAGCAGCAGCAGAAGAGCAGCAGCAGCAGAAGAGCAGCAGCAGAAGAGCAGCAGCAGCAGAAGAGCAGCAGCAGAAGAGCAGCAGCAGCAGAAGAGCAGCAGCAGCAGAGCAGCAGCAGCAGAGCAGCAGCAGCAGAAGAGCAGCAGCAGAAGAGCAGCAGCAGCAGAAGAGCAGCAGCAGAAGAGCAGCAGCAGCAGAGCAGCAGCAGCAGAAGAGCAGCAGCAGCAGAGCAGCAGCAGCAGAAGAGCAGCAGCAGCAGAGCAGCAGAGCAGCAGCAGCAGAAGAGCAGCAGCAGCAGAGCAGCAGCAGCAGAGCAGCAGCAGCAGAGCAGCAGCAGCAGCAGAGCAGCAGCAGCAGAGCAGCAGCAGCAGCAGCAGCAGCAGGCCAGCAGCAGCAGCAGCAGGCCAGCAGCAGCGGGCAGCAGCAGCAGCGGCCAGCAGCAGCAGGCAAGCAGC
>CAMXCT020000380.1:575000-869134 GCA_947184155.2 Cladocopium goreaui | reverse complement strand
GCTGCTGCTGCTGCTGCTCTTGCTGTTCCTGCGCTGCTGCTCTTGCTGTTCCTGCGCTGCTGCTGCTCCTGCCGTGCCATCAACCAGCCTCCAAGGCGAGAAACCAACAGCCAGACATCTTTTTCGAAACTCACTCGAAACAGCAAAACACCACCTAATTTCGTGCCAAAAATGGCGCAAAATCGCAGCAAAAAAGTGCCTAACGTTTCTTCTGAAATCCTAGAGAATCCTAGAGAATCCTAGACTATACATCCTAGAAAATCTTAGACTATATGTAGTACTGTATAGTACTGGCTGCCTGCTGGCTGCCTGCTGGCTGCTGCAAAAACGTGGGTCCCGGACAGGGAAACACCATAGCAGTGAAGGACGGAGGCAGCTGCAGCTGCAGCTGCCGCTGCTGGTGCTGTCGTCCGCTGATGCTGCTGCTGCTCTTGCTGTTCCTGCGCTGCTGCTGCTCCTGCCGTGCCATCAACCAGCCTCCAAGGCGAGAAACCAACAGCCAGACATCTTTTTCGAAATTCACTCGGAACAGCAAAACACCACCTAATTTCGTGCCAAAAATGGCGCAAAATCGCAGCAAAAAAGTGCCTAACGTGTCTTCTGAAATCCTAGAGAATCCTAGAGAATCCTAGACTATACATCCTAGAAAATCTTAGACTATATATAGTACTGTATAGTACTGGCTGCCTGCTGGCTGCTGCAAAAACGTGGGTCCCGGACAGGGAAACACCATAGCAGTGAAGGACGAAAACAGCTGCAGCTGCAGCTGCACGCTGCTGGTGCTGTCTTCCGCTGCTGCTGCTGCTGCTGCTGCTCTTGCTGTTCCTGCGCTGCTGCTGCTCCTGCCGTGCCATCAACCAGCCTCCAAGGCGAGAAACCAACAGCCAGACAGCTTTTTCGAAACTCGTCGTCGTAGTAGTCGTAGTAGTAGTAGTAGTAGTAGGAGTAGTAGGAGTAGTAGGAGTAGTAGGAGGAGGAGTAGTAGTAGTAGTAGTTGTAGTAGTGTAGTAGTAGTAGTAGTAGTAGGAGTAGTAGTAGTAGTAGTAGTGGTAGTAGTGGTAGTAGTGGTAGTAGTGGTAGTAGTGGTAGTAGTGGTAGTAGTAGTAGTAGCAGTAGCAGTAGCAGTAGCAGTAGCAGTAGCAGTAGCAGTAGTAGTAGCAGTAGTAGTAGTAGTCCGACAAGAGTCAAATGTCTTATTCCCTGGCGCGCTCCCCCTTGCGTCTGCCGGGGTCGGCGGATAAGTGGGTCAGATGGTCATACCACCTGTTTTTCTGTCTGTTTCGATGACGGTTCGTCCAAAAAATGAACAGACCTGTTGTTGTATCTGATAAACCTGGGGCTTTGGGGGTGCCCAATTTTTAAGACAAGCCATGTCAAATAGTCGGATTGCAAAATTACTCATACTATCCCGTGTTGGGTATGGTATGGTATGGTATGGTAATGCCACCGTTATGAGGGGACTATTCCCAATAATCATGGGATGACCATAGCCTACATACGATGTTTTTACATGTTTTGACCATGGCACGTATGGGCTGGTGATAGCCACAGCTGTCAGGATACTACTGCCAAGTTTGCCTCTGCCGGAGCAGCGGCGCGTGGTGCCGCTGCTATGTCAAGCATAGGCCTGGATGACTCACTGACTCACCTTCAATTAAAAATAATTAAAACCTATAAATGTGCCTATAGGATGTCGAGCAAACCCTGTACGCGGTGCAGAAGCTCTTGATATCGCTTTCTCTGTTCATTTTGTTCTCTTGACATCTTCTCAGCTCTTCTCAGTTCTTCTCAGCTCTTCGCATCTGCTCTTGCTCTGTTCGAGGCACATTTCCTCTTCGAAAACATAGGTTTTGGTGCATCTGCTATCTCTCAAAAACATTCAAAAACACATTTTTGTGCGAGATTTCCGTTTTGTTTTGACAACCATGCGATTTCGCACATCTGCTATCTCTCAAAAACACGTTTTGTGCGAGACTCCCTTCCAAAACTGCAACTTGAAGTTGCGAAAACGACGCTTTGGTGCGAGACATCCTTAAAACATCTTCAAACACTGCAAGTTGAAGTTGTGACACGGAAACTGTTCTTCCTTCACTCCCCTCAAAGCGTGGGGGCCCAAGCTTTTTCACCCATATTTCTTGCCTGGGGCAAGAAAGACGGATGTGCATCTCCGACTGGTTGAGTGATGAATACTGTAGATGGACCAACCCCATGTTCTAATAGAATCCAGCAGGTCAATGATGTCAAAATATGTCAAATGATGTGCCACTCCTGCAACATCATCGAAATCTCATGGTGCCACAGAGGTGCCCCTAAACAAAGGCCCCCAATGGGGTGACAACCTGGCAGGACAAAACGCATCACGTCGCCTGGCAGCAGGCGGATGCAGGCGGTGCTGCTTAGTTTTTTTGTCATGGGATGATGTTAACCATGTCTTCACGGGGAGATCCAAGAGATGACATATGGGAGAGATAGGGGAGACATACGGGAGAAATATGGAGACATGGGGGAGATCTAGGGCCTCTAGGACTCTAGGGGATGAATTATGGGAGAAATATGGGATACAAACGGTACGATGTTCCATGGGAGATGGGTCAGATGGATGGGGAGGTGAACCATGGTGAACCCTCCATCACACCGGCTATTTGGATGAAACATCTGGGTCAGGTGCAGGTTGTGATCCACAGCCAATGATTGCCTGATATTGCTGGATGTGTTGCGCCTAGGTAAAGTGGAGATGGAGGCCCATCATGTCTTTTGTGACTGGCCAGCGGAACTGGCTTCAGATGTTTTTGATGGAATATAATATAGTCACGCCCAAAAGATGGAAAAACCGTGGGACATTTCATTTCTTTTGGGTTGCCATCATTCATGGCGGAAATTCCATTGATCGACTTCGAGCCAGTTGCTGTATATACCTGTCAGGGCAGCGCCAGTCCTTCAAGCCCAGTCAGCGTCAACGTTACAGAGAAGGACACGAGTTGGGCGGGAAGCCGGGTGACATTTCATGGAAACCAGTGGATGACAATGGTGCGTTCTGGGGCCTTCTGCGTGGGTTGAGGTATAGGGGTATTCCAACATTTTGAGAGGCTTCAGAGCGGCTTCAGAGGCTGAAATCGAATCGCCATTGGCTCTAAACAGGAAACAACAGATTTGAACCCGTGTATGCATCCTGCACTTTACTGAGAAGCAACCAAACAGAACAAAAACAATAAAAACAAACAACACACCACCACCCTCACTCCCACCCCCCACAAAAAGACGCAAAAAAAACAAAAACCAAAGTGCGCAAGAGTGATTTGCATCTTCGTGTTTTGCTTTCTGTTTGCATTTTTTCTCCAGAGATTCGGGGATCCCAAATCTGCACAGAAAAAAACGAAAACCCTTCGTGTTCGAGTGCTGTGAATCTCATTCCGTTTTTTTTGTTTCTTTTTTTGTTTCGTTTATTTGAACCACTGTCTTTTTTCGTCAAGGGAAAGTGCAGATTTGGGATCCCCGACCCGAGTCTCCAGAGAAAAGAACAGAAACAAACAGCAACAAAACACCACTATGCAAAACATTCTGGCGCAATTTGTTTTTGTTTTTTTGCCTGTTTTTTTTCCCGGTGCGGATTTGAAGATCACTGAGCCTCCAGAGAGAAAGACACAAACAAAAAACAAGACACGAATATGCAAAGCACTTTAGCCCATTTTCTCTTTGTGTTGTTTGTTTTTCATATTGTGCTTTCGGATTTGTTTTTTCCTCATAGATTAAGTAAACTATTGTCGATTTTCCCCTGAATGCATGTCTTTCCATGTCTTATCCCTAGGAGAAGCAAGCCCTACGAAGTCAGCGCTTCAGCACGACACCAGGCCGGCAGCGTGGGAAAGTTCATAAATTTTCATGGATTCTGATGGTAGAAATACGTGAAAATTAGAATTTCTGGTGAATTTTCCAGAAGAAACCAGCCCATCACAGCCATCTCAGCCCAGTGCAGGGCCCCGCAAGATGGAAACGCAGAGTGGCAGTGGCCAGTTTTGAGCTACTGACAGGTTGCTGGTTGGGACGTTCATTTTATCACTGCATGGCATTTTGCGATTGTTTCTGGACGTTCAAAAACATAGGCTTGATTCATCAAATATAATCAAATAGAATGGTTAATATGACCAAACAATCCCGTAAGATCCTGGAAATAAGGTTGGCTTGCCAATTTTGTATCAAATAGACCATGGCGAGTAATTTCCACCATGGCATCCACTAATGTTGCCAGGTGCCAAAACCTCACCAGATGCAGATTTGTCACCAGGCACGTGACCGCCAACTGCATCCAACTGCCTTCCGCTGCTTGTGATAATAGCATGGAAATGTCAATAATTTCATGACTTCATGACCATTCACGTTCCATTACTGTTCAAACATGGGATTAAATCCTGGATTTTCCATTGCCACGTTTGATTATTCCAGCTATTCGAATGCTGGAACCAGGTGATGTTGTGATAACCGTGGACGAGGGGGTGACTTGGCAGAAAAGATCCAGTGGCGCAACGGCGCGACATCCCAACTTTGGGAAACCAATGCTTTGGGATGATGCAACCCACAGCCTTTAGCAACTTTAGCCTTTGCTTAGCCCTGAGTTGTGTTGCCCTTATGCCTGCTGGATGTGGCTTTGTCCGAAGATACTGCGCCAAATCCCATGGTTGATCAGCACTTTTGCTATTAAACATTAAACCATATTTTTCTGGGGCTTCCCAACGAAAAATTGGTACCTTCGGAGCCTGGAGGCCCGGAAGTTGGAGGGCAAGGCACGCTGGGTCCTGTGATGAGATGATGTGGAAAGTGGGTAACTGCTATAAATGTACGAAAAGGACGATACGAAAAGAATAAAAAAAGGTTTATCATTACTAGAGCTGTTTGATCACTTGGTGGTATTATTTCGGCATATTTCAGCAATGTGCCGACCCCCCAAGTGATGCAGAGTTGAGTCGCGCAGGGCTCGGCAGTCGTGAGTGTAGAGGAGCCAAAGGTCTGGAAAAGCTGGGGGGTGGGCAACATTTGGCGTCCTGAGCCTGTCAATCATGCTGTCAATGGCTGCAGTTCAAGTATGAAAAAGGCTGAGGCTGCTGATGTAATCCCTTCCTATTACTAAACCGTTCCCCCTTCCCCCTCCCCCAATCAATGAAGCGGTCAGAAAAGTGCGTTTCAGGCAAAGGAATCAGACGAACACAAATTGGGCTCAGATAAAAGAGACGCTACCACTTTTTGTACTGACTTTGTGATGATGCACGATATGATACTGGCAGGCGGCCACCTCGTCTTCGGGGCCAGCGCCCAAGCCAGCGTCAGGTGAGCCGAAGGCCTTGCTATATCAACTGCTTGAGTAGTCATGAACTTGAAACTTGGGCGCTTTGCAAGCTGATGGATTTTACAGCCTGCATACAGGCTGCGGCTGCTGCAGCACCCGCAGAAGCTTCTAAGCCTGCCGTAGCTGACCCCAAGGCTTTTGGGGGGAAAACAAGGGCTCATGCAAACATGATTTTCAAGGATTTAGATGCACACTCATCCTTGCAAATTTACGTGGGCTTGCGGCTTTGCGAGCCAGTCCGGTGAGTATGGAAATTGGTTTCAACATCACACCATACCAAAGCAGGGATGGTCTTCATGCAGTGACCTTGCAGGCGGTCGCGACAGCGACCCCAGCAGCTCCAAAGCCGGCAGAGCCCAAGGCCTTTCAGTTTTTTTTTGTTATGGCCCCACACGCGGTATATGTTGTAGAATATGTATAACGCCAACCCTGTTTAAAGGGGGTTTTCACAGTATTTTGCTGCCTCCAAGCACCTTGGAAGGCCAGCCAAGCAGCTGCGCCCGAGCAACCAAAGGCTTTGATCATTTACTGCTGACTTTGATTTGAGATTGGTTACCCGTTACCTTCTGGCAATTTAACATAGCTATGGAAAATCAGCATTTTCAATAGGTCGATTTACTTGCGCTGACTGACGGCTCACATTGGCCAGCAACTTGCTGACACGCAATCATGGGCAAGGGACAATTCTGCATTCTTGGATGAGTTTCCCAGTAAAACTTCCATTTAGCCCAGGGATCTTTTAGTTGCCACGATTACCGGAGGGTACCCCTCAAGGGGTCTCAAGTTCGTGGCCTTCATGTTTCATAGATTTGATAGGAAGCGGCGCCGCCGGCCAAGCCAGCGGCTGCAGCGAAGGCTACAGCCTTGTCCTTGTCATGCAGTAATTCATCATGTGCTTTTCCATCAACAGCCGATTTCCTGGGATCGATTTCGGTCGATTTTTTTAGCCCAACCTCAATGTTGATGTCCATCTGAAAAAATATCACAAAATTAAGCAGACCAATCAGCACAGGTGCGTGACATCACATTGGTCCAAAAAATAGGCTACCCCTACTGTAAATCCGCTTTTGAATACTTTTGAATAATCATATCATTTAATGCAAAATATTAAGCACCAAAACGATAGAAACGTGATAAGTACCATTGTTTTGGACCTGGACTGAACAAGAAGCACTGTAAACTAGTAATTAAGCACATTTTTTTTTGGGTTGCTATCCCAGTGATAGTGCGTTTTTTTTTTAGACCAACCATTAGGGGTTTGCTATGACCATGCAACCGAAGGCGGCTGGTGGTGTCGCTCGGTCGGCAGTAGTTGCAGCTGCCAAGGACTGACTTGGGCGGTGTTTTTTTTTGCTTTGCTTTGGCCATGTTGACATACATTGTCGTAGAATATTATAATTATAATTATAAAACATATTATATATCAAATATCGAAAACTGGCCTGAGCGTTTGGGATGCTAAAGGGTTTGATGCCAAAAGGTTCCTTTTGACTGATGGTGAATTTGTTCTTGGATTGTACCCAGGTTGAAAAGAAGGATAGTACAACCACAGGGAAGGTACTATCTGTCTATTTGCTGATGGGCATGATTCTATGTAAAGATCCTTGTAAGAAATTTTGACTGCAATCTTGTTCTCTGTCCCTCGCGAAAGGTGTGCGTGTTTTTTTTTTTAATTAAGTTTGCGAACGCAACATTTTTACTCGCAAAAATTAGATGTTATGAGTCATCATCATCAAACACGAACAACTGTTACTGTTTGTGTCCGTTTGGATATTTGTGATATTTTTGTTGGGCAAATGGGATTCAGTGCATTTTTGATTGTGATTTCCCAGTAATCCTTGTGATCATAAGAACAATCTGGTTGGATAAAGAATTTTTGCGATGCTGCCAGCTGATATTTGCAAGGCAATGATGAAGTAATCCATGATAATCCGGCAGGTAGTGACTGAGTCTTGCCTTCATAAGAGGCATGGTTGCCCCACATGATTCTGAGTTCCTCGAAAGATGAGCTTGGCATTTGCGATTGTTTCGCGCGAGTATCATTTTATTGCCTGAAGAACGGCCATTTCCAGATGAAAGGACTTAGACCAACAACCTTGTTTGTTCCTATAGAGACATGTGTCTACCTGTAATTATACGCACGCGCGCACGCACATACGTATACTGTATATACATAAACATATGATAGCACACACACACAGGTATTTCATGTTTTCCCAGCGGTTTGTGCTGACTGAAGGAATGCCAGATGAGTGTTTCCCTTGCACTCAAAACGGACCAAAGCAGCACCATGATCAAAACCATCACCGGGAATTTCGGTAGATTAGATTAGATTAGTTATTGCTTGTATAACTCTACATTTATGTACTGACAGCGAATCAAATTAATCGCATCAGTCTATCCATAGTCATCTAAATCCAATCTGTCTATCAGGGTATTTGAGTTCTCCAATTTCCAGACCCCACATTTATCTCTCTCCCTCTCTGCCTCTATCTCTATGTGCGGCATCTGTCTACCAATCTATCTATGTATCCATCTATCCATCTAGCTAATCTAATCTAAATCCAAATCTAAATCCAAATCTAAATCCAAATCTATTCTAAATCAAATCAAATCAAATCAAATCAAATCAGATCAATCTATCTACCTTTCTGGCCCTATATCTAGAATCAACATTGGTTTCTTCCAAGTCACGAAAGCTAGCTTCTGCTAGCTGAAGTCTCTCTTGCTTTAGCAAGGTATTGGGGGGGCTGGAATCTCCAATCGCATGAAACTTCATAGTTAACTACCCGGTAACTACCCCCCCTTCCCCCCCTGGCTGGTTCACAGGCAGTTTGGCCGTGGCTCAATCCCGATCCCCCCGGCGACACCGTCGGCATGTCGCCATCGGCAGCAAAACCGGCAGCATCCGCATCCTCATCCGCATCCTCAGCATCATTGGCGTCGTCAACAGCGCATGCTTCAAGTCACTGGTGCAGCCTCGTTCACTATTGGCATGTTCGTGGCTAGCCCTTAAACGTAGCTTCATTTTCATTCTGAACCTTCACATGTAGTTTCCAGTCAGTTCTCACAATGGCAAGCTTGTCTTGGACATTATATCCCTTCATACAGATGAGTTTGCAAAGATCCTTCCGGAGCAATTGCGGTGGCATGCTTCCGCTTTTTGTCCTCATGACATCCTACCTAGTCACGCTTCCAACATCTCCTTTTCTTGCAACTTCTAAGCCTTGAAAGGCCCACTCCGATGCTGAAGGTGGATCCTTGAATCTTCTTCCTGTCTAGTGACCACCACGCTACTGCGTGGGAGTTTCCTTATTATGTTCATGCGCGTGATATATAATCGCGTTCTCTTTGTACTGTATGTGACTTTGATCCCCCTTCAATGTGTCCCGTTCATTCTATACCAAGACATGGAACGCCTTGTTTTGGACATAATATCCCTTAATACAGATGAGTTTGCGAGTATGCTGGGTGTTTTCATGCCAAACTCCCTGCCAAGCTTGCTTTCGTCACTTACCCGTGGGACTCAAGTTCCATTTATCGAACTTTCCACCATTCAGCCTGTCCCTTTGCCAGGATGCTGCAAAGAGCACTTCGGTGACTTCTTCTGGCAAGGTTTGAGGGCGGAACAGCATTTTCCAGAGCGATTTGGGAAGAAGTCAAATTCGGTACCCCCCAAAAAAGAGACAAATTTTCATTAGGATGGTTACTCTCAAGTTATGTACATCTGCCTCTACACTAGTCGCACAAAGCGCTACATACATAACATAAAATATACATAAATAACATCAAATCAGCAGAATGTTGGTGAGAAATAGGGGTGGAGAGAAAATACGTAAAATCAAACACACATCTAGAGAGTAGAGAGGGAGAGGGAACACACACACACACATGTAGACACACACACACACACGCACACACACACATACACACATACACACATACACACACAGAGGCACACATTCAAAGTGGTCGAATCTGGCTGAATCTAGTTCTGCATTGTCAATATCCACGCGGCAGGCGGCGCCTAAGATAGCAGAGGCTGAGGCAGTGCGGAAGAATGGGTGGAACAAACACCAAATCCCATCGCAATTCATGGCGTAATTTCCAGCATGTTCCATCGTTCTTTTCCAATGAAACATGGCAGTGATTTGGGGTAAACCATTGATACATACATAGCGCTACAAGCTGAACAGTTGTATGACGGACAACCTCTGGTAAGCTAAGCTGGCAATCAAAAGATAGAGTCCCTATATCACTTTCGTGTAGGACATAGGATATACTTTCTCTAGCAAGAATGGTGGGTTCCCTTTGCCAGCTTGACTTAACTTGCGGAAAGTGCTTTGAAACTTGCTCCGTTGGCTTGCCCGGGTACTACGTGTATGATACTGGCTGGCAGGCAGCCACATCATCTTCCCCAGCAGCACCTAAACCAGCGTCAGTTGAGCCGAAGGTCGTGCTCCCGGAATTGCCCTAAATCCAGTATTTTTTTTCAAATCATCATTTTCTTTAAATGGTAGTAACCACCAAAAGGAATCAAAATGATAGAAACATGATATTTCCCACGGTTTTGGAATTGGACTTTACTAGAATCTACCCTTTTGGGGCCTTTGCTATGTCGTAAAGCGCTTCAAACGCACCAATTTTCAAGGGACCAACCGAAGGCAGCTGGTGGTGTCGCTCGGTCAGCAGTGGTTGCAGCTGCCAAGGACTGACTCGGGAGGAGTTTGCGTGGAATGTTTGGTCCTGGAATCGTTGGGTTTTGTGCGCGATAGCCATGTTGATGTACGTTCTTATATGTTCTTATGTAGGGTTTCTGGTGTGCATATGTGTGTGTATATATATAATACACATACAATCACACACGCACACACACACACGCACACACACATATATATATATATATGTATATATATATATATACATACAGTATATAATATCCAGTCTCTCTCTCTCTCTCTGTATGTATATTTATATTTATATATACGATGATCCACGGGGAAGACATGGGGAAAACATGTTCACATGGATGCACATCGTGATTAAAGCAACAAGAGATGACGATTCACCCATTTAGACCAACAACCTCATTAGTTTCTTTATAGGCATGTATAATCATGCATCCAGTTGTAATGATATGTGCATAAATGATTGCGCATATACATGCACTTATATCTACATATACACATCTGCACATGAAATCAGGCTTGCCCATCGTTTCCTGCTGACTGAAGGAATGCCCGCCGATTGTTTCCATCACATTCTATAACCGAACCAACCAAAACAGCAACATCATCAAACAACTCAAAATAGATATGGATATATCACCAAGTGATTCATGCAGTGACATTAATCCAATTTAGTCCATTAGTCTGTATATAGTTTAATCTAACATCCAATCTGTTTATCTGGGTTTCGGGGTTCTCCAATTTCCAGACCCCACATCTATCTCTCTATCTCTCTACCTACCTCTCTACCTCTGTACCTCTGTACCTTCGTCTATGTACGGCATTTGTCTACCGAACCATCTATCTCTCTATCTCTCTACCTCTCTACCTCTCTACTTCTCTACCTCTCTACCTCTGTACCTTCCTGTCTATGTACCGCATTTGTCTACCGATCTATCTATCTATCGATTAATCTGTCGATCCATGGACCTATGGATCTCTCTATCTATCCATCTGTCCATCTGTGAATGTCCATCTGTCAATTGATCGATCTATCCATCTATCTATCCATCTATCATCATCAATCCATTTATCCATCCATCCGTTTCTGCATTTCTCCGTCTATCCGTCTATCCATCTATCCATTTGTCCATTTGTCCATTTATCTAGCGTTTGGCCGGGTTCTGTATCTTCCAACTTCCATTTCTCGAACTTTCCAACATTCAGCCTGTTCCTTCGCCAGGATGCTGCAAAGAGCACTTACGTGACTTCTGCTGGCCAGGTTTCACGGCGATGCGGGTATAGGGCAAATTAGGTACCACACAAAAAATGAAAACTAATGAAAACGATGGTTACTATCAAGTTATGTACATTTGTCCTCTACACTAGTCATACAAAGCGCTACATACATAAGATATACATAAATCAGAATGTTGCAGAAAAATAAGTGTAGAGAGAAAATACGCAAAGCTAAACGCAGCCAGGAGTATGGCGTCGCAGATTTGTCCGCATGAAGGGCACAGACAAAATACACATCTAGATAGAGAGAGGGGAAAGACGCATGTAGATCATGTAGACACACACACACAGACACACATTCAAAGTGGTCGAATCTGGCTGAATCTAGTTCTGCATTGTCAATATCCACGCGGCAGGCGGCGCCTAAGATAGCAGAGGCTGAGGCAGTGCGGAAGAATGGGTGGAACAAACACCAAATCCCATCGCAATTCATGGCGTAGTTTCCAGCGTGTTCCATCGTTCTTCTCCAATGAAACATCGCAGTAATTTGGGGTAAACCGTGGATATGACTGATAACCTCTGGTAATCTAAGATGGCAATAAACAGATAGAGTCCCTATAGGTCCCTATATCACTTTCGTGTAGGATATAGGATATACTTGCTCTAGCCAGAATGGTGGGTTCCCTTTGCCAGCTTGACTTAACTTGCGGAAAGTGCTTTGAAACTTGCTCCGTTGGCTTGCCCGGGTACTACGTGTATGATACTGGCTAGCAGGCAGCCACATCATCTTCCCCAGCAGCACCTAAACCAGCGTCAGTTGAGCCGAAGGTCGTGCTCCCGGAATTGCCCTAAATCCAGTTTTTTTTTTTTTTAATCATCATTTTCTTTAAATGGTAGCAACCACCAAAAGGAATCAAAAGGATAGACACATGATAATTACCACTTGGAATTGGACTCTACTAGAATCTACCCTTTTGGGGCCTTTGCTATGTCGTAAAGTGCTTCAAACGCACCAATTTTCAAGGGGACCAACCGAAGGCAGCTGGTGGTGTCGCTCGGTCAGCAGTGGTTGCAGCTGCCAAGGACTGACTCGGGAGGAGTTTGCGTGGAATGTTTGGTCCTGGAATCGTTGGGTTTTGTGCGCGATAGCCATGTTGATGTACGTTCTTATATGTTCTTATATGTTCTTATGTAGTGTTACTGGGGTGCATATGTGTGTGTGTATATATATATATAAAATACACATACAATCACACACGCACACAAGCATATATATATATATATGTATATAAATAAAGTACAGTCTCTCTCTTTCTCTATATTTATATTTATATATACGATGATTCAAGGGGAAGACATGGGGAAAACATCTTCACATGGATGCACATCGTGATTAAAGCAACAAGAGATGACGATTCACCCATTTAGACCAACAACCTCATTTATTTCTTTATAGGCATGTATCATCATGTATCTATTTGTAATGATATGTGCATATATGATTGCGCATATGCATGCACTTATACTACACATACACATCTGCACATAAAATCAGGCTTTCCGATCGTTTCCTGCTGACTGAAGGAACGCCCGCCGATTGTTTCCATCACATTCTATAACCAACCAAAGTAGCAACATCATCAAACAACTCAAAATAGATATGGATAAATCACCAAGTGATCCATGCAGTGACATTAACCCAATTTAGTCAATTAGTCTGTATATATAGTTAAATCTAACATCCAATCTGTTTATCCGGGTTTTGGGGTTTCCAATTTCCAGACCCCACATCTATCTCTCTACCTCTCTACTTCTCTACCTCTGTACCTCTGTACCTTCCTGTCTATGTACCGCATTTGTCTACCGATCTATCTATCTATCGATTAATCTGTCGATCCATGGACATGGATCTCTCTATCTATCCATCTGTCCATCTGTGAATGTCCATCTGTCAATTGATCGATCTATCCATCTATCTATCCATCTATCATCATCAATCCATTTATCCATCCATCCGTTTCTGCATTTCTCCGTCTATCCATCTATCCATTTGTCCATTTATCTAGCGTTTAACCAAGTTCTGTATCTTCCAACTTCCATTTCTCGAACTTTCCAACATTCAGCCTGTTCCTTCGCCAGGATGCTGCAAAGAGCACTTACGTGACTTCTGCTGGCCAGGTTTCACGGCGATGCGGGTATAGGGCAAATTAGGTACCACACAAAAAATGAAAACTAATGAAAACGATGGTTACTATCAAGTTATGTACATTTGTCCTCTACACTAGTCATATAAAGCGTTACATACATAAGATATACATAAATAACATCAAATCAAGCTCAGAATGTTGCAGAAAAATAACTGTAGAGAGAAAATACGCAAAGCTAAACGCAGCCAGGAGTATGGCGTCGCAGATTTGTCCGCATGAAGGGCGCAGACAAAATACACATCTAGATAGAGAGAGGGGAAAGACACATGTAGATCATGTAGACACACACACACACAGACACACATTCAAAGTGGTCGAATCTGGCTGAATCTAGTTCTGCATTGTCAATATCCACGCGGCAGGCGGCGCCTAAGATAGCAGAGGCTGAGGCAGTGCGGAAGAATGGGTGGAACAAACACCAAATCCCATCGCAATTCATGGCGTAATTTCCAGCGTGTTCCATCATTCTTCTCCAATGAAACATCGCAGTGATTTGGGGTAAACCGTGGATATGACTGATAACCTCTGGTAATCTAAGATGGCAATAAAAAAATAGAGTCCCTATAGGTCCCTATATCACTTTCGTGTAGGATATAGGATATACTTGCTCTAGCCAGAATGGTGGGTTCCCTTTGCCAGCTTGACTTAACTTGCGGAAAGTGCTTTGAAACTTGCTCCGTTGGCTTGCCCGGGTACTACGTGATGATACTGGCTGGCAGGCAGCCACATCATCTTCCCCAGCAGCACCTAAACCAGCGTCAGTTGAGCCGAAGGTCGTGCTCCCGGAATTGCCCTAAATCCAGTTTTTTTTTAAATCATCATTTTCTTTAAATGGTAGTAACCACCAAAAGGAATCAAAAGGATAGAAACATGATAATTATCACGGTTTTGGAATTGGACTTTACTAGACCTTGCTATGTCGTAAAGTGCTTCAAACGCACCAATTTTCAAGGGGACCAACCGAAGGCAGCTGGTGGTGTCGCTCGGTCAGCAGTGGTTGCAGCTGCCAAGGACTGACTCGGGAGGAGTTTGCGTGGAATGTTTGGTCCTGGAATCGTTGGGTTTTGTGCGCGATAGCCGTGTTGTTCTTATGTAGTGTTACTGGTGTGCATATATGTGTGTATATATATATAATATACACATACAATCACACACGCACACGCACACATATATATACCAGTAGTACCGCACAAGGCGGTGGCGGAAGTTTCAGAATAGGAAACCTATAGGAGACGTTGGTTGTTGGGAATCACGGATGGCAGAGCGAATCCACTGATTGACCGAAAAGTGGTTGGAGTTGTGTTTGCTGGAATGGTTGCAATGGTTGCAGTGGTCACCTCACCCACAACTGCTGGATGTAGTGTGATGTACTGCAACTGTAGTTGTAGTTGTAGCGTAGTGGAGTTGTAGTTGTGGTGCAATGTAATTAGTGTAGTGTAGTTGCAGTCATATAGTTGTAGCTGTAGTTGTTTTGTAGTTGTTGTAGTTGTAGTTGTTGTGTGGTTGTAGTTGTTGTGTAGTGTAGTAGTAGTATTATTATTATTAGTAGTAGTTGTTGTTGTTGTTGTTGCTGTTGTTGTTGTTGTTGTAGTTGTTGTAGTTGTAGTTGTTGTTGTTGCTGTAGTAGTAGTAGTAGTTGTTGTTGTTGTTGTAGCTGTAGTTGTTGTAGTTGTAGTTCTAGTTGTAGTTGTTGTGTAGTTGTAGTTGTAGTTGTAGTTGTAGTAGTAGTAGTAGTAGTTGTTGTTGTTGTTGTTGTTGCTGTTGTTGTTGTTGTTGCTGTTGTTGTTGTAGTTGTAGTTGTTGTGTAGTTGTTGTAGTTGTTGTAGTTGTAGTTGTTGTAGTTGTAGTTGTTGTGGTTGGTGTTGTTGTTGTTGTTGTTGGCAGGCGGTTGATACGGCGCCCTGTGAGGGTGTGTTGAATTTTGATATCCCCATACTTTTCGTATGTGCAATGTTTTAGGCGTCGTATCAACCGGCTGCACGGGGGTGGGGTGGGGTGGGGTGGGGTGGGGTGGGGTGGGGCATGCTAACGTCATGAACGCTTGCGTAACATGTAACACGCCACGCTACGCTACGTCCATGTGCACTTGCGTTGCACATGTACTGCTACGCCGACCACGTTGCTAACACGTCTGCACGTTGCACGGGGGTGGGGTGGGGTGGGGCATGCTAACGTCATGTACGCTTGCGTAACATGTAACACGCCACGCTACGCTACGTCCATGTGCACTTGCGTTGCACATGTACTGCTACGCTGACCACGTTGCTAACACGTCTGCACGTTGCACGGGGGTGGGGTGGGGTGGGGTGGGGCATGCTAACGTCACTCCTATATGTGGAGACACAACGCCAAGTGTGAAAACATGCTGAATTTAAATACTTTGAGCGACACCTTGTGGCGTTGAGTGAAAAAGATGCTGTCCGCAAGTTGTTCACATTATACAGACTCCAAAAAAAAACGGAAATTTTTCCATTTTTTTTGGGACATCCGGATGTCAAAAATGAGCGTTTCGTTGAGGCGAAACGCACATTTTCAAATCACACCAAATGAAAACCTCAAAAATCAAATGTTTTTTTCTCGCCCCTGATGACTAAAATTAGTATTTCGTTGAGGCGAAACACCAATTTCCACTTTGGAGTCATGCGCCTGCCATCGAAAAATGATCATGACTTTGAAATGTCCTTTTACAAAGTCCCACAAATACCACGTTTCCAGCTTTTGACGTGAAAATCTTAAAATTAGAATCGGCAACCCCTCACAGGGCGCCGTATCAACCGCCTACCTTGTTGTTGTTGTTGCTGTTACTGTTGTCGTCGAAGTTGGGGTAGTTAAGTTAGTGAAGTTAGTTAAGTTAGTCAAGTTAGTTAAGTTAATCAGTGTCTACTTTTTCGACATCTTCACGTCAAAAAAGGCTCAAAACCCTCAGTTTTTTACACTTTTGACTTCAGAATGTGCTTCGTGCCACAACGGCGTGCACTTTTTTGACACTTTTTCGACATCTGAACCTCCAAAAGTGGTCCGAGACCGTCAGTTTTTAACACTTTTGACTTGGAAATGTGCTTCGCGCCACAACGGCGTGCACTTTTTCGACATCTCAACTTCCAAAAGTGGTCCGAGAATGGTGTGTTTTGTACATTTTGACTTGGAATAAGCTTCGCGCCACAACGGCGTGCACTTTTTCGACATCTCAACTTCCAAAAGTCGTCCGACACTGAGGTGTTTTGTACATTTTGACTTGGAAATGTGCTTCGCGCCACAACGGCGTGCACTTTTTCGACATCTCAACTTCCAAAAGTCGTCCGACACTGAGGTGTTTTGTACATTTTGACTTGGAAATGTGCTTCGCGCCACAATGGCGTGCAATTTTTCATCTCTCATCTGGCCAGCTGGCTCCGCACCCGCCGCTTTAGCGAGCCTACTTTTCGACTCTCCGGAGCCACAAATCATTGGAAAAACACAATGTTTCGCGACTTTCCTACCTTTTCGCGCATCTGCATCTTCTTTCTTCTGATCTTGTCTCTTCTGACTCTTCTCACCTCTGCTTTTCAACTGTCCATATTGTCGGAAGTTTCACTTCTAAACTTCCTTCGAATATACAATCTCTCCCTATATTTATATTTATATATACGATGATTCAAGGGGAAGACATGGGGAAAACATCTTCACATGGATGCACATCGTGATTAAAGCAACAAGAGATGACGATTCACCCATTTAGACCAACAACCTCATTTATTTCTTTATAGGCATGTATCATCATGTATCTATGTGTAATGATATGTGCATATATGATTGCGCATATGCATGCACTTATACTACACATACACATCTGCACATAAAATCAGGCTTTCCCATCGTTTCCTGCTGACTGAAGGAACGCCCGCCGATTGTTTCCATCACATTCTATAACCAACCAAAGTAGCAACATCATCAAACAACTCAAAATAGATATGGATAAATCACCAAGTGATCCATGCAGTGACATTAACCCAATTTAGTCAATTAGTCTGTATATATAGTTAAATCTAACATCCAATCTGTTTATCCGGGTTTTGGGGTTTCCAATTTCCAGACCCCACATCTATCTCTCTACCTCTCTACTTCTCTACCTCTGTACCTCTGTACCTTCCTGTCTATGTACCGCATTTGTCTACCGATCTATCTATCTATCGATTAATCTGTCGATCCATGGACCTATGGATCTCTCTATCTATCCATCTGTCCATCTGTGAATGTCCATCTGTCAATTGATCGATCTATCCATCTATCTATCCATCTATCATCATCAATCCATTTATCCATCCATCCGTTTCTGCATTTCTCCGTCTATCCGTCTATCCATCTATCCATTTGTCCATTTATCTAGCGTTTGGCCGGGTTCTGTATCTTCCAATTTCTCGAACTTTCCAACATTCAGCCTGTTCCTTCGCCAGGATGCTGCAAAGAGCACTTACGTGACTTCTGCTGGCCAGGTTCCACGGCGATGCGGGTATAGGGCAAATTAGGTACCACACAAAAAATGACAACTAATGAAAACGATGGTTACTATCAAATTATGTACATTTGTCCTCTACACTAGTCATACAAAGCGCTACATACATAAGATATACATAAACAAATCAAACTCAGAATGTTGCAGAAAAATAAGTGTAGAGAGAAAATACGCAAAGCTAAAAGCAGCCAGGAGTATGGCGTCGCAGATTTGTCCGCATGAAGGGCGCAGACAAAATACACATCTAGATAGAGAGAGGGGAAAGACACATGTAGATCATGTAGACACACACACACACAGACACACATTCAAAGTGGTCGAATCTGGCTGAATCTAGTTCTGCATTGTCAATATCCACGCGGCAGGCGGCGCCTAAGATAGCAGAGGCTGAGGCAGTGCGGAAGAATGGGTGGAACAAACACCAAATCCCATCGCAATTCATGGCGTAATTTCCAGCATGTTCCATCATTCTTCTCCCATGAAACATCGCAGTGATTTGGGGTAAACCGTGGATATGACTGATAACCTCTGGTAGTCTAAGATGGCAATAAAAAGATAGAGTCCCTATATCACTTTCGTGTAGGATATAGGATATACTTGCTCTAGCCAGAATGGTGGGTTCCCTTTGCCAGCTTGACTTAACTTGCGGAAAGTGCTTTGAAACTTGCTCCGTTGGCTTGCCCGGGTACTACGTGATGATACTGGCTGGCAGGCAGCCACATCACCTTCCCCAGCAGCACCTAAACCAGCGTCAGTTGAGCCGAAGGTCGTGCTCCCGGAATTGCCCTAAATCCATTTTTTTTTTTAAATCATCATTTTCTTTAAATGGTAGTAACCACCAAAAGGAATCAAAAGGATAGAAACATGATAATTACCACGGTTTTGGAATTGGACTTTACTAGAATCTACCCTTTTGGGGCCTTTGCTACGTCGTAAAGTGCTTCAAACGCACCAATTTTCAAGGGGACCAACCGAAGGCAGCTGGTGGTGTCGCTCGGTCAGCAGTGGTTGCAGCTGCCAAGGACTGACTCGGGAGGAGTTCGTTGGGTTTTGTGCGCGATAGCCATGTTGATTCATGTTGATGTACGTTCTTATATGTTCTTATGTAGGGTTTCTGATGGTGTGCATATGTGTTTATATATATATATAACTAATATACACATACAATCACACACGCACACACACACATATAACATACAGTCTCTCTCTTTCTCTAGATTTATATTTATATATACGATGATTCAAGGGGAAGACATGGGGAAAACATCTTCACATGGATGCACACCGTGATTAAAGCAACAAGAGATGACGATTCACCCATTTAGACCAACAACCTCATTTATTTCTTTATAGGCATGTATCATCATGTATCTATTTGTAATGATATGTGCATATATGATTGCGCATATACATGCACTTATATCATCTTATATCTACATGTACACATTTGCACATGAAATCAGGCTTTCCCATCGTTTCCTGCTGACTGAAGGAACGCCCGCCGATTGTTTCCATCACATTCTATAACCAACCAAAACAGCAACATCATCAAACAACTCAACATAGATATGGGACATATCACCAAGTGATTCATGCAGTGACGTTGATCCGATTTAGTCCATTAGTCTGTATATAGTTAAATCTAACATCCAATCATATCTGGGTTTCGGGGTTCTCCAATTTCCAGACCCCACATCTATCTCTCTATCTCTCTACCTCTCTACCTCTGTACCTCTGTGCCTTCCTGTCTATGTACGGCATTTGTCTACCGAACTGTCTATCTATCGATCAATCTGTCGATCCATGGGCCTATGGATCTCTCTATCTATCCATCTGTCCATCTGCGAATGTCCATCTGTCCATTGATCGATCTATCCATCTATCTATCCATCAATCCATCAATCCATCTATTATCATCTATCCATGTATCCATCCATCCGTTTCTGCATTTCTCCGTCCATCCATCTATCCATTTGTCCATTTATCTAGCGTTTAACCAAGTGTTGTATCTTCCAATTTCTCGAACTTTCCAACATTCAGCCTGTTCCTTCGCCAGGATGCTGCAAAGAGCACTTACGTGACTTCTGCTGGCCAGGTTCCACGGCGATGCGGGTATAGGGCAAATTAGGTACCACACAAAAAATGAAAGCTGATGAGAGCGATGGTTACTATCAAGTTATGTACATTTGTCCTCTACACTAGTCATACAAAGCGCTACATACATAAGATATACATAAATAACATCAAATCAAACTCAGAATGTTGCAGAAAAATAAGTGTAGAGAGAAAATACGCAAAGCTAAACGCAGCCAGGAGTATGGCGTCGCAGATTTGTCCGCATGAAGGGCGCTGACAAAATACAGATCTAGATGGAGAGAGGGGAAAGACACATGTAGATCATGTAGACACAGACACAGACACGCATTCAAAGTGGTCGAATCTGGCTGAATCTAGTTCTGCATTGTCAATATCCACGCGGCAGGCGGCGCCTAAGATAGCAGAGGCTGAGGCAGTGCGGAAGAATGGGTGGAACAAACACCAAATCCTGGCCTAATTTCCAGAATCTTCCATCGTTCTTCTCCAATGAAACATGGCAGTGATTTGGGGTAAACCATGTTACACTCCCTGTTTTTTCGACACATGATTTGGTACATTTTTGTCCCAAAGATATACACATAACAATACGAGCTGGTATATGACGGGTAATCTCTGGTAATCTGAGCTGGCAATTGCAAGTTTAGAATTTCTATGTCATCTACCTACAGAATACGCATACTTCTTCTAGTAAGAATGGTGAGTTCCCTTTGCCAGGTAAGCTTGCTAGAAGGTGCATTTGCATTTCCACATCTTTAGGTGGCAGCGACAGCCTACATCCCATCCATTTAGCCAGGCTCCAAAGCAGAAACCGGGCTCGGCACCAGCAGCATCAAAGCCACCGGCGAAGCCGGCTGTGCAAAGCCCGCCACCGAAGAATTTGGCTCCAGGCTGGCGTCGGCTGTTTGGCATGCCATATTACGTTACGTGGTCTTCAAATAGATAGGTTTTTCCATGTTCTTTGTTCTGCATGGGTGTTCTTTCCCTTCAGAGAATTCGAGGAGGCTGGCCACTGGGCCACTGTCGTTGAATCATCCGTTTCTGCCAGGCAAGGCAGTGCCCCCGCGGCTTGGCATTCAAGTGGGGGATGGACCTGGAATGAATGGAACATATGGAACCAGGGCAGGTTTCCAGCGCTTCAAACTTTCCACTTTAATGGCAAAGAGAATTGATCTGAGGAAAGCGGTGGAAGCAAAAGCACAGCAGAGGCGGGGCCGGCGGGGCATGATTTCTGTGTTCACCAAGGATCCGACTGGATGGGAGGACAATTTGTTTTTTCATGATTTGTTTTGTCATGTTTTGTCATGTTTTGTCACTTTGGGAGGCCAATTAGCTCTGGCGAAAAGAGGCCCGGGGCCAACCTTCATAGACTCAGACTGGAAGAACAAGTTTTTGCTCTGAACGAGTGCAGACAAAAAGGCTTTGGAAAGGATCCCAGTTGATGTGGTGTTGTCCCAAACTCAGTACTCTGCAACATTTGATACCTTGTCAATGTTTATCATGGTTGCCCCACACTTTACTTTCCCACATGTTTTCAATATATGTCCATATTTCCCATCCCATAAATTCACATTATATTATATATCTCACCAAGCCATAATATTCATTGGTTAAACCACCATTTTGGATGTTTGAATCATTTCTCGATTGAAATATATCTGCATAATGTAATAATGTATATAAACCATATGTGATTCAAACCAATATTAAACTATAATATCCCCCATATGTTTGGTTTTCCCTGTTAAACTCGCGTCGAAAATACTCCACCCCGTTTTACGACGTTTTCCTTGCCAGGAAGGCGTTGATGATGGGCATGCTCCAGCGCCAGGCAGCAAGCAACAGACATGGTCCAATTGCACAGCTCATATATACATTATACAATATATATATATATTTATTATATACATCATATTATATACATAATACTATACATATAACTATGTATATATATATAACATATACATACAAATATGACCATACCCATATTTGTATCATGTATATATTTACCAATTTGTTGATATGAACATTGGCATATACTTATACAAGCTAGAATGTAGATGATAGAAATGCTTTGCCCTCTTCAAGGTGGAATACTGTTGGATATCATGGGACTTCCAGCTGCAACCCGTATTAGGATGCATGATGGGCTCATCAGACCCTATCAACACATCTGAAACATTCTGAAACCATATCAAACCATTTCGAGCCTCTATGAAAAGACATCTGAACCATGTTAACCTGTCTTTGAATTTCATCATCATTAATCCTAGCCAATCCTAGTATTGGTTTAGTTTAGGGCGAAATCTGCAGGGCTTTCCCCTAGGTTTTCCCATGGTCAAAAGCCATGGGTTTCCTGTGGATTTTCCAGGCCTCGCGGCGACCGCGACCTGCACTTCTGGTCTCTGGAGGTGCTCAAGCCTTGTCGGAGGTGGCTGAAGAGTGGCTGGGCGAAGCCTTGCGAAGCCGCGAAGCCAAACAGGGAGAGCTGCGAAGTCATCTAGGAAAGCCATAGAAACAGATATGAAGATGGTAAAATGATGTAAAATGGGGAATATGAATGAATATGACTGGGGATGGTTTGGTAGTGAACACTACCAGGTTACCATGACTGGGGATCATGGCATTTACTAGCCGAATATGGCACTGGCAATGACTTGGGGATGGTTTATGGCATTGGCTTTGCCACTTTGCTGGCAATTGGTTCTATAAAACCAAGCATTGCATGGGGATGGATGTGGAAAACCAAGAAATTGGGATATGATGGGACATCAGGTTTCTAGGATATCATCAATGGGAGTTCATGCGTATAAAACCAGTTTTTTGTTGATTTTGATGACGCATATGGATAAACTTGATCATGACCTCACGTCGTGACGTCACTGGAATGATGGCGAAAAATTGCCGCAGGTATCCCAACATGCTGAACAATTCAGGTTTGTGAGTTCCTCCTGCAATTTATCTCGATGAATGGATTCAATGAGTGGAAATTGATGGGCACCCCACGCACGCCATGCAGAATGCAGATATAATGGAGGCACAGCCAAAAATATGATGACATAATGGGATATACTTGGACATAATGGGATGATGGGATATTTATATATTTATATATATATATGTGAATCATATACTATAAATATCATGGGACCTAATGGGATATGATATAAGGGCATATGCTGTAATGCTACATGCTGGGACATCAACGAATGGGATACTAATGGACATTCACAATCTATGGGATACAAGCAAGAATGGATAAGATGATATGGGGGTTTCCTCCTAAAAAATAGGCAGTTTAGGGAAACTAATGGTCTTGGGGCGGCCCATTTTTCAGACACACGCAAATAAGGAGAGCCCGAGGCCTTTCAATGACATACAGGTAACAGGATGATGAGAGATATTGAGGGTTCGAAGCGAACTGTGTGAATGATTCAAAACCGACGAGCCCCCGCATCAATGGAGGATAAGCATCCCAAACTGCTGGCTGTTTCATCCATATCCACATGGCGCCCAGATGGGTGATGCCGAGGATCCAGTTTCAGCAGAAGTGGTACAATCAGAATCGGCACCTTGGCCGCAACATCCGCGTTGCGTGCAGAAATGTGATGCTGAAGCCCCCTCAGTAAGATTTCCTGCCTCAGTTCTGTATTGGAAAATGGACCATCTATAGTATCTATAGATGATTTACACCCATGATCCGGAGTGATTTTCCAAGATATCAGGAGCTTTCATGGCAGAGGCTCTCGCCGGACTCTCGCCCTTTTGGGTTTTTGGATGTAAGGAAGCGCTGGATGCCATATCTGCCTGAAGTAGCTCTGCTGCAATTAGAACCCAGCTGCTTGTGATTTGGAAAAGCCACCTGGAGTCGCTAGAAAACACTGCATACATTGAAGTCCAGTTCGAAGGATCAAGTGATCCCACCACCAAGTGACATTCCATCTGACAAATCCTCTGGATTTTTATCTGACATTCTTTCTGACATGTGATCTGGCATGATATCAGACATGGTATCTGACATTTTACCTACTGTAACATATTATCCGGCATTCTATCTGGCATATTTTCTAACATTTTATCTGACATTTAATCTGACATTTTATTTGACATTTAATTAGGATTTGCCTTTTTATCTGGCATAGTCCGGCGGTGCCCAGAGAGCCTGCGAGCTCGTGATGCAGTTCAGGGTCCGGCGGTGCCCAGAGAATTTTTTTTGTATTCTGGCAATAGTGTGAGGCGGGATGAGGAAGACGAGAAGGAGGAGAGGAGCAAGCTGACACAAAATCTAGAGAGCCTCACCTGGCAGGTGGGCAATTAGCCAGAACGATCAACTCAACTTAGCATTGAGTCTGTGAGATCTTCTATGATCTTCTGATTTCTTCCCGGCCAATTTCCCTTTGCGCCTTGATGGTGAAACATGGCCTTCTGCTTATGTCCGACTTCCATTCAGATTCTGACAGTAAGCCTGCTGGTTCAATCCAGTACTTGGGGCAGTTCCACTTTAAAACATCAGCATGTGGAGATAATATGGCCATATATGGCCATGATTGGGACCCCAACTTATGTGCCACCAGGAGTCCAAAAAATTCCGACCTGTGGCGCCCTTCTGCATGGAGAGGGCCAAGGAGCTGGAGGACTATCTCAGAGGCGCCCCGATCGCATGTGGAAATGGCGGATTTTTTCACCCAGACAAATTGTCAGTTCTGAGTTTATCTATGAACGCGATTTTGTTGAATTTTTGGATGTTCATCTTGAATCTTTGGGATGATTTTGACATATTTTGAAAAACATCATGTTCCATCCTTCGAATCCTTCGTGTCATGCCACAATATGCCACAATGCCTGGCCGGAGGTCTGGGTGCCTTTAAGAGCCGATAGCCATGAAAGAAAAAGACGTGCCGCTGGCAGTGCCGCTCCAGTATTTTGTTATTGTGTACTGAGAGGAACCGAGCCTTCAGAGAAATGTGTGTATATCAGATTTCTCGAGCTTGGCACAGCCGTTCCACAAGACTTGGGCACACTGGACAGATAAAGCGCTTAGATTGGCTTACATTTGTCAGACACAGGAGACACTCTCAACCTTGAAGTTGTTTTCAGCACAAAAGGTTCACATCTATATATATATAGTATTATAGTATCCTTATCCAAAAGCGGACGGGACCTTTACAAGCGCATCATGTTGTCGATTTTTCCAGGATACATCAGGCACATTCAGGCACATTCCGCGCGTGAGATCCCAGCGATGGGCTGCAAATCTCCAGCCATTTGATGGCCACCGAGACGCTCGAGGTGGGCGAAAGCCGGGAGATGCAGTGGGATGGTTGCGAAATCCTGCACCAGATAGATGGTTTATCCCATTATTCATAGGGTTTCAACCATCCAAGGTGGTGCAGGATTTCTTCCATCCACAGTATGTATGTACATAGTAGTGGACATATTAGTGTAATTTAGTATGCATATTAGCGTGCACATAGTGACACAGAGAAATAGAGATACTGTGGAGAGATAGAGAGATCGATGGATAGATAGATAAAAATAAATAGGTAGATGTTCTTCGTATACTCTCTCTCTCTCTCTGTCTGTGTCTCTCTGTGATAAATAGCTATACGCTCTGTTTCCCTCCCTGGTCCCTCCCTCCCTCCCTCCCTCCCTCCCTCTGAAGCACACACGCACGTGAATCGCACGTGTATGTGCTCATAGCTGTGGCTGTGAGTCTTCGTCCACGCCAGGTACTGGCCAAAGCTGCCAATGATGCTGCGGCCGCCGCCTCATTGCAGCGCATTGCTGCAGAGATCTCCTTGGAATCACATGGTTATGCGCCTTGGTGACCTGATGGGTGAAGTCATTGGGGCACCGAATAACAGCACAAACCACACACGGCTCTTCAGCCATCGTTGACCCATAGGAATCCATAGGATTTGGGGTTACTTTTGCACCGAGCCATCAAAAGGTCTTCCCAATTCCCTTCTCACACTGGGTCAAACCTAGGTGAAGAATGCCAGACATGTGTAGACATGAATAGAACTATGTGGATAGAAATGGCCAAGTGGGCCTGGTAGATTGATCATAGAAATGGTGGTTGGAGGACACAAACTAAACTGAAACAATCCAAGGTCAAGGTCTGTTGGGGCATTCGGCATTCGAGATTCTAGATGATCAATGATGATATAATGATGATAAATGATGATCATTTGTACCTAATCTTTTTGGGATCTTTTTCAAACTCAAACATAATACAACGGTAGAGATGGTGCAGATGATTTTGTCAATGTAGTCGTGCCGCAAGTTGAGCTAAGGAGCCAGTCCGACGCTTGGGAGGCTCCACCACAGCCACGGTGATGGTGGTGCATCGGCTGGGTGTGCCCGAGCAGCAGTTCGTGGTAAAAGCCATGGCCTTGCGTGGTATGGATGAACAGGAGCGAAGACGTGCATTACAAGAAGTGAAGATTTTGAAGAGTTTGACGCATGAGTGCATCATCGAGTATATCGAATTTTGGTGGGTCGGCGCTGGCCCTGACTCAAGCCGCCTCACATTTGTGATGGAGTGCGGTGAGAATGGAGATTTGCGAGTGCCCGTGCAGGCAGCCAGTCAATCTGGACAATACATTGAAGAGGTACTGATACTAAGTTGGTTGCAGCAGATGCTGAAAGGGTTGGAATATGTGCATCAGAAGGATATCATTCATCGAGATTTGAAGGCAATGAACATTTTTCTGAAAGACACATGGCGAACATGCAAGCTGGGTGACTTTGGCATTTCAACTGCCGTGGAAACTGGCAAATCGGCATCTGGCTGTGTGGGCACTCCTGCATATATGGCACCCGAACTTCTCTGGAATCAAAGATATGCATCTGCAGTGGATCTGTGGGCTATTGGCGTGGTGCTCTACGAATTGATGGCATTGAGGTTGCCGTTTGTTGGCTCCAACGTGCTATCTCTTGTGTACCAGATTGCATTCAACAGCTATGATGATGCTCCGCTGGGGATGGGTGGCTATTCGCCTGCATTGATTGAACTTGTGGCAAGATTTCTTGACAAAGATCCGACCAAGCGGCCAGATGCAGCTCACTTGCTAGCCGAGGGCACTCTATGGGAGACTTTTTCGTGCGAAGCTGCCAACTTATCTGCCACCATGTCCTTCAACCAGAGCATGTCACAGTCACAGTCTTTCTCCAGTGGACAGGTAGCGACGGTAGTGGAAGCCCGCCAAGATGCCAAAGAAATGCCCGGCATCAATGCTGAACAGACCAGATTTCCTGATCTAGCCACTGGCACTGGGAGTTCGTGGGGCGAGGCGATTGCGATCCTGGGTTCCATGGCCAGTGATGCTGCTTCAATCTATGGCCTGGCTGACCAACCCATCCCCGCCGCACTAGTGACAGCCGAAACATTGGGCAGTGTTGTCTCTGATGCCAAAGTGTGGGAAGAATTGTTGCGAACCCGGCAGGATAGTGATACTCGTTTGCGGCTCAGAAGTATTTTATTCTCCTACCCGCCCTATTGTGATATACACTAATATATATATATATAGATACATGCACATATCTACAGTACACACACACAGACAGAGAGAGAGAGAGAGAGAGATAGATAGATATACAGTATAGACTATAGACCATTCTAGACCTTTTTGTTTGTGGATGGTGAACCCACAGACTTTTTTTTTGCTTTGCAATGGGTTGAAGCTGCAAGAGCAAGGACAGTATTTCCATGGATCGCTTCGAGGATCTTCTGAAATCCATCGGCAACGCCCCAGCTCCAAGCGCCCCTCCGGCACCACCGCTGCAGCAGGAGCTGAATCCTCCAGGAGACGTCGAGGCACACCTGGCGCGGGCAGCCGAAGATGCGGCACCTGCGGCGTCCTTGCAGCGAATGGCGGCGGAAATTTCGTGGCTGGAAGGAGTGTAGCCCCATTTTGACGGATTGTCATATCTTTTTGCGGATTTGAAATGAAATAGTCATAAACATTCATGAACTTTTGGCACTGGATCTGCAAGACCACCAAGGTTGGAATCCCATGGCTACCAAGCAATTCGACGCTTGGGAGGCTCCACCACAGCCACGGTGATGGTGGTGCATCGGCTGGGTGTGCCCGAGCAGCAGTTCGTGGTAAAAGCCATGGCCTTGCGTGGTATGGATGAACAGGAGCGAAGACGTGCATTACAAGAAGTGAAGATTTTGAAGAGTTTGACGCATGAGTGCATCATCGAGTATATCGAATTTTGGTGGGTCGGTGCTGGCCCTGACTCAAGCCGCCTCACATTTGTGATGGAGTGCGGTGAGAATGGAGATTTGCGAGTGCCCGTGCAGGCAGCCAGTCAATCTGGACAATACATTGAAGAGGTACTGATACTAAGTTGGTTGCAACAGATGCTGAAAGGGTTGGAATATGTGCATCAGAAGGATATCATTCATCGAGATTTGAAGGCAATGAACATTTTTCTGAAAGACACATGGCGAACATGCAAGCTGGGTGACTTTGGCATTTCAACTGCCGTGGAAACTGGCAAATCGGCATCTGGCTGTGTGGGCACTCCTGCATATATGGCACCCGAACTTCTCTGGAATCAAAGATATGCATCTGCAGTGGATCTGTGGGCTATTGGCGTGGTGCTCTACGAATTGATGGCATTGAGGTTGCCGTTTGTTGGCTCCGACGTGCTATCTCTTGTGTACCAGATTGCATTCAACAGCTATGATGATGCTCCGCTGGGGATGGGTGGCTATTCGCCTGCATTGATTGAACTTGTGGCAAGATTTCTTGACAAAGATCCGACCAAGCGGCCAGATGCAGCTCACTTGCTAGCCGAGGGCACTCTATGGGAGACTTTTTCGTGCGAAGCTGCCAACTTATCTGCCACCATGTCCTTCAACCAGAGCATGTCACAGTCACAGTCTTTCTCCAGTGGACAGGTAGCGACGGTAGTGGAAGCCCGCCAAGATGCCAAAGAAATGCCCGGCATCAATGCTGAACAGACCAGATTTCCTGAGCTGGTTCCATCAGCGTCGCTCGATAGCATTTCTGGAGAACCTCATGATAAATCTGCAGTTCTGGCCACCGAGACGCTAGGAAGCTGGGTGGCCTCGGCTTGATATGGAGAGCTTTCTGTTGCTTTCTGCTGGTTGGTTTCATTTATTAAGGTCCATCCAACCAACTCAATCAGTGGGATGATGATCGAAACTCACTTCCATCGCTGACAAATGCTTTTCAGGGGGTTCAAGCCACTAAGGATTTTTTAAGGATTTGTTTGGCCCTTGTGGCTCCAAGGAAAATAGCCATGAATTGAGGGGCAGCGACCCATCAAACCCATGTTGTTAGATCATGTTAGATCTGTCAAACTCTCACGGCTTGTATCCCTCAGCAGGACACAGACTGGAAGCAGTCACATCACACGTTGTTATAATACGCGACTCTGAATGGACGGGTAGAAGGAAGTAAGTATGTAACTGTAAACTTTGGCTAGGTCGCTGCAGTTAGAGAAGCGGAGCTTGAATGAGCTTTGACTCTATACAATACCAGGCAAGTGTTCAACCCAGCAACTGAGCCTGCCGGCCAGGTGTCTCAAGAGCAGCTTTGGGATGGTCTGCAGCGCTCTCGCCATGACAGTGATACTGTGGATCGCGGTGGCTTGACTCAGTGGTGTTCCAGATGGATGGGGCCACTGAATGCCACCTCCCAAACTTCCAAAGATTCCAGTGTTGGGCCTTGTTTGCCAGATTCGGGAAACCCAGGCCCCAAGCACAAGCCATCCCCAAGCCACCCATTCGTATCCAAGATATCCAAGAAATGTTTCTTTTGGTTCATGATTTGATGTACCAAAAGCCAGGAACTGCCTGGTAAGGGTTTCCAACAAATCGGCTGACACCAAGGTCAGTTGGACAAATTGCTGCAGCAGCTGCAAGACATGCTGCCTGCGGTACCTGACCAAGGATGCTGAGCGCAGCTTATTGCCCATAGTTTACCCTCCCAAAAGGAAAGTTTGGAGCAAGCTTGGATCAAGATTGGCTGTCGGCTTCTTAGTAGCCCCGGAGAATGGTATGGGAGAGAGAACTTTTATACTTTCCATCCTGCAAGGTAAAACTGCTTCATGTTCAGTTGACATCAGCGCTAAGCCCTGGGAAAGGAGTGGAGCAACCTTCACCGCCAGCTCCGCCAGAGGCTGGGATGACTGCAGCTGCCAGTAGCCTATAGTTGGAGAACAGGGTTTGGAGGTCCTGCAATTTTGTGCGCTCTCTGGAAATTTCAGATGGGAATGGAACACATGGAACACCTACACTTTTAATGGACTAGTAAATGACTAGTATGGGGTTTGAGATCCTTTACATTACATGTGAAGCTTCATTTTTGAACTCCATTGTGAACCTTGCTGCTGGACACTTCCTCCAGGAGGATTCTTTCAAGCTGGCTGCGCGGGTTGACCTCTTTTTGAAGCGCCGAGGAGTTCAGTGAAGTGGGCCAAACAACTTGGCCGATGGCCAAAGTGCCAGCTGGTTGCGGATGGTTGCCATGATTTACGGATGGTTTCGGATGGTCACGGTGGTTTCGCTTTTCAATGCCGACCTGAATGATGACCCCAGGTGACTACATAGAACCGTTTCATATGAGTTTGATATTTTGGTGATGGGTCGAAACCACGAGCCAAGGTGTGTTTTGTGCACGGTGCCCGTCCAAAGGACGAACCTTGCCAAAAAGAATCAAAAAGATCCCTTTGGCTTTGCGACGGACTCACCTGCGAGAAGCAAAGCTCCTTCTCAACGTGTTGCCTAGTCTAGTTGTTCCCAACATTTTGCGACAGACACCTCAGCGATCCATTTTGGGCTCTTCAGCTCAAAAAGAATGCAAGAAACCGGGGTCATACAGCAGCTCCAGCTGATGACTGGACCATGAGATACTTTGCGATAGGATGGGTTGTTCAAGCTGTTGTTGAATCTGCAGCAAAAGAAGTGAAACAGATTCAATGGCTTTTGCATTTCCAATTTCTTCCGGTTTTTCCTGAGTCACGTCAGAGGATCCTCCATGAAAACCTTGAGCTGCAGACCTTTGGCTCCCAGCCGTGATGGGCGCGGGGACCCGGCTTGGGCGATGTGCCGCGGCCTTGGCCGTGGCCGCTGTGAGTTCCAGCTGGTACTTTGTGGTGCCCCAGAGCCGGCAGAAATCGCTGGTCGCCAGAGCTGCAGAGGGCTACTTCCCAGGCGTAGAGGTGGAAGTGGTGGAAACCACGGAAGCTCCCAATCGGGGTAGCCTACTGGAAAGACTGCAGGAAGCGATTCCTGAAGACGAGGCAGTTGGAGAACACACTGAGGAGGTGAAATTGTTGAGGGAACAGACTGCCATCCTGGCACAGGAACTTCGACTCCTTAAAGAGCTGTTGCAAGATGGAAGCCTTGCAGATGCCATCAGCCAGCTGCAAATACTCCCAGAGGTGGAGGGCTCACCAGCACCCCCAGAGGAGGAGATAAATCAGCTGCCTTCGAGCACGCCAGCCCCAGTAGAGCCACCGGCAGCCATTTGCCTCAATCTGATATGCGCCGGCACGTGTGCTTTCTGCCCCAAGAGTAGGCATGAAATGCTTAAATGATCTTAAATGTTGTACTATGTTGTACTGCTACATATTGTTGCTGCAACATCTTTATGATCACATGTGCGGATGGCTAGACATTTTTTTCGCCACATGGATCTGCACGGCCCACAGCACGTCCTCTACCCGGGTTTGTCTGAAGTAGGACCTCGAAAATTGATGGTTTGGAGTTTGGAACCTATTTATCCCATATTTCCTTATTGAAATGGTACCTGCAGAGGATTTTTGGCCGTAAGTGTCCCATGTCGAGGGAAGGCGTCCCCCATCCGTTGTGCAACAGGGAAGTTGATGCCAGACAGAGGTGTTTATTAGATCCCCTCAACTACATAAGGTCTAGAGTACCCAGGCCTCCAGGCTTCAGGGGCCCAGGGTCTAGAGTACTTCCAGGAGCACTGTAGACCCTCTGCATTTAAGGTACTATAGACCCTTGAGCGTGTCTATGTTGGACATGATATATGGATGTCCCATAATTTTCAACTTTGAAGATGTAAGGCAGATCTTGTTTTTTCAAAGGTCTGGACAGCTTTTCTGGCAATCATCAGGACAGGTTGGTTATGCTGACCATTGTAGCTCTAGACCTTTGCCAAGCTAGATTCCCCAGTTCTTACAGAGGTCTGGACAGCATTTCTGGCACTGATCAAGATAGGTTGGTTTTGCTGACCATTGTAGCCCTAGACCTTTGCCAAGCTAGATTCCCCAGTTCTTACAGCATTTCTGGCACTGATCAAGACAGGTTGGTTTTGCTGACCATTGTAGCCCTAGACCTTTGCCAAGCTAGATTCCAAAGTTTGTCCAAAGGTCTGGACAGCGTTTCTGGCCTTGATCAACACAGATTGGCTTTGCTGGCCATTGTGATTCTAGACCTTGCCACG
Organism: Cladocopium goreaui; assembly: GCA_947184155.2. NCBI lineage: Eukaryota > Dinophyceae > Suessiales > Symbiodiniaceae > Cladocopium > Cladocopium goreaui. The sequence continues at coordinate 836,645 of CAMXCT020000380.1, read as the reverse complement.
CTAGATTCATAAGATTTCATAAGATTTTCCAAATTGTTTTTCATAAGATTTGATAAGTTTTTTTCCAAAGTGTTATTCATAAGATTTCTTAAGATTTTTCCAAATTGTTTTTCATAAGATTTCATAAGATGTTTTTTCCAAATTGTTATTCGTAAGATTTCATAAGATTTTTTCCAAATTGTTATTCATAAGAATTCATAAGATTTTTTCCAAATTGTTCATCATAAGATTTCATAAGATTTTTTTCCAAATTGTTATTCGTAAGATTTGATAAGATTTTTTTTTCCAAATTGTTATCCATAAGATTTCATAAGATCTTTTTCCAAATTGTTATTCATAAGATTTGATAAGTTTTTTTCCAAATTGTTATTCATAAGATTTCATAAGTTTTTTTTCCAAATGTGTAAAACTTGTGACAGCCGCGAAAAGTGAGCGAGAGAAAACATGTTGTTTGGAACATTTTTTTGTATTTTTGACGCATGGGTAAACGTCTTCAGACCTTCAGCATCTGTAAGGTCGAAGGGTCTAGACTATTGAGATTGTCTTACGTGATTTAGCTACGTAACTCTTCTTCAGACCCCGTTTTTAGGGTCTACAGTGTAAGATCCAGGGTCCCTGCCAGGTAGCTGATGGTATTTTATTAGAATGTTATAGACTGTATGATAATGGTATATTATACGTCATGCTTTGCTGAAGGCTTGAGGTCTATGACACAAACGCCAAACGCAGTGACACGACACGGTGGTGTTGACTGGGATTAGGAAGTTTGTCCCAGCATAAAGAGTATTCCACTCCAGCGTTCAAACAAACTGAAGGAGAGACTTCCGTGTTACGAACATTTAAGAGGAGCAGAGCAGAGAAGAATAGAGTAGGGAAGAGTAGAGTATGAGAAGAGAAGAGGCTCGTTGATCATAAATCGCTAGTTTTCAATTATTTTCAGAGCACATGTTTGACCGAACGCAGAGGCACGACAAGATTCCAGATGCAAATCACAAAGTTTGATCAAACCTTTGGGAAACTTGTGTCATTGTGACTAGCCGACGGCGGGGTGGCTTCCGAATTTCGTGGTGCGACTTTTTTTTCACAATGTGCCTTGCGCAGGGGGGACTTCATGTTAAAAGGGTCCAAGGATATCCCGATATCCCAATTGTTTATCCATTTTTGGGCAAAGCCATTTGGGCCATCCCCAGCTGAACTCCGTTCGTTCCCAGTTCGTTCCCAAGGATTCGACCGACAGCGAGCTGGGCATGGCATCTGTGTTGGCTTCGGGCAGCAGCTTCCGTCACCCTGACGCGCTGGACGCCTTGGGCCATCTGTCGAAGCGGGTCGTGGAACGACGGGTGGAGGGCGAGCTGCCCCTGGGACAGGTGCCCAGTGTTGGATGAGGCGAAGCTAGCGGAGCTAGAGCGATTTGGTGCCGGAAAAGGGTGGTCTTGGGGGTGTGATGTTGGGCCAAAAAAATCTAAGGGTGCCCTTTGGAATGAAGAAATCAGGTATGAAACCACAGGAACCGCACAGTCAATCAAGATCTCACACACCCTCAAAATCATGAGACATCTTGTCAATGTCGCCGGCGTGGAAGGATTCACTGGCAAGGCACAGGCCACAAGAAATATATATATATATAATTATATATAGATACATAATACACTGAGCTCAGGTAACTGCATTGAACTCAGCCCTCGATTCCAGTTTTTGGATATTTTTGGTTCTACATGTTCGATCATCTATGGACCTTTTGCAGCAACAGACACTAAACCAGTTGCAGTGGTGTTGAATGGTTTTGAATGGAAAAATATGGAAAAATGATCTCGAAGACACCACGCAGCCAGATTGATATGTCTGTACTGCTTCACATGCGGCCCATGGCATGCGATGATGACCTCGGAGCTGCAGCAGTTTATCGCATCAACCTCGGCCCAGATGGCCTTTTTCCATGGGGAAAATGAGGATTCACCAAATTTTTGACCATTCGAATTTGGGGTATCCGATTTTCAGTCAAACCCAAATTCTAATGTTTGGATAATTTGGATATTTGATTTAGTGGCAGAAGAATTCACCAAATATCTTGATGCCATTGAATGCATCGTGTCTTTTCCATCAGGGACCTTTGTACAAATCTGGGTCGGGATTTCTCCGAGTCCCCAGCTTCATTTTGGCCAGCTGGCCTATGGCCCAACAGTGAGCTACAGCCGTGCCCAGAAATTTGGCAACAAATTTTGCGGCATGGTATTAAATAAGTTTCTCATTTGGTTTACCCACTGAATTCGTCTTGGTAAAGCCAATGAATTCATGGGTAAAACCCGATAATAGACAATTTGTGTTACCATTCATGGGTAATGTCAACCCCGGATTAATAAACCATGGTTTATTAATTGGGGGGGTACTCCTCCAATAGTCATAATCTAATACTTAAATGGTACCCTCCCAATTAAACAGCCCAGGGGTTTATTAATCCAGGGTTAACATTAATAAACAGGTTAATTACCAATATTTACCAATTTTCTTTTCCTCGTCTTTACCACCTGAATTACCCCCGGTTTGGGTGGCAGCAAACAACCGGTGCCGCTCCTTCGTGCCTCAGGATGTGAATGGCCTCAGTTCCAATGTGGCTCCTTGGGCCAGCACCAGAGGGTAGAAGAATAATATACTGTATATGGACATCGGATGTATATGGAGGGTATATAATATACCAATTGCCATATGATAATGTGGATTATGGATGATTACGGTAATTTTATCACTTTCCTGCCGCATCCCTTATGCTTTATGGTCAAGATAAGCTGGAGCTCAATGGTATCATCTTCCATCATCCGAGGCGGATCTTCTACGCGCAGCGCCTGTGCTGGTGCAACGCAGCGTCTTGGACCAGGGAAGCTTGGCAACTTGCAGAGATCCCAATGCGGGCTGCGTGGGTCGCATCCGAAAGGCGGAACGGGCGGAGCGAGGAGAGCGCAGCGCTCCAGTGGGATTCGTGGCGCCCAGCAGGGATGATCCATGGCTGGAGCGGCTGGAGCGATGGGGATTTCCCGGATAGCTATGTGATCTATGTGTGATGACACCGGAGGTTAATGGGTAGCATATGGTAGCATCAACTTTCCACTTGCTAAGACTTGCCAAGGAGGTTGAAGCCTTCATTGAAGAAAATGAACTCAACGAGCGAGCGGGAGAAGCCCTCAGAGGCTTGAAGACTTATATGGGTCGCGGTGGGTCATGGATGAGTTTATAACTTTTATAACCTCAAATTGTGGTCGAGTACCGAACTGGTTCGGTAGCTGGTGAGTTACCAATCATGAGCCCAGTGATTAGGGACCTTCTACTGAGTCCACTGCTAACCTGGGCCCCCTGGGGCAGGTGCGCCGCCTGCTGTGCAGTGGCATGTTTTGGAACAGGTGGGGCAGTTGTCCAGGTTCCAAAGTAGATCTCTCCCAAAAGCGGTGGTCACCAAAGTCTCCTCTTGTCTCAATTCCAGCACCACATGATACACATGTCACGGAATGCCACGGGATGTCATGGGAATTCTTCGTGGTTCGAACTATTCGAGCCTCCCAGGGCAGCCTCCGGAGTTGCAGAGAACCCAGCGCGGGTTGCACCTTGGCAGGTTTTCGATGATCACAAGTCACATAAAGTCGATCAGGAAAGAGACAAAGAGATCGACAAAGGTCGAAGAAGGCGGTAAAGACAACGCAAACCTGACCTTTTCGTATCTTTTCCATACCTTTTCCCGATTTTTCATAGCTTCTCTTGATTGGCTGAACTCAAAACTGCTACTGTTGGATCCTGAGGCGTCGGAAGAATCAGCAAGGCAAAAAGGACCATGGACCCTGCTTTGCTGGCCATATGGCTGCAGGATACCTGTTAGATTTTTCTTTGTTGGTTGATGATTCACCATCATTTCTAGGTGGATGTAATCCAGACATATGGGGATGATAATTGATGAATGATTCTGAATGATGATGAATGATGGTTGGTTGATGATTATAGGCAATTATAGGGGGTTCAAATGCCCACAAATAGTTGGGGATGGTCATCGTTCACAGTGGGAAATCCCCATTGACAATTTTTTGGGAGTTTTCAAAACAGGCTTTTCACACGGTGGGTCTGGGTCAGCTGACCCCCGAGTGCCTCATTCTTATCCATTTCTACTGTACGCAATTTTGTAAGCAGCACACCTTTTGGATCACTTATAATAGCAGCCTCAGCGCCGACCAGCTTGCATGAATTGTGGTGAATCTTGGGGATACAAGTTTGTGATTGCCGGTCGGAAGCATACGATACATTACGAAGATTTTGCGCGCGATGGACTGAATTCGTTCCAGTCTGTTCCCCTTCAATCCCTGGTTGTGGCTTCCAGGGGTTCCTGATTGAAGTTCCCTCCTAGCCCGGTGACCCTACCCAGCAACACTTAGCTTGCAAAGCTTTCTTGAAACCCTTCAAGCCCACATATAGAAGCCATGGAGGATATGGAAAACCTTCACGGACCCAAACTGAAGGTTGAGAAACATATGATATTCATATGATCATATGAGATATATTGAGCCTGTTTGGGAAAGTGTTGAGCAGTGTTGAGCCAGCAGCCAGCATTCTTCTCAGACTGGCTTGGGAACCACAAAAAACTGGTTGCTTCAGTCGTCGCAGTGAGGCAATCCCACAGGGCCCCTCAGCCTTCGAAGTGGAAGAGTTCATACAGGTGCCATTACCGGTTAATTTTTCTGATGCCCAGCCGGCAAATGGCATGTCATATGAGTCACTAATCATAAACATTGATACTGTAGACTCTAGAATGTATATATTTGCTTGTGTACATGTCTGTCATTGTACAACCTGCAGATAATATAAAATGTATAATCATTGCCAACCCATTTTTCATTCCACACATTTGGATTATAATCACCATAATAATCATGTGTAATACTCCATCTGTTTCCAACCATTGATATGAATAACCATTGACAATCCGTTTCAATAGCTACATGTTCTTCACCATTATTTTCGTTCGATTTACTTTTCTATTTTTCTGGGAGTTGCTACCCTCTCGCAATTTAACATAGCTATCGATGCCATTTTCCCACAGCTTGGTTGAATTACCCGAGGGTATACTATTCAACTCTGGTATCTCTAGTCATCATTAGATGACAACACTGTTACAATGTTATATAATGTTATGAGGTCATCACTATCAACGATGGATCTATCATACTATCAGATACTATCAGAATCTATCATCGATAACGCTGTTGTTCTTGCTGTTCGCCACGGACATCCCCAGGAGAACGGCTTGGACGAGCGCGCCGCGAGTGCCCTGCAGGGCTCGGCCCAATGGCTTCAACGGCAGGTCTTGGACCAGGCTGCCGGCCTGGTTTCACTGGGAAAGTCACTGGCAGGGGCCATTTTTCATCCCATTTTAAGGGAAACGGTCCTTTTTCGAAGAGTGGATCAAAAAAGAAGATAGAAACACGTCGTGAAACTGATCGTGAAACTGATCTTGACTTCATGTCGAATCATTACGAATCATCAGGAATTCATCAGGAACAGTTGGTGATGGTGATGTTGGCCACACTTGGGTTCACTTGGCATCATGACACTTGGACACCTGAATATTTAGGATATGTATCACGTGTATCACCTCCAAGAGGATGCAGAAAAGTGTGTCATTTATCCAAACTTTGTATTTTTCTATGTTTTGCGGGCTGCTATACTTGGGGATGGGGTAAATGACCACCACAGACAGGACAAACACGGCATGAGAACTATTTTTTTGGGTATGATGAACTATGGAAAACTAGTTTGCAATTTTTCTGGAGTCCTGTCCCGTTTCTAGGCATGACTGTACTGGAATCGTGGCAGTGTATCTGTGTCAAAAGATGCCGCAATCTTTGGATGATTCATCTACTAGGTATTTCTCTTCTACGCTTTGGTTATTTGACATAGCTGTGAAACATCTCCATTTTCAATAGTAATATACAAATGGGCCATTTTGCCATAGCTATATAAGTGAGTTTACTGGAGGGTAGTTTATGTTGCATCAAGGGTGAAAGGCTCACCAACGTTAAATCGACAGGGCAGTTTGCACGGCTGCCGCGACCGGAACGCTGGTTTGATGGGACGTGACTTCGGCGCCAATCCCGACAGCTTTCTGAGGGATGGGACAAAATCTCTAAGACTCTAATCTATCTGGCTAGATTCTAACATTTATAACGACCTAACTGGAATGATGAGCAGGGGAAACTAGCCCACATTAGTAGGTGAATGATTCTAGTTTATTTACCCAGATCTATCGGATGAATATCCGCAATGTCAACCTCGCATTCAAAGTCCCCTAAACTTTTTTTTTTGCCATTTAGGTCCTCGGAGTCCAAAAGAAACCTCACGATCTCAGTTCACGATCTCAGTAGCAGAAAAAAGAACAGCTACTCATCAAAAACCATGGGGGAGCCCCCCTTAGTTATCTAAGTACTTGATTTTTGAAGGGAACCCCCGGCGATCGATTCCAGCAAGTTGACTCATCAAGGACATGTTTAACGCTGAGGCCTGCGCCGTGCGCAACAGGCCCCATCCTTTGCTGATGGAGTGCGAAGCCAGGTGGCTTGCCGTTTTTTTTAGAGTGTTATATAGTGTTATATGGCTATGGATCAATACCTATACATACCATTTTTAGGGGGATGAACATCCATTTACCAGCTATTTTGATGTTCACCAGGGGGATAGGGTCTTGACCCATCCCCATATATATATATATAATGTTATATAGTGTTTTATAGTGTTGTGTGTGTGTCCCAAACTGGGAGGAACTCTGAAATCCTCCAGTTTCTTCGACATCAATGGATTTCAGGGCCCCTGTGATTCCGTGAAACAACTTCTCAAGGCTTCTACAGCAACTCGCCAGGCACAGCCGGCCGGCAGCTGTGATTTTTCCATGATACGCCCCTAAAAACCTCTGTTTCATATAGGATTTAGTATTTAATAGTATTTATATAGATGGATTTAAAAAGATAAAAATTGGGAGCCCATATGCCATATGGGGGTATTTCATATGTAAGGGGGGCCTTATCTGGAGCTTTACAAGAGACAATTTTCTCAAGTTCTGTGGCCTGAGTGGATGCTTTGGTTCAGGAGATTGAGCGGTTCATCCTGGACAATGATTTGAATGACGCTCGACTCCGGAACAGGACTGGCATGGAATATCTTCGCTTCTTTCGGGATTCTGGTGGAATGTCCGAAGACAATCAAAGAGAGTCATCATGTACTGAAATTGCAATTTTGGGGTTCGGACACACTTCAACAATTATCCATAGGATATTAGTAAGTGCCATCAAAATCGATTACGAAAGGGACTAGTTTCAGTACCAACGCAGATTTTTACTTGAAAGATCGGCTGCCAAATTGGTTCCATTTGGTTCCTCATTTTTATATCATGCACCCCAATTAATACCCCCACATCCCCAAGCCGAGTAGATCCAAGGAACGTGCTGCAGATGCCTTGCGAAGTGCAGGCAGCTCTGTGCAGAGACAGGTGGCAGCTCTCCGTTGAGAGTTGGGCGGGTTGGTTCTCGTTGATGACGGTTACCCTCCAGTAATCAAATGTGGCTTGCTGGAAACTCCTTAATTTAGTTTGATGATTTGTGCTGTAAAATCTCTAAACCTCTATTTAGATTCTAGATCCATTTAGATCCATTCAGGCCACAGGGCTTTCCCAGCCAGCCATGTTTGATTACCGAAGAGGGAATGCCAGAGGATCAAAGCCGGGCCTATTAATTATTCTTGGGTGAATATCCATGAGTCCCAGCTATTTTGGTGTGAACAGAAGGCGTACTTGGACAAGGTTTTAGTTTTGACCCATGCCCGTGGCCGAATGATAATTGCTAATGGTTGCTAATGGTTGCTCATGGTTTATGTTTGAGATCATCGACGATGGTTGACGGCTGATGATGCTTGCTGGTTCATGTTCGTCATGGTTGTTGACGGTGGATGATGCTTGATGGTTGGAAATTTCATGTGAGAGACCATAGGAACCCCAATCTGCCAGAACATCCCAGAACTGGCTGAATGAACAACTTTTAGGAAAAACAGATGGCAAAAACGCTGTTGTTTTTCTCCTTCCCTCCTAGTTCTTTCAAAAATCCAATCCGTTGACAATGCTCCCATCCATCCATCCATCCATCCATCCATCCATCCATCCATCCATCCATGGCAAGCTCCTCCCTCATGCCACGTGACGCAGGTTTTGGACCAAGGAAGTCTTTTTGGTACCCGTGAGCCCAGTGCTGCGTGCATCGGGCGAATTGCAAAGATTCAGACACGTGGCAGGGACACTGGGGGAACTCATGCGGGGGGTGGGTTGAGAACGGCGGATTTTGGGGCCAGAAGTGGAGGAACAATTAGGAGCAGAATGTCTCGCAGTGGGACTTGCAGGGTAGATAGTGAGCGGTCTGCCATATTTCAGATAGACCCAGGGTGGTCATTTGTTAAGCCTGTTAAGCCTAGGAAGAGTGGCCAGGAGGGATGGGGCACTCCCAGCTGCCCCAGCTTGGACGATGTGGAGAGGTTCATCTATGCGCCTCGGCAACTGGAAAGACCCTGCCTGCGACTTGGATGGTTTGGATGGTCACTGAGACTTATTCCAGGTCAGTACCTTGCTTAAATTAAAGGAGTAAATCCACATCCAAGAAGTTAGGCTTAAGGCTAGAAGCAACAGACATTCTGCAAAGATGATGATGATGATGATGATGATGATGATGATGATGTTCCCGCTGCTCAGGAGAACCGCCTTGACCAGCGAGCTGCCGTTGCTTTGGAGGGCGCTCCTCCAATGGTTGGAACCTCTGTCCGTGCAGTGGTGACGGCCGATGAGTTTGAAATCAGAGGAAGTGTGAAGAGTTTGTGTTTTCAAAACCTTCTGGCACTTCAAACCAGCATTCAGTAGGTTTGGTCAAATCATTGGCTACCAGACTGATCTGTCTCCATGCCCGGCAGCTATGAGTCACCCCTCCCATTCTATTCCTATCACATAACCCCTCCGAATGACTCACAGAATGAAGAGAAAATCTGCAGGACATTTTCCCTCCATTGAAAGACCAAAATTGAATCTTAGATGTCCCACGACATCTCATTAAATTGTATCCATTATTTTTCCATGAGATCCCCCATGAATCAGCAAAAATTGGAGGGTTCCAGCCCAACAACTCCGGGCTGAGGTCCAGCAGTCCTTACTGGCGCAAGGTCACTTGGGTGGCAACGCCACTGACGCCTCCCGCGCTTGCCTGGCTCAGATCAGAGCCACGTCGCAGGCACATGGGCTCCTGGAGGTTTCCGTTTCGTCATGGGGTATCCCCTTGCATCAGTCGTCATGGATGACCATGACTTAGTATTGAAACATTTGAAACCTATGGTGACTTGGGGTACCCCCATTGCTTGGGAAACCTCCATAGAGCTTAGGATTTATGGATCTTCGTTCCCCCAAATATTGATCCATTCTCGTTTGGGTCTGTCATGGTCTGTCCAACATTGGGGGAAACCAGGAAAAAAGGATGCTAGTTGAATGAAAGATGTTGAGGATACAAAATGTGGACATGAAAATACGGGAACCAGACAAAATGGTGGCATAATTCCTTCCAGTGGTTAGGAGTGAGCGGTTTGGAACTATGGTTGTTGTATCCGTTGTATCCATATTCCCTATTGAATTTGGAGCCTAGGAGCTACGAATGGAGTTCCCCAAGCCGCAGGATAGTTTATTGGAAGATAATGGGGAAACCAGGGGGCTCTCAGAGATGGCCATGGAGAAACTAACTGGACCATTCATGTGGATTTCCCTAAGGGTGGGATATATTTTTAATGGGACAATTCTGATTTGAACCATGGGAAGTGGCGGTGCCCTATTTTCAGACAACCCCAATTCGGTTTATTTTCAACATTTTCACAGCGCAAATTCTTCATCTATTTTGGGGTTGCATCATTGTGAGCCACATCACGCCAACAATCATCACCAAAAGTGGCTGGGACCAGATGACCTTGGCGAAGTGGAGAACTGAGGAGTTCAGCAACACACCTGCAGCGGCTTCAGCGGCTTTGGATGAGGTGGAGCAGTTCATTCGTGAAAATGCTCCTTGGCTGGATATGGACATGGAGCGGTAGAGAAGATCAAATTTGCTTGTGACTCTTCATTTTTTCCCACTATGCCACTATTCTTTCCCAGAGATTTCTCAAGGGTTTCATGATCTTCTTGCCTGCACAGCCAAAAGTAAACACACCCACAATTGGAGCTTACTTGGTAAGTGGGCAACCAAGTAGCCCACTTCTCTATGGGATATTACTTGTTCAATCACTAAATGGGATGCAAATCCGAGTATGATTATAATGTGGATTATAATGTGGGTAATAATAACCACATTTATTTATTAGACCACACACACGCACACACACACGACACACGCACACACACACACACATATATATACACATACATACATACATACATACATACATACATACATATATACATATATATATGTATATATGTATGGGTATGAGTCCAAAACCATACAAGACCCTTCTGTTCACCCCAAAATAGCTGGGATTGAGGTTCATCCTCCACAAATATTAGGATTCCTCCAGCCTCCAGGGCTTGGATGCTTCAGCCTCCAATGCTCTTCGCTCGGCCCTTCCAGCGGTGCAGCGACAGGTCATGCTGACTCAATTGATATGGGGATGGGCCTAAATCTATGAAATTACCAAATATATTGAGATATATACACACACATATACATATATATGTATATATTTATTTCTTTCTTTCTTTACTTATCTATATTTATTTATTTATTTATTTATTTAATCATTTATTTATTTATTTATTTGGTGAATAAACATCTATGATTTTGATATATGTTGGGGAATGCACATCCATTAACCTGCTATAGCTATCCATCGTTGAAACTGGCGGGAAACAGAAAGACTGTTGTATCACACGGGCTTTCTAATGTTTTATAGGGTGGTATACTGAGATCATGGTCATGAAACATGTGGGGAAATGGTGAGATCACGAATGGCAAAAACAGAGGGAATGTGCATTGATGAAGGCAAAACATGGGAACCAAATATGTAAAAAAGAACTGAACAGAACAATATTGGTGTACGTACTGCACGTGGTTCTGTCTCAAACATCTGGGATTTCCACTACCTCCAAGTTATTGCGACTTTTGTCAGGCATCAGGAAAATGATGTTTCACAACGCCTTTTTTTTTCTCCCCCCTCTCCCCAAGTTTTCAAGAGATGAGATACCCAAATCTTGCCATATTTGAGAGAAGGATTTGTTCTGAGTCAGCACCTCCAATTTGGAGCTCTTCCAGGTGCTGGAGCAAGGAAGCCTCACCAGCTGTCGAGAACCGAGTGCCGCTTGTGACTTGGCGATTTGGGAATCGTCGGCAACCAAAACCGGGACCAAAAGGAGATCATTTCAAACGGATCAGATCTTATCAGCATCTACAGATATCTACAGATATCTACCAGTGATTTTTGATGTCTCGCATGCTTTCCAAGCATAGCATCATTCTGATCCAGGAAATGCTCCGATTTTCATGGGGTGTTGACACCATGCGAGGTGTCAGCCGGCTTCGAAAGGCCAAGGCGCATGGGGAAGGCGGATGGACTGGACCTTTTATGGCTTACCCTCCCAGCAAATTCACACAGACCCTGGTAGATAGGGGTTGGAAGATGAGTTTCCACTAAAAGTTGGTGATTCTCAGGGTGGATGTGTGAATTTTCCACAGGGTAACTCTGGTTAACTCTGTTTTGTTCTAATACTTTTTTAAAGGTAGTAATAAAATAAACCATTCCATATGAGAGACCCAGAATCCATCTGTATAGGACAACTTTTGCAAAGAACCGGTGGCAAACGGGAGCAAAAGTAGACCATACCATTTTGGAGGCGCTGTACTATTTTTTTTTACCCATCCCACATGTCCAGAAGTGCAGGGGACCTTGTTTTTTTGGGGGCTTCAGTGGACGTGTCATGGTTTTTCCCATTTCCACGACCCGCTCTCAGAGGTTTGGGCAGATGGCACCTCAGAAGCAAAGGATCTGTTGGGAGTTGCATGAGCCAGAACAATATATTTTGGTGGATGCGACTTTCGCATACTTTCACCAGGATTCTCTGCCTTTTTCGGAAATCATTTCTGGATACGGAAAATGAACATCACCATATTTACTGTAAACGTTGGATGTTCGGGTGCCGATGGTGCCCTTGTTTTTGGGCCCCGTCACCATGTGAACCAAAGCCGTGACTCTCGAGGCAACGATGCTCACATCGCATCGCCGAATGATGTGGAGAGATTTATTCAAGAGCACGACCTAAACGAGCGAGCGGCTGATGCATTGCGATTCTCGTTTGCAGAGCTTTCGATTTCTCATTCGATCTTGCAAGGGGTACGGAATAGATTTAAAACATACTATAATATACTATAATTCATTAGCACCAAAATGCAGCATCAGCATTGAACACCAATTTTAGAAGCACACAGATCACCAAAACTGGTCTGAGTTGTTGATTGCTGACTGCAGCCTTGATCCCAGGAGGGGTGCCTCCAGAAGTGCAAGCTGAGGTGTGGAGATCTTTCAGGAACAGATGAAGATGTCAGTCCATTCGTTATATATATATATAAGTATATATAATTATATAATTATATATATGTGTATATATATATATATGTGTGTGATATATGATGTATGATGTCATGATGTTACAGAAGTTTTTTTTTTCGTTTTTATATATATATAATTATATATATGATTATATATGATGTTTATTTTTGAAAGCTGTTTGGTTTCCGTGTTGGTTGTTGGACACCCAAGGTGTTGTCTGTCAGTGCCCTCAAGTTCCAGCAATCATAAAGTCAGGTGCTGGCCCAGGGTAGCTTAGCAACATGCCGAGATCCCAATGCAGGAGCGAGTTTCGGACTCGAGCGTGAAGGATGTTGGGGTCATTTGACAAAGAAACCTCCAGACTCATGGCATGTGGCATCGATGTTTCGTTGGGGGCCTGGTTTTTTTCATGGTAAAGAGCTCCTCAGATCAGACAGATTTGGACATCAGTTTTCCGGAAGAAATCGTTCTGACGTCCCTGCAGCTTGCCATGTGCCACCTTCGTTTCCGAACGGAAACGCTGCAGGATGTATCGGCCGCATTGCCAAAGCACAAGCCGCCTTCAAGCACCGAACAGAGCAACTTGCTGGACAGCATTTTTTTAGTCCCATAGACATGAGACGCCACAAAATCTATGGTAAAATCCAGAGCAGATGAGCAGCAGTTTGGAGTCTTGTTGGTGGAATGCCATCTGAGATCTTCCAAGTGTAGATTTCCTATGATTTCCTGCCACACTGATGAGAAGCCACCGTCCTTTGACTCCACGCGATTCATCGGCCATGGCTTCACCGGGAATCTGAGGCTTCCCCCGACAGGGCCATCTGCCGAGGAGCTGACTGCGTTTGTGCGAGAGCACAATCTGAGTTCCGGCCTCAAGCCTCGGCGAATGCTGCGCCGTGTTTAACACCATGGGGATCCATGGGGGGTGTTCCAAAGAGTTTCCGTTTTCTTTCATCTCTCATTCTTTTTGATGAAGATTAATAAATTGAATGGATATTGAATGCACCAATTGAATGGTGAACTTGACGTTCCGACCTGTTTGTTGCTGTGATCTGCCACCTGTTCATTCCCGATTCCCAAGGTGAACGCTGCGTGGCGACTCTGCATGAAGTGTCCGCGCCCGTGCTACGGGCCGTGCTGGATCAGGAGGGAGCCAGCAAGCATCCATGGGGTTCAACGGGTCAGATTTCAACTCAATTCAACCTAATGTAGGTAAAACATGGTAAACCAATAAACCATCCATGTGGGAATGGTAAACATACTACCTAAAGAAATGGTGATTTGAGGGATGGTTTATGATTGTTTTACTCACCTTAATTCAAGTGGTGAAACCATGGGTTAGGTCAAGTCCAGAGATTCTGGTGCCAGCGCCAGGGCAGCCTGCGTGGATGTCGTGATCCCAGCGCGGGGTGCATGGGAAGAATCAAGAAGGTCGGTGGAGCGGCTGGGCTTGTGGGGGGTTGCTTCATGTCGTCTCATGCCAGACTTGGGGCGTCTTGGGACCCTTTGAAATCCTTTGAAATCATTTGGAACACCAGGTTTTCCCTAAACTCCATGGTCCACATGGTATTTCCCCTGAGAAGAAAGGCTTAGACCAGGCATTTCACCAGGTTTTGGGCGGGGTCCTATTCCAATCTCGGGAGGCGCAGCAAGTCTGGACCACAGTTTTGGTGACCGGGCTGTGGCACGGTGGGATCCATCCATCACTTTTTTTTGCATCAAAATGTGGGTACGGAACGGCATCCAAAATAGGATCTTTGGTGGAAACATGGGATGGTTATGGATAGTTTATGTTATGTTAAAAGATTGTTAAAAGTATATCCTGATAATTCAGGATATATCATATCATAATATATATATATATCACATATATCATGATATATCATGATATGTTAAGACTCTTTAGGATTCTTTAGGCACCTTGGGCCACCAGGATCGCCCATGGCCCATCCATGGCGCCGCTTTCGGCAGGCTGTGAAGGATGGAAGCCTCCGTCGAGGAGCCCCGCTGGTGATATTTGGAGGTCTCCTAAGTCATGTTTATGGTACCCCAAAATATCCCAAAATGGATGGTTTTTCTGGTGGAAAATGATAGTGGAAAATCATGGAACATCATATCTTAGGAAGCCTCTAATAATCTAATAGACTCTTCCACGGGCTTGGAAACTGTTGGAAACCCTTGATCCAACCTTACAAAAAACAGGTCCCACTACCAGGGTAGACCAGGGATGTTGTGGCCATCGAACTAGAACTATGTCCAGACATGTCCAGACTGAAGGAACCAAGCGACAGCACGAGGCGCACAAGCGCCTGCATTGTGGTAGCTTCGCGGTGTAGACCGTTTCAGAGATTGAAGTCTTGTCAGTCAGCACTGAGTCAGCACTGTCCAGCTCAATTTTACCACGCCTACCCGCCCTGATCAGGTTGCTCCAGCTGGAGGATGCTCGGCAGCCTAAACCAGTGATTTTGTCAACAGCTGGTGGTTTCCTGACTCGGTCCGGTCTCAAGAAGGAATGGAATCACCAAGTTTCCAAAATGAGTTTCAGGAAACATCACACAGTAACACTCTCATGCTTATCAATGTTTGGGATGACAACACCCCCATGGTTTCCCGCCTTGATATTTCTCAAAAGAACCCAGTGATGCAAAACAGGCCAAACACATCAAAACACCCTGCCCTCCATTCTGCTGTAGGGCTCAATCGTGAAGTCGATCGATTTGTCATGGAGACTCGGCAGTGTGGAATCCTTCACACATTTGACATTGCGCACATTTCTTGATTGACACATCAAATCCAAAATGTGCGGATTTCTATGTGTTATGTTTGACTACTACTACCTCGATTTTCTCCAAGCAAAAAAGAGTGGCAAAACTTCTTGATTTTCCGTTACTCTGCTCCCAATGGAGGGGTTCCCATTAAAAGAAATCATCCACCCACTGGCCAGTCCTGTTATATGCCCACCTTGATCATATCCTTATTCTCGTTGGTTGTCATCAAACAATATCAAACAATCAATGCATTTCTGGTGTTCACAGGTAACATCTGGATCATTTGTCATTGGTAAGAGTTTGTTCTGTTTCATCGATTCTTCAACATTTTTTTTGGTTGTGAGAGATATGGTATGAATGCATTTCCATCATTTATTGCTTTTAGTTGCTGTAAGTTATGTAAAGATATGTGTAGTCATATCATAATTTTTTGGCGATACATGTTCCCCTTTGAAAAACACACTCACACACATAATATATATATACATACTTTTTGATGGTTATCACCCAATGATGTTTAATTAATGAGGATCAAACTCCGTTCTTGATGATTGAAACTTCTTTTTGTCCTGACATTTTCAACGAAACCACTTTTCTATGGTAAGACCCATATGTTTGATGGGTAAAACCTTCGTTTTACAAAAGATACCCCCCCGGTGGGCTCTCCAACCCCTCAGCTGCAAATATTTAGATCTCAAATTGTACAGTTCGGATATTGGAGTTTGTCTTGGTGTCAGAGCCATTGTCTGGAACAACCTTTCATTTGTCCTTGGCCGAATCTGCCTCGTGTCCTCTTTAATGGTCAGATTTTACATCTGGCTGACTTGTATATCTGCTCTGTTGATCATCTACCCTTCTGTTGCCACGTGGTCCTCTTCTCCTCGCCATACATCTGCCCATGGTAAAATCAGGAAATCACTTGGACCTCACAATTTGCTATGCCAAAATCACCGTGTTTGAATGTCTTTGATAGTAACATCACAATTGTTGAGGGTAAAATCACAGTTCTTGCTGGTAAAATCACCATTTTCCATGGTTCAACCATGGTTCAACCATGGTTCAACCCTTCATTTCTCCCTTTCCCCAACCTTTCCCCAACTCCCTCCACCCCAGTCGAACTGTAGGACCACGAACTCAGCGACCGCGCTGCCACAGTGCTCAGGGAGCAGGTGCCAGAGGTGCAGGAGATGGTGCTGCAAGGCAGGGGGGGATGGGGGCGGACTCCAAGCAAAACCTGTGGGGTGAAACCCATGAAACATGTGGGGAGTCTGATGCTTAGGATAGGAACATGACATACTCACCATGAAAATTGATGAAAATTGGACAAATCTGGAAATTGAGGGAGGTTCTTCCACGTATTTCTTAGAACAAGGTCCAACTATGGTGAAGTAAACAATTACTGTAACAACAATGACATTTCCGGGGGGTATCAAGGTTGGGGCGGTACCTGAGGACCCGGCCTTATTCTCTAAGCCGTCACTGTGTAAGGCATGATGCTAAGGAGAGAACGCTCTCCGGGCAATGGTAAATTTGGTAAATTGGTAAATTAGTAAATTTTGCCGCTCTTCGGGCAATGGTAAATTTGGTAAATCGGTAAATTGGTAAATTTCGATACGTCCGGGCAAGGTAAATTCTGTAAACTCGGTAAATCGGTAAATCAGTAAAATGCTACGACTTTACATGACTTTACGAATTTACCGTTTTACGGTTTTACCGCGTCTGGCTCCTCACGCTCCACCACATTGATACATGACGCCTTTACGCATTTACCGTTTTACGGCTTTACGCCGCTCTTCGGGCATCTTCGGGCCATAGTAAATTTGGATAAATTTGGTAAATCGGTAAATTGGTAAATTTCGATACTTCCGGGCAAGGTAAATTCGGAGCATTCTGATTCAATTGGAGGCGATAGATGGATGATAGTTATGATGGATGATTGACTGACAAAAGTATACAAAAGTGGCATTTTCATATATGATAAACATGGGAAAACCATCAAGTATACCAGCATGGGGGATTCCAAACATCTTCAAATATTTTGAATGGTCACAACATGTCACAAACACATCATATTTTCAGGGGATGATCGTCATATGCTTCTGGTAGTGCAATGTCTTGCTTTAGTGAATGCACAGCGGTGAATCCTGATCAGGGCCCAGGGCTTTAATCAGCAAAATGGGGAGATATCACCGGCAGCTGACCACACTGGGCTTGTACGGAGTATAGTAGTAAACCACCTTATCCTTGATATCTTCGGTTTTCCCATGCCCATATCAGTCTACTGATCCTACTCTCCAATTTGGAGCAGGGCTGGAATTTGGACAAGCCTATTCTCTTATATATCACCTCTTGAACTTTGGCCGTGCTGGATGGTAGGTGGCAGCATGCGAGGCACTCGTGCGGGGGCCTCAACTTCGCTTGAAAAGAGGCAGCCCCCATGCAGTGGGACGGGTGTGCTCAGGACATGTCTGCCGTGTGCATGGGCCGCATTTCAAAGGCGCGGAAATAGCTGGGACCAGCAGCTGGGACATTTTGGGACCGCTAGGGCAGTGTGGAGACTGAGCAGCTGCTGGTCATTGCACAGCCCTCAAGCAATTTGGCTTGCACCTCGCCCCAGGCTGTGCAGGAACTCTCTCAAAGGCGCAGAGGGCCGGAGGAACAGTGGAGAGACATGGAGAGACCTTGGATCAGCTGATCTCTTTGGTGTCATTTGCTTTGCAGTGCAGAGGCCCAAGCGACATGCGAGATCACCGGCACGGGTTCGGGAAGCCAGGAAAAAGTTGTCGCCGTTTATCCTGTGTGGTGCCATGATAGCAGGGTACAGAAAAGAACCGTGTTTCGGATTCCACCAGGAGTCACCAGAGGGGCCAAGTCCATGAGCAACGCTTGGTCGAATTTTTTCATTTGGAAGATTCTGAGGTGGTCCACGCAATTGGTGGCTCAAGGAGCAAAGGCAGCCTGGAATGGTTGTGGAATGTTGTGAAACTGAATATGACCATCATGACAATCCGAATCGGCCGCACTTCAAAGCCTGTGAAACCATCTTCGGGGATGAACATCCATCTGCCAGTTATTTTGAGGTTGCCCATGGTAAAATGGATATGATCCATAGCCATATGGTTCGCAGTTAGGCTGGCAGCAGCCTTGCCAGGTGTGCGCTACAGCCACTGAGAGCCCACCTAAAATTGAGCGCGCGTGGTTGATTCCAGTTATCAGAAATCTATAATGACCTAAATATGCCAGATTCCTTTATAATCCTTTATAGAGAACTTGTGATTATTTGGGTCTGGGCGGTTGAAATCTTTATATCTTCATCAGCCATGACCAGTTTTTTTTCCCACCAGTGTCATGGCGAAGGTGTTGAGAGATGTTGGGGTTGATGACTGGGTTCATTGTGTTATTGCACTTGTTTGAGGGAAAGTCGCAGGCCACATTTTTCCCCACTAAATACAGGGATTTCTAATGATTTATTGCGGCATTTGCCATTCCAATTCTAGGATATATATAGATATAGATATGATATATAAGACATAGCAGACATATAAGATGTATATAAATATGTAGATGAATCAAGAGCAGAAAACCTGCACGTCAAAAGTTTCGCTTGGGGATTGTGACAGACAACGTGAATCCTCAAAATATGCGAACAGCACTGCACCCGACACTTCCCATAGCTGCAAGTGGCTCGGTGTGGAAAACTGGCGCAGACACCATCTCGTGCAAGTTGAAACAGCGCTTCTTCCTGCCATTTGATAATCAGTCAGGGAGTTTAGCTGTAGCAGGTCCTGTCAGGGCAGAATCGCAAGCCATAAACCGTGAAGATCACAGCCACAGTCACCTTCCTTTGGTCAAATCCATGGCTCGCAAGGCGACCCTGTGATTGGATGAGTTTGTTGAGGTTTGAAAACAAAGGCAGGGCAAGCCCAGCAAATCTCATGGTTGATATGGTTGATCATAAGCTTCCCCATCAAAGGGGGAGATGTATGGCATCCCCCAGTCTGTGAAAATACCATTTGGGAAAGGAAGAATGATTGCGAGAACGTTGAGAGCAGGCGCCTGAAGTTGGACATGACAGGACATACTGTGGATGATTTCTGGTCTTCTTGTGTCTTATTATTATCATCATCATCATCAATGTATTGATATATATATATATATTGTTATTCTTATTGCTATGGTTGTTTGTTACTGCATATATATATTTAATTAATTAATTAATTAAATAAAGGAGGGATATTTTTTCCTGTTTTTTTTGTTTATTTTTGTTTTTTGTGTTTGTTTTCCAGCCTGGCTTTTGTGGCTTTTGCGGCTTCTGTGGCTTTTGTGGGTGTGTGGCTTTTGTGGCTTTACCATGCTTTACCTATCTATCTATCTATCTATTTATCTATCTAACCTAATCTTATCTTACCTAATCTTATTTATCTAATCTTATTTATCTACTCTATCTCACCAGATAAATTTCATACCATGGATCAGTGAGGGTTTGGATCGGTAGGGTTTCCATGGTACTAGTATAGGTTTTTTTTTTTTTTTGAGATTTAAACTGTTTTAAATGATAAAACAATTTCCAAAAAAATCAAAAAATCTCAAAAAATCTCTAGCTGTAAAAAGGAAATGCTATATTATGAGCTTAGGAAAGCTAAAAAAAACTCAAAAAATCTCAAAAAAAATCAAAACATAAGGCAAGAAAGTTTGTGTAGCAACAAAAACTCAAAAAAAAACAAAACATAAGGCAAAACCAAAACAATACAAAAAACAAAACAAAAACAACAAACAAAAACTAAAAAACACATGAAAAAAAACAAGAAAACTCAAAAAAAACAAAAACAACACAAATATATAAAAGGAAATATATGAAAAGAAAGATTACAAATGCAAATATATGAAACCTAGGTCTGATCAAGTCACCCCACTGTTCCATGGTATGTTATTGATCTAGTGACTATCTTAACTATCTATCTAACCTATCTAATCTATCTAATCTATCTAATCTATCTAATCTATATATCTAATCTATCTATCTATCTATCTATCGATCTATCTATCTATCTATCTATCTATCTATCTATCTATATATCTCTCTCTCTCTCTGTCTATCTCTCTGTCTGTCTGTCTGTCTGTCTCTCTGTCTCTCTGTCTATCTGTCTATCTGTCTATCTGTCTATCTGTCTATCTATCCATCTATCCATCTATCCATCCATCCTATCCTATCCTATCTTATCTTATCTTATCTGATCTTCTCTTCTCTTATCTTATCTTACTATCTATCTATCTATCTATCCTATCCTATCCTATCCTATCCTATCCTATCTAATCTATCTAATCTATCTAATCTATCTAGCCTATCTAATCTATCTAATCTATCTAATCTATCTAATCTATCTAATCCATCTAATCTATCTAATCTATCTAATCTGTCTAATCTATCTATCTATCTATCGATCCATCCATCGATCTATCTATCTATCTAGCTAGTCTATCTAGTCTATCTAGTCTATATAGTCTATCTAGTCTATCTAGTCTATCGATCTATCGATCCATCCATCTATCCATCCATCCATACATCTATCTATCCATCCATCCATCTATCCATCCATCCATCTATCCATCTATCCATCTATTCATCTATCTATATATCTATCTTTCTATCTATCTATTTGCCTATCTATCTATTTATCTTTATATGCACACCTTGTATCCCTACATGTATCTTAACCCAACCCTCAACATACTTTAAATAGACCCTAAACCAACCCAGAAACCCGAAAATATACCTCAAATAAACCTTGAACCAACCTTAAAGAAACCTTAAACCAACCGCACATAACCAAACCCTAAATAAATCTTCCCGTAAATAACCCTAAACCAACCCTTTTAAATAAGCCCTAAGCCAACTTTAAATAAACCCTAAACCAACCCTAAACCCTGAACCAACCCTAAATAACCTTGAAGAAAAACCCTAAACCAACACTAAATAAACCTTAAACCAACCCTAAACCAACCCTAAATAAACCCTAAACCAACCCAAAATAAACCCTAAACCAACCATAAACCAACCCTAAATAAACCCTAAACCAACCCTAAATAAATCTAAGCCAACCCTAAATAACTCTAAATAATCCCTAAACCAACCCTAAATAAACCTTAAACCAACCCTAAACCAACCCTAAATAAACCCTAAACCAACCCTAAATAAACCTTAAACCAACCCTAAACCAACCCTAAATAAACCCTAAACCAACCCAAAATAAACCCTAAACCAACTATAAACCAACCCTAAATAAACCCTAAACCAACCCTAAATAAATCTAAGCCAACCCTAAACAACTCTAAATAATCCCTAAACCAACCCTAAATAAACCTTAAATAAACACGAAACCAACCTTAAATAAACCCTAAACCAACCCTAAATAAATCCTAAACGAACCCTAGAATAACTTTAAATAAACCCTAAACCAACCCTAAATAAACCCTAAACCAACCCTAAAGCCCTAAACCAACCCTAAACCAATCCTAAATGACCTTAAACCAACCCTAAACCAACCCTAAATAAACCCTAAACCAACCCTAAATAAACCCTCAACCAACCAACACTATGATAGCATCCAATGCCACTATTTAGACCCAACACGGTTGTGCTTCAATCTATATTCTACATGTTCACCAGGTGCATGTTATGCATGGAAAAATCGATTGAAACCATGCAAAAACCAATGTGAAAACTATGGAAAAATCGATGAACACTTTGGGTAAATCAATGAGCACCATGGAAAAACCGATGAACAGTGCAAATGGCAAATTTTAGCTCAAAAATTCAGCAAAGCATAGGTTTTTTGCTTCAAAATGTAGCAAATAGCAAGGAGAAGTGCCCCAGACTGAAAAACAAAAAAGACTAAAACAACAATCTGCACCCATAGAATTATATATATATATATATATTATATAACTATTTATACATAGTTAAATACAAAGAAATAGATAAATAAACAAACAACTAAATAAATAAAGAACAACAAACATATGTGCATATTTTTGCCAATTGTTGAATCCTGAATTTATGTGATCCACACATTTCTTGACTCTCCAGGCGCATGTGCACCTGAGAGCAGGTCGGGTCGTTGAGTCGTTGAGTCGTTTTCCCTGGTCCGAGGTGACGGGCGAAGGGTGGTCCGTGGACGTGAGTGTTTCGTTTAAGAATGGGGGATATGCCGCCGCAAAACATCCCAACATGGCAATATTAGTATAATTTAGTATATATTAATAATTAGTAAACCAAAGAATTCAACTATCCCTAACATCATGAAATAGGGTGGTATGTTGAAAATTTCCCCTAATCGTAGTTGTTTATGGCATTGGGTGGCACACATTATAGCAATTTTTGATTGGGGAAACAATGAGCACCACTGAAAACCATTGGAAAAATCATTGAACAACCCCCCTTATCCGGGAAAACATGAACCGGTGAACCGTTGCAGGTTCCCTACTGCTGCTGTGCCTCGTGTTTAGAGCTATTGCCACAGCCCAAGGGGTGCCACGATCCATGTTCGCCCAAGGTCAAAGGTGGGATGTTTAGGGATGTTTAGGGATGTTTAGGGATGTTTAGGGATGTTTAGGGATGTTTAGGGGTTTCATCTCCAAGTCTGCCCCCGAAAAGATTGTCTTTTTTTTTTTGGGGGTGTGGGGATATGAATGCACACAGTCGACTGCGAGGCGGTTTTTCACAATGTTCGGCACGTACTATTGGGATGGGTTGAACCCCAGAAATCGGTCCTGAGTCCGAGCTCTAACACTGAGGGAAACTCTTGGACAGCCCCACAGGCTCGGAACGTTGGGGGTAGAGGGAGCTTTCTTCTCTGCCAAGGGCCAAGGGGAAAGTGATGTTGGGGGACTTCGACACTAGCAGCAACCTGTACTTCCCGATTTCATATATCCTGCGGCGTCTCAGGTGTCCCGGCGGCAGGCCAGAAGATGGACACTGTACAGAACATCTTGATGCTCTTGAGTGGTTGATATGATTGTCATGTGGGCCTGTCTCGACATGTAGTACTTAGTACACCCCAAAAACCCAACGGGGTTTCACCATTCTACCATATTTATCCATATTTTACCTCCATTTCGGCTTTGAGACCAATTGTTCGTCCAAAAAACGGCGCTGTGCGGCCCAAATTTCTGCAGACCCTGGCTGGTGCTGGAGCCGCTGCTGTGACAGCAGCCCTGGAAAAGCCGGCCGCGCACCAAGATGCAATGTCAGCAAGATGTCAGCAATGGCGGTCTCAAGACCTTCAATGCTGCAGGAAGAACATGCACATCTTGCTTGAGATATCTTGAGATGATGGTTCGAACATTAAATAAAATTGAAACATATCATGTTTCGGGAGTTGGGATGAATCTTGAAAGCTCAATTTCTTTTGGGGGGGCGCTAGGTGGTCAATCACCAGCCACAGAAGGTTTGAAGTGCGGAACGGATGGCCAAACTGAATCTTGCTGCGCCCTTTGGCTAAAGCATCGACCTAGTGGATCCTGGTACCAACCGGCCTGTTCTGCCACGGTGCCAGCAATGTCCAACGGAACCAACGGAGGCCTGCCCGGGGAAATTGTGGTGGCAGGGAAAGCCTTTTTTGAGTGATGTTTAACGTTGTTCAACATATTGTAGGATGGTTTATCAATGTTTATCACATGCCTTAGCGAGATGTGGATTGTCAAAGGCCAGCTACATAGCCGGAAAAGCCATGGTGGCCCCTGGTCAAATTGTGCTCGATGTGAAGCTGTGCCACGGGCGCTGCTGAGAGGTGTGAAGCGAAAACTGGAAATCTTGGATCGCGATGCCTTCTTGGAAAGGCTGGATGCCGAGCCAGCTGGAGGTTTGGGACAGCTGAAACGCCTATGGTTTACTGAGTTTACTGATTACATACCCCATAGGATCCATGGTGCTGCTATATATGGTGACATTTACCATCAATATACCCCCAATGTTAGCATATACCATACATGGATCCTATGGGTACTGATTACTGTTTCAGAGGAAACATCCAAAAACGATGCGCCGTTCAAGGTCCAAGGCAGCCCGCTTGAGACGAAATCCCAAAGGCCTCGACGGGAGCGGCCATGCCGAAGTTTCATCGATGGGCCGTTTTCCCGTTTTCCCCCAAACAAAGCGATTATATGATTAAGATGATTATATAGACACACACACACACATATATATATATATATTATATATATATACACACATATATGCAGTTTATGATTAATAGTGGAAAACCATAATATGTATTTAATATTACTTAATGAATCATATTAAACCATGTGTGTATTAATATGATTAAGTCTATGCAGTTTTTTTCCGACATGTTTGATTTTTCGATTTGTTTCAGCCGCCCTGAAGCAGCCCGGGATTACACCAAAAAGCGGCTCCCAGCGCGGATTTCATGAGGGGTTAACTCGAAAAATGGAACATTGCCCGAAAATGGTAAAGTTCACATGATCCGCATGTAAAAAACATGATTTTCCATGGGGACACGTGATGATAAGCCACTGGATTTTGTGGTCGATATATATATAAGGGATTTTCACAAAAGTGAGTGTTTTCAACACTTTTGGTGTTTTCGGTATTGGGTTGGCACAGGATATGTTTTTTGTTGAAAACCAACATCGAAGTAGTGCCACCATGAATGTGTTGAATATATGATTCTGATCGATGGCAAGAAGTTCTTAGGGGGACGGACTCATGTTCAAAGCTTTTGTGTTTTGAATTTTGGCCGGGAGTTGCAGCAGCAGTACGGAATCTTTTGCCAAGAGAATGCTAGACTTTTAGTAGTCAGGGAATATAGCCAATTATTACAGAATAAATTAAGCATAGTCAGTGTTCACTCTTGCGAAATTGTGAATTGTATTAGGGGCACTTGGCTGCCATCAGTTAGCTTCTCCCATACCAGGGGCCACTAAAGGATTCCAAGGATAAGCCACCGGGGTTTTCCGCATTTTTTGCTGAGAAGGGGGCGGCGAGGAATTCCGGTTGTTTCGGGGGCGGCGAGGAATTTCCAACAGGGGGGCGGCGAGGTATTCCGGTTGTTTGTGGGGCCGCGAGGAATTTTCAACAGGGGGGCGGCAAGGTATTCCGGTTGTTTGGGGGACGGCGAGAAATTTATAACAGGGGGCGGCGAGGTATTCCGGTTGTTTGGAGGGCGGCGAGAAATTC
Organism: Cladocopium goreaui; assembly: GCA_947184155.2. Classification (NCBI taxonomy): domain Eukaryota; class Dinophyceae; order Suessiales; family Symbiodiniaceae; genus Cladocopium; species Cladocopium goreaui. The sequence continues at coordinate 811,043 of CAMXCT020000380.1, read as the reverse complement.
CTTTCGGGGGGGCGGCGAGCTCTTCCTCGAAGAGCTCTCCACCCCTACCCCGTGTCAAGTTTGATTTTGGCCCCGGTTGACCAATCCCTCTCCACTTTGGGATGCCTGCCGTTGGTTGCAAAGCGGAGAGCTCTTCTTAGAAGAGCTCTCCACCTTCCCTTTCCAGTAGCATTGGCTACTAATGTGCTAAGTTGGCTGGGATCACCGAAGCTAGGTATATTTGGTACTGGTTTTGAATGTTTTGAAGTTTGAAGTACTGGCGGAGAGCTCTTCTAGGAAGAGCTCTCCACTTTGAGGATTAGATGATATTCCACAAACTGGAGAGATATTGTTCCTACGATGTCATGATGTCTCACTTCAAGTCCTTATTCTGGACGGCGCCTTTTCAGCGTCACCCAGTTGGAGTAGACAGATGTAGTATATAATATCAAATTATGTGGGAAAGGGAGAGAAGATTCCAGCTTCAAAACAAGAAAGACATCAGGTTTAGCACCTTGGCAAGTGGTTGGTTGAAACCCCGCTGGAAAGGAAGAATGTCAGGATGAAAGCAAATTGACTTTAGCAGCCACTCCAGCGGCGGCAGCAGCAGCAGCAGGGGTTAGTGATCTAGCATTTGTGGAGGGAAAAGGACAATCAAATTACAGCACAAGAGCGTTTAAGATATTTAAAGTGGGTAACGTTCAACTGTCTTGTTGATGGAGGAGAGATGGTTCTTTGTGGACGGGAATGAAGCGACCGGAATGTGTTTGAATGTGCTTCATATTCTGCGCAGATAAGCCATTTCTCTGCGCTATTTCCCTTGAAATGCTCAATTTTCTTTAAGTCTAAGCACAACTTACAACTGACACATGTTTAAAACTCAAAGCACACAACATGTTATAGTTTCCGCAAAAGTATAGGCCCATTTGAACAATTTCAACACCATCACATATCTGGAACATGTGTCCCCGTTGCAGCTAAAAAGATCATATTGCCGCATGCCCATGTGCTACAGGAATATCTGAAAACACCAAACATGTTGAAAACACTAACTTTTGTGAAAGTTCTTTATATATACATATAATATATATATATACACATAATTACTCTTGTTAATGCTAATCATCACCATGATTCTATTCCTTTTAATGTTATTAAATGGCTGTATGACTTATTCTTGGTGTTTTAACAATAAGGACATTCCCATCAATATCCAGCACTGGAGTCCCCGTTGGTCCCCGTTGCAGGTCACTTCATCAAGGCGATGTACAACAGTTTGGTGGATGCCATCATCACGGATCCGGAGTTGATGGCTGGGGCCCGAGTTGATGATAGATCTGGTTGTATCACACATATCACAAGAAAGGTACCGTGGGATATATATATATAGTACATGTATGTATATATGTACTGTATATATGCATGTATTTACATACACACACATATGTATATATAATATATAAATACACATTGAGATAATGGGGAAACCATGATATGGGGATAATATGGGAGATGACTACGGCACAAGTTTGAAAAACGGTTTCGGCACCTGAACGTGTTGGGGTAATTACCTCCCACATACCATTGGTTAAAAGCAGCATTTTCCTTGACCCAAATGCTTTTTGTTTGAAACAGTTTATGGATGTTTATGGCTGAATCTGATGGAGGGTACATGTACAGTATAGGAAAATAAGCACTTGAATGTGGACCATGCAAGCCTGCTCAAAACGAAGAATATTTGTTAGAGAAATGACATCACTCATTGGGAAGCCAATTTCCGAGGAATCCCCTTGGGATGGAAAGCAGCTGAGGTGCTGCCACTGGACGACCATGCCATTGTCAGGGGCCATGCTGTGTTCGATACCTGCACCCTTGCGAGTGGCTGTGTCTATAGGTGGGACTCCCTGGTGGGACCATCTCCGGACCATCTGTCAGGTTGGCGAAGTATTCAGCAAAGTTTGGGATCTCCAAGGGCTTTCATGAATTATATTATATTGTATGTAATATCATATATCATATATCTTTCAGGATTTTTTCCAATTGGAGCCACCAAACTGGATTCAGACCCCAAAAAAATGGAGAAGTCTCATGAATTCACCAACTCTTTTGGAAGTAGATTTGACTTTTCCATTTTTTGAGGGGGGGTGGGTTGCTACACACTTGGTGAAGTCGAAGTGCTGACCGTGGCGCGCCAGGCTGGGCATCCATTTGGATCGACTCTTCAAGTCAGCCAGCCTGGCTCGGCTCAAGTTGCCCTTCGGGGACAGCGAGGTGGGATGCTATGGGATGCTTCGAGATATGGGGAGATGGGTTGGGGATGATTGGGGGATCCCCAAAAACGGCTTGTGTTAGTTTAGGACGAAATGAGTTGTACTTGTACATAGTCAGATTTATAAGTCGGTCAGATCAACCTATGGACGTAGGTGGGTAGAACATGAAGGTGCAGTGGAATTTCGAGGACTTCAGGCTGGGACAGCCCGGTTTCTTCGCAGCCCATTGAAGGAGGAGAACCGACGAAGAATTACCGAAACTTGGCCGCAAAAGGGTGCCAGTGATGATCACAGTGGGAGCGGCCACGGCCATGTTTCGCTCAAACCCTGCCACCTATTTCCCAAGGAAATTGTTTGTGAGACGTGCGTCGCTAGTGGCTTGCGAAATGGAGGCTGCAACATCCGTGACCAGCGGCTCCTTCCTGTTTGAACCCCCAGAGTTTCGCGGCACCGCGGCGTCCTGCAGGCGTCCGCTACTTTCTCACTGCCGGGCCGGGCAACTTCGGATACACTTCGGCAGGCGGGCCACCCCTTGGCTGTCAAGATCCATGGCCAAGACAACACCATACAACACCCCCTGCGTTGTTTCAGGATGCGAACCAGCCTTCTACGTGACAGTGTGGCTTGTCATATTTTTTTTCTTCGGAGTTTATATAGTTATGTAATGTTATGTATATATATATATATATGTAACTTACCTTTATAACACACATGCAGACATAGACTCTAGTCATATATATATATATATATTGCCATCAACTCTCTAGGCATACAAATGCATACAATACCAATCCAAAAAACTCACTGTTGCACAGAAAATGCTGCAATTTGCTCACTCTCACAGGATGATGATCCCGATATGATCATTGGTGAAAGCACCAAGGCTGTCAGGCGAGAAAAGCGCTGAAGTAAAAGCCTGGAGCTCAGCGAAGCCTTTGATTTCCGTCCTATTGGTGGTTTCATATCGAAGAAGGGGGAAATTTGTGATTTACCCCTCTCCAACTTAGTGGCAATTGACTGATAGGTAAAAGAAGGATTAATGATATAACATTGTAAATTACATATATATATATAAATATTATGATTAATCAAATCTAGGATTCACGCGTGGATTTAGGGGTTTCCATGGGTTTTCCTAAGATTTTCAGGGTCAACCCCAGATGTAGATAGCAATCCCCAGAATCTCACGATGGTTCTTTTTTTGCTCCAGGCCACTTCGGAATCATTGGTGCCAGCCACAGAGGCAACCGGAATGGGTATCCCCAAATGGCTGGAGATTAGCTCAAAATGTGTGGAACGATTAGACAAGATGTAGGGAGATGAGCAAACATTTAGAAGATTAAACTGATTAAACAAGATTTGGAAGATTTAGAAAATATAGCAACCCCAAGATAGACCAAGTGGAGACCTTGAAATATGGGCATCTATATAGTACTCCAACCCCCAATGTCAAATCTACCCTCCGGTGTCATCAACCATGTCTAGGGAAATCCATGAAATAGATGGGTGATTTTCCATTGCCATGTTTGATTGCCAGAGAGTATACCCAAATGGGATTTGCCTCCCAAAATTTGGAGGATTAAGCGGGAACGTTTGGAGGATTGGCTAAGCAAAACGTCAGAATACCAACATGGGGATTTCACATGACTTGAATCCAATTAACCCGGACCTTATGTGAATGCGTTGGCCTTCTGACCTATGAAACATACTCAGTTTGCAGAAAACAAAACATGTGAACACAATGTGTAGGTGTCAAAGAAACCTTGTAGAGAGCCCATGCATGTTTGTGAATTGTGCGGTTTTATCAGTATGGGAATGCGTTTTTGTTTTCTCCTTTTTTCGGGGGTTACATAGTATGTGTGTATATATTATACATCCATTTATATCCGTTCACATCCATGTATATACATTTATACCTATTTATGTTTATTTATCCATGTAACATATCCATTTGTCTATTTATCCACTTATCCATAAGATTATCCACTTGTCCATCCTTCCCTCCATCCATCTCTCCTCGCTTGCCAATAGGTGCCCATGAAGCCCACCCTATTGGCTACTTTGAAGAGCAACAACTACCTGCTGAACTGCATGTTAGCCATGGCTGCACAGGACCCGTCATTGTTGCGATGGGTTTGGTAATGCTTGGTATGGGTGATTTTTTACCTGAAAAATGAGGGGATTCTCTCCCCTTAATGGATGATTTGATGATTTGATGATTTACCATTATGTTCCCCATTGAACTTGCCATAAATTGGGGTTCCATTTGCAAACACACCCAGCAATCAACGGAGTATATACCTCCAGAAGCACCCTGTTCTGTAGGCTCGAAGCCTTCGATGGCAATGGAGGGAACCCCTGGATTTCGGGGTACCCAGTCCAGTTGTTGGAGCGATTTCACTGGCTTCAGGACCGAGGGGGTAACTTTGGCATCAACTACCGCGACTTGGTGCTGATGGACTACGAAGGATCTAAACAATTTTCATATTTTTTCCAGGTTTACAGATTTACATCGCTGGATTGGTTTAAGGGAAAATTTACAGGAAACCATAGATTTTCCCATTAAATATGGGGCTTTCCTGTAAATTTTCCCTTAAACCAATCTACAGATTTACATCAACTGAAAAACCATACCAAAGAACAGTTAACAGCTCCAAGAGTTGAGGCAGAAACCGCAGTTCGCGGCAGCGCCCTTTGAGGTGATGACGGATCGATATCGGAAGGCTGTGTGGCAAATTGCTGTATTGTCACCAAAGAAACTGGGTTGTGAGATCGGTGATTGGTGTAGGGCTTCGGTGAAGAGTGGTGAAAGCAATGATGTGCTTAGTTTAAACTAGAAATATCATGTTGATTCATTTTGCATGTTTTTGTCGATTGAACGGTTCTCTCAGTCATGTTTTTGCAGTGACAGTACATAAACAAACTGACTTTCAAAGAGGTTTGTGTGGAAAAAGCTGCCACTCAAGAGGAACAATTGATCTTCGGACCCGGGAATGCGTTCGGAATTTGGCCGAAATCGGTTGCCCAAATGTGTTTGTCTCTAAGGAGAAGGTCTTCATTACCCCTCCGCTACTTGGAGAGTTTCATGCTGCCCACTGGTGTCAGCAGCTATACCATGGTGGATTTTCTCGTGGATTTTCTGGTATCCTGTGAAATTTGGGACACAAATTTGGATACCTGCCCTACTGCTTGTAGGTGCAAGCGTGCGGGACAGGAAACCTGAGATGCAGAACAAAGAACTGATAACTATATAATTTTTGGGGTATGGTATGTATGATATCCTCAAAAATACATGATGCCCCCCCAAATGAAAAAGTTTGGTATAAATGAGGTGTGGCAGTTTGCCAAATGGATGTGATTTAAAATAAGGTAATTACCCTAAACCCCTATGGCATGGTTTAAAGCCAGATTTTGCGTATCATTTCATAGCCATTTTTAAGGTCAAACACCTGTTTCCAGACACGCCCCATTTTCCAAATTGTTGATTAGTCACATTCCATAACTCAATTATCATGCCATTATCCATAGATAGATATGTATATATATATATACGTATGTATAATATATATATATACACACGCACAGACACACACACACACACATATATATATATATATACATGAATAGATATGTATGTATGTATATATATACACTGTATATGACTAGATATGGACACGCACACACACACACACACGTATGTATGTATATATATATACACATAGACATATAGATAGACGGACGGACGGACGGACGGACGGACGGACGGACGGACGGACGGACGGATGGATGGATGGATGGATGGATGGATATTATATCATATCCCATTAAAACTCCCACAATCCATTGGTTTAGACTCCCACTTTTCAGGGTGAAAGTTTTCTCCCAGGTTCGATGGCATCCTGGCCGGAACCACCGTGCGGAAGGTTGGGAACCGAACGGGGGAACCTTGGGATCCACTCCAGTCAGGGCCACAATATATAATCATTGTATATGCACACATATTTACACACACACATATATGTATGTATATATATATGTATGTATATATATATATACACATCATATATCCCTATAATATATATATATATTCATTATTTGATATATGACTCATATATATATATGCACGTATATATGTCTAACGTATAAAATATACATCCACCGACTAAGGTTGGATCGTCCCAATTCTGTTTTTTTGAGGCGATGCAGCTCATCAAAGAACATATGCAGGGAGAGGACAAGGCGGGGTAGCCATGGGCATTCCCAATTTTTGACCTATAGCAATGTCCCCCAAAAAGTGTGGATTCTCCATTTACTGTACCTTAAATAGATTGCAATCATTTACAGATGATGTTCTGGATGTATGAAATTCAGAGGTCTGTAGATTTTCATAATTCCAGGAATTTATTATTCCAGATTTCTGAAAATGGCTGGAGGGAGGTAAAACGCGCGGATTTCGCAAAAAAACTGAAGCTGATTCCAAAACTGATGATTTCCATACATTTCCCAGATGATTGATAAATACTCCCATCCCACTTAAAAAAATATTAATGGTAGTTTAGTAGGGGATGAAATCATATATTTGGGACTCAATATGATTTCCCAATTCAACATGGTGATTTTCCCAAGTTCGATTCCAGATTTCCATGGAATTTCCAGGCCTTGGCATAATCGGACGGCAGGAGATTAAGGAAGTGCGACAGGAGAAAATGAAGAAGGACCAGCTCTTCGAGGCCTTGGAGGTGCCACCAGTCCTATGGGATTTGGTGATGGGTCAATAAGCATGGTTTGACCTGGAAAACAGGGACTTTTTTTCTTTGGGGTGGGGTGAATATCCATCAGCAGCGATGTTGGAGTGAAAAAGCTAGGGATACCGGGGTTTGACCCGTACCCAGAAGCACAGCAAGAAGCAGTTGGCGAATATGACTGGGCAATTCTCATGGATGTGGTGGGTCTTGGGCCCCCCAAGGGTAGTTCTTTTCTACTTGCTTCAAAATGCAGCCCAGTGTCAGTAGTGATGTATTCCGCTGACATAGCTTACCCCCAAAATTCTGAAGAAGAAACTGCAGTTCATTAGTTCACCATTGGCTAAGCAAACATTTGCGAAGTTTATCTATCCCCTATGCAGTTAGAAAGCCATGGCTTGCTCCAGATTTTCTCATCAAAATGAATCCATTCAAGTGGATTGTTGTTTGTTGATATCGTGCGTAGACATACATAGACCATTTTTGATGGTTAAGCACTAACAATTCCCATTCCCATTACACATTTCCCAACCGTACTGCCCAATTCCATAGATCCTGGTGAATCAAAAATCTCGCGTCACCCTGTCAGAAACAGATGACAAGTTAGAGGAATTGCCCCAAAATCAGGTTAGTGAATCACTACCCTCCTGTATAGTTCGACGTGGAGTTTTCCATACCATGAATGTAGAGTCTTGTCAGATTCGCCCTGGAGTTTTCCACATTTTTTCCACATTTTTTCCACATCTACAGTGTCTACCCACAGGGTATCATGACCAGCCAGAGATTTTCCGATCCCCCGAGGTGATCATGACCAGCGGTGACTTGGGAGTGGCTCCAGTGACCAGCATCGACGGCACAAGCATTGGTGATGGACAGGCGACTACCTGAAGATAGATCACACCAACCAAATGCATCCAAATGCATGTTTTTTTTCTTATTAATAGATAGGGAGGAACATATGACGCTTTTAACCGAAAGGATATTTAAGATGTGTTCCAAACATTTTCAGGTCACCACAGCCATTTACGTAACTCCCTAATTTTGTGATCAATTGCTCACAAGAATGGCGCAGCCTGTTAGTCAATTGGCGGTTTATCCAGGGGCAACTCGCCATTCCTTCTCTCAGCTTCTGGCTTTACGGCGGATCTCCGAAGTTTTTTGAGGTGGGACCTGTCGCAAAGAAGTTGAAAGAGCTCATTTGGAAGGCTCTTTTAGCCGGCAACGACTAACCGTTGGGAGGTTTCCTGTACCGACGTTCACTGGGAAAACCAATTGGATGGGTATTGTAGAATCTATTTAGATTCCTTCAGATTCCTTTAGTATCCTGTGACCTTTTTTTTTGGCTAGTGAATGGGATATATAGTATCCTGTGACTTGTTTTGTTGGCTAGTAAATGGGCTATAGAATGATATAGACCAGCTCAAAGTTTTGTGGAGGGGGCATCTAAGATTGGCCACCATGATGGCGGGTGCTACCGGTAGACACATTCCCCAGCAAGTAGATGTGTGGCAAATGCAGCATGATGCACACAACACCTCGCATGCAATGACAGCAAGGAAATAATCATAATTATAATATATAATCCAAAGAAACTATGTGCAGTAACCAGGTTTGCTCAAAAACCCCCTTCATTTGCCCAAGCCGCATTTGTTCCAATTAATTAGACGGTTGGTACTTAGTACACTACATGCTAATACATGCCATGCACACATACGCGCGCACACACACAGAACTAACAAAGACAATTGCATGCACATGTAGGCCATGTAGGCTCCAGCTTGAACATCAGGATCGGTTTTTGCAGCATTGATCCTCGGGGGTTTGCTCGTATTCTGAGGATGCCTTTGAAGGAGACAAAGAGCACATCAAACTCACGTACTGAGTGCAGCGCGCACTCCGTCAAGTGGACCTCTGAATCACGATTCGTCCTTTTTTTTGGACCGGACAGGACAACCGCTGTAACAGCATAGAATTTTAAGATAAGAGCCATACGGAGCCATGATCATCGTTAAGGGAATCAGTGGAATCGTAGTGTCAAAGCGTTTCACGGAGCCTCATAGCAAGAGGTGACGCTTTCATCGCTTGTGAGTCACACCAAGGGGTGTGACTCTTTTCGGATGTCAGACAGCGGCCGGTGACCCCCCCCCTTGCCAGAACATGGGGGAACGCCTGCAGAACAACGCCTCAAGTACTACTGAAATCTAATTTTCTGTATTGACTTCAGAGTAAGCAGAAAGTACTCTGCACATACCGATGCCGCAAGTAATCCTCACAGTGCAGTCTACATTCAGCAAGGATTTTGATCTTTTGATACGAGGTAAGGGGGCTGGTTTCAGGGTCGTGTGTACGGACAGTTGTACCTCGCTCCCGGGGCTGTTAGCTGGTGAAAAGGTTCTTGCCCCATGGTTCCCATGGCGCGGGCAAGTAGCACTTCGGGAGGCTGAGTAGAGACCATCATGAGAGCGAACGCATCGCCATATGTCATGATGGGTTTGTCCAAAATGGAATCCACTGCTTCATCATTATTAGATCTTATTATAATCATGATATTTCCAATATTTTCCAATATTCTTCATTATATTTCAGGATATTTCATCATAATTCCCGGTGATATAAATGGCTTTTTGAACTGGTGGCATGCCCCATTTTCATCAAGGCCTTTGCTGAGCGGCTTGATGAGTTCGGAGACCGAGAAACCTCATAGCGATGCAGTAAGTTAGGGGAAGGGTCTCCAGATAGGTTTGTTGGTTTATAACGCTTTATAACCCCATCTATCCATATATATATATATATATATGTATGTATATAGTATATTGTGTATTTATGTGCATATATATATATATATGTGTGTGTGTATGTATATATATATACATATGTGTGTGTGTATTTTGAAGTATATATATGTATGTATGTAATGTAATGTAATGTAATATAATGTAGTGTAGTGTAATGTAATGTAATGTAATGGCATGTAATGTAATGTAATGTAATGGCATGTAATGGCATGTCATGTAATGTCATGTAATGTCATGTAATGTCATGTAATGTCATGTAATGTCATGTAATGTCATGTAATGTCATGTAATGTCATGTAATGTCATGTAATGTCATGTAATGTCATGTAATGTCATGTAATGTCATGTAATGTCATGTACTGTCATGTACTGTCATGTAATGTCATGTCATGTCATGTCATGTAATGTCATGTAATGTCATGTAATGTCATGTAATGTCATGTAATGTCATGTAATGTCATGTAATGTCATGTAATGTCATGTAATGTAATGTAATGTCATGTAATGGCATGTCATGTAATGTCATGTAATGTCATGTAATGTCATGTAATGTCATGTAATGTCATGTAATGTCATGTAATGTCATGTAATGTCATGTAATGTCATGTAATGTCATGTACTGTCATGTAATGTCATGTAATGTCATGTAATGTCATGTAATGTCATGTAATGTCATGTAATGTCATGTAATGTCATGTAATGTCATGTAATGTCATGTAATGTCATATATGTATGTATGTATGTATGTATGTATGTATGTATGTATGTATGTATGTATACATATATATATATATATCCCAGAATTGGTTTTAAAACACAGGAACACCCAGACTTTGGTAAACACCGCACTTTCCTGTAACTTCCCCCTGAAATCAATCCATCGAATCTACTGTAGCTATAAATATTCATCCACCATAAATCCAATCGTTGACCTGTTGAGTACAACTTTCCCATGGCACGGCGGAGGGCAAAACGCAAATCCTTTGCCATCTCCCAGGTATGGCCGTGCAGTTCTGCGGGGGAATCTCAGTGGGATAGAACAAAACCATTACAAAGCCATTACAAAAATCACTGTTTGTTGATGATTGTGGGGAGTTATAATTACGTGATCCAATCTGTTGGGGGTTGTCATATGTTATCATTATCCGTGAGCTAGGAATCCCGTTCAATAGATACGGACGTCGTGCACAAGGGTTTGGTCAATTGAGACGATGGATGATATGGAACAAGGACTCATGGGAAGGCTATATATATATATACACTCTATAAATCATATTAAATAATCAGGTATTAATCTATAATCTGTAATCAGGTATTGATCTATAATAAAAAATCTATAACCAGATATTATCCAGATAAATGACAATGAGAGCCATGCAGAGATGGAGCGGGACACATCTGGGTTGTCCCCACTGACGATGCAGGCCAGATGGACGGCTGTCAAAGACGGAGAGCCAACGACTGAGTGGGAACTGTGGGAACTGTGAAAAAAAAACTGGGGAAGCTTTGTTTGGAAGGGGATAGTGACTGATTTTGATGAGTTTCTGATTTTCATACTCTGTGACTTCCAGCGATTTCCGTCTACCATTCGAGCTAAAAGCCACTCTCGGTGTCTGAGGCCTGCAGATTTGCGATCAGGTGTCCTGTTTTCTGGACAAGCCAAAGGCGCTTAAAATGGGGATTTTGAGAGGGGCAGGATGACCAACAGCTGGGATTGAAGTCGATTACTGTCATCATGCGGACTCAAGCAACATAAAGGATCGACCAACTATAAAGATGGGGACAATGAACTGAACATGGGGATATATTTCTTCGATGGTGTCAATGGTGTCCAAAATTTCACATGCTACTGCTAGTGGTCAGTTGCAGGGCCTTTGCATTTTTGAGTACAAGAGATTGTGTACTGTGTGCATGTCCAACACCCTTCTTCCCAGCCTCTCAACCCATATATATATATATATATGTTGATACACATATACTTCGCAAGAATGAATGGACACATCGACGCCATTCCAGTGAGGTCTTTGTTGCAGGCTCTACCGGAGAGCTTGGCCGGAGAGTCCGGATGCCCAGTCTGCATTCGATGTGTATGAACGAGAGACATGATTGTTCGTGGTTTGTAGTTAGAGGATGTTAGAGGAACGCCCAAAAAGATAGAAAAGTAAGTTCCCATAGTTTACCAATGTTTCAGGAGAGATTTACTGATATTACAATATATATATATATAAATAATCCCTTCCTCCTAGTACTACCCCCCCAAATAATAAACACCTCAGGTAGTTTTTAGTATTAGGGGGGTTTATTATTAGGGAACCCTATTAATATAAAATTAAAACTTTAATAATAAAAACTAGTTTGTTCGATTTCAACATCAGTTAAATTTCCTTATATAACGCAATCAGAGTATTGCCAAAAATTGGATCTCGAAGCGGACCCTATTAATAAAATTGAAACCTTAATAATAAAAACTTTCTTTGCCGATTTCAAAATCAATAAAATTTCCTTATATAACGCAATTAAAATATTGCCAAAAATTGGATTTCGAAGCGGACCCTATTAATAAAATTGAAACCTTAATAATAAAAACTTTCTTTGCCGATTTCAAAATCAATAAAATTTCCTTATATAACGCAATTAAAATATTGCCAAAAATTGGATTTCGAAGCGGACCCTATTAATAAAATTGAAACCTTAATAATAAAAACTTTCTTTGCCGATTTCAAAATCAATAAAATTTCCTTATATAACGCAATTAAAATATTGCCAAAAATTGGATTTCGAAGCGGCCCTATTACTAAAATTAAAACTTTATAATAAAAACTAGTTTGTTCGATTTCAAAATCAGTTAAATTTCCTTTTATAATGCAATTAAAATATTGCCAAAAATTGGATCTCGAAGCGGACCCTATTAATAAAATTGAAACCTTAATAATAAAAACTTTCTTTGCCGATTTCAAAATCAATAAAATTTCCTTATATAACGCAATTAAAATATTGCCAAAAATTGGATTTCGAAGCGGACCCTATTACTAAAATTAAAACTTTATAATAAAAACTAGTTTGTTCGATTTCAAAATCAGTTAAATTTCCTTTTATAATGCCATTAAAATATTGCCAAAAATTGGATCTCGAAGCGGACCCTAATAATAAATTAAAAGCCCTAATATAAAAATTAGAAAACAAATCGGATGGACCCTAATAATAAACACCACGGGGTTGACTAGTTTTTATTATTGGGGGGCGAAACACACAAATGGTAGCTTTATTTTTAAATTGTTTTCTAAAGGGGATCAATTAAAAGTCAAATTGGCCAATCTGAAATTTTCCGAAATTGGAGATGGACCTCTGTTTTTAGTATTTGGGGGACGTTTAGTAATAGGGGGAAGGGATTATTTAATTATATAGACGATTAGATTAGATAGATTAGACTAGACTAGATTAGATTAGATTAGATTGGATAGACAGACAGACATATAGATAGATAGGTAGGTAGATAGGTAGATAGGCAGGTAGCTAGGTAGCTAGGTAGACAGACAGACAGATAGATCGATCGATAGATAGATAGATAGTGTATGCGTGTGTTTACGGTTGCGGTTGCAATATGTGATGTTCCGTGATGTTATGTGGCATGTTTGACACTGCACAATGATTTTAATGATGTTTTGATTTGACGAGGCTGTCTTGGACATGCTTCGCACCGGCATGCGTGGAACTTAATTGACATGCAGGAGAGAACAGCAAAAATTTTGTCATTCCATTGGCCCTCAGGTCGATTTACTGCGGCGTTCGGGATGAGGGTTCAGCGCTGAGACATGCCTGATCGATCTCACTGTAACCCGCCTTTTTTCAGCCCAAATTTGAGTGATGGAAGAAAATTCTGCACCCCGAACCCCCACTGGGAGAGATTGGAATGATTGAACACCCTTCCAAATGCAGGATGAATTAAGCCCCAGGAATCACAAATCCGAAGAGTTTCTGGGCCTTTGGCCTCCAGCTCAGGCCGAATGTATGAGGTGCAGTACAAGAATCGCAGCTCTTCGAAGTGGGCCAGAACTGGTCACCGTGTGGCTGGAGCTCATGTAGGTATGGCTCGAAATGCTCGACCCATGTTGAGCCCCAAATTTGGATGGAGAGAGTGGCTGATGGTGGTTAGAGTTAGACAGTTAGACCCTAAAAAACATCAAAACACCATGGCAAATGTTGACCAATTTTGTGGGCAGATTGGTCCCCCATGGTGCCCCATTTCTTGACGACGAAGGTACGAAATGACGGTCATCCAAGATGCATTAATCGAGGGTGGGCGAGAGCAGGCAGGGGCCCTTTGAGGGGGAAGGGGGAAGGGGGAAGGAACAGGCTGAGATGGAGCTGGTTGCAAACATAGATTGCGTCTTTTGTCCACTGGCTGGTTGATCAACACGGGGCCACTACTGGGGTCCCCACATTGACTCATCATGCTAAATAATTCCAAAATGGAAAAAATGCCAAACCAAAAGAAGGCAAAGGTTCTGCTGATCTCCCCGAGATGGGAGAGAGAGAGAGAGATAGAGAGGGAGAAAAATGGCAAAGGTTTATGATGGCGGAAATAGCAACTAGTAACTCATTGGGCTGGCAATGGCAGATGATGGCGTGTATGGTATGCCAAAGCGACCGTTGAAGCCAGGCTTTAGAAGAGCAGCTCTGTGACGCCTCTGTCGTGTGAACCTTAGAATGGCCAGCTTTCTTCCAATCCCGTGTACTGCTGGCCATAGTCAAACAGTATACACAGTTGTACCATATGGGTATGGATCAATACCTATTAATACCATTTTTAGGGGGATGAACATCCATTTACCAGCTATTTTGATGTTCACCAGGGGTACAAGGTTTTGACACACTGCCATATTACAATATCTCGCAATATCTCGCATATATGACGCTGAATATCGCCCCTTGGAGGTGGTGGATGTGGCTGGTGCCCGTTTTGGTCTGGACATCCTCCGCCTTGGAAGTGGTACCTGGGACTGGTGGCTGGGTAGCTCCCAGACTGGCGATCTTGGGGACGGTTGATGGCCAGCTACTGAGCACATGAACACCGAGGCTTAGACAACACCGAGTCTTCACCTCAGCTGTGTCTTTGCATGTCTTTGCCAGCCCTTGAAGCCTTGGGGGACAATCAACCATTGGCAACGGACAATTCTCATTTCCAATAGTAAAGTCATTTATGTTTTGATATGTTTTGATCGCTTTTTCTCGATCATCTCGAGATATGCAAGCAAACTAATGTTTAGATTCGATTTTCCAAAAAGATTTGTAGAGATTTTGCAGCCAAAACAAACAGGATGTCTTCACCGTTGAGGCCGGAACGCTGTGACTTGCAGGGCACCAAAGCCTTGGTCGACGCTGCCAAGGCGAAAGGCGGGAAATCCGCAGTGTTTCAAGGGGATAGCTATGGTGAAATCTATGGGGAAATCTATTTGGGAAGAAGATGTTGAAGAATATATGTACCAGTAATTGTAATATATGTGATTGTACAAGCAGGGAGACAGTGAGAAACTATGGAGCAGGAATCCTTACTTATATAATATATAATCTTATATAGACTTATATATGTATAATATATACCTATAAGTATACACAATACTCGTACATATAGTCCGCGCTGGGTCCTCTTTGTCCTCCCCTGTGATGGTGATAGCTTCCTCGCATGCAGCCATTAGAGTCAGGCCGTGAGAATATGAAAGATTAAACCAGTAAGTAAGCATGAATCCACACAGCTCCTGCGTGTGAAGTACGGCTGAGCCGCAACTCAGAAAAACATGGTTACAAGATGTTACAAGTGCTTTTCATGCTTTTCCCATCTATTTTAGTGGTAATTCACTTTTTTTGATTGCCAATGATCATATCTTCAACATCAAACCGATCAAAGACCCAGCTTGGTGCAATCGTTTGTGCCATGGGTGTGCATTCCTTGGACGATTTGGAAGGCGAAGTACTTGGCACAGGTGACCAGAGCTGCGGGACTAGTGACAGTACTGGACTAGTGACCGTGGGTAGGCCTTACCAACCTTGACGAAGATTCAGGATGATTCACGATGATTCAGGATTGAAACAAATACGAATATCCATACCATCTTGCCTCGTAGTCTGCAGGCCTCAAGGAAGCGGGCGCTTTGTCTGCAAGAAGCAGGGCTTCCAGTTTTGACGCCGAGACTGGACGTCCAGCAACCGCGGCATTGTTTTCCAAGGATACTAATGCAGTAGCCTTTGACACATGTACCTTCACAGATCCAAACATTGGATGCAAAAAACAACATCGGTTGGAAGCTGCAGAGAACCCCTTTGGGTTGACACTTAGACTTGTTGGCTGCCCATTGGCCGTGCTGCCACTCAGGGGATTCCGAGTCAAATTTTTTAGCGGAGCCGAAGAGGCATGCGCTGCAGCTGCAAGATGGTGACTGGGCACTGGCCGGCGATCTCTTGTGGGATGGGGTGTCCCAGCAGCCTTTCACTTCGTGCCATGGCTGTGCCTGCCTGTGGGGATTTCTCTCGATTTTCTTGGGGGCCAGTGAGGCTGATAGACGGATTGTGATCCATTGATATCCATTGAGTGTTTCTTATGCTGCGATTTTTACCTTGATTCATCTCAATTCATTTTGATTCATCTTGATTCATCCAGTGCCATCCTAAGTCCATCTCCATTCCCCGACGCCATTCCAAGTCCCAGGCACTGCGTGGTCATCCGCGATGGCCGGATCCTGGCGGTGTGCCCCATAGAGACTGCCACCGAGGGAGGCCTTGCAGTGGAACATCACAGCGGCTGCCTCATGCCAGGCCTCATTGATGCTCATGCGCCTCGGATGCTTCGATGGGTGTAGTAATGGTTGATGTTGGTTGTATCATAAATTTCGATATTTCCAGAATTTCACCAGAAATTGTATCAGAAGTATATATCAAATGAAGATGGTACATGTAGATCAATGTAGATCATCTATCTCCAGCTAGGAATGCCTTTGACATAAGAGATGATGTTTAGAATCAAATTGGATCACCAGTTGTTTTCTCTTGGGGATGGAGCCATTTGGGGAGAACGGCGACCCTGGGGATCGACTCTATGACCTTGGAATGCACATGTACGGAGACTTCGTTGAAGGGATTCTCTCTACAGGAACCCCCTAGCCTATACTTGAATTTGATGACAAAGAATCATGGATTCCAAATTCCAAATAATGTTTCCCTTCAATCCATTGAACATGGAGGTGTCCAAAAAAAAATCGGGTACCAGTACCATTAAGATCCACTGATTAATCATGATTTATCATCGTACTTGTCGTTTTCCAATCCATTGAGCCCGAGGTTCACATGGAGTTCAGTGAGCACTTCCCCTTGCACCAGCAACCGGTCCTCAGTGCAGAAGAACTGATGGAGTCAATGGCCGAACGGGGGCAGAGGATGTTACGCGCGGGGTGTCTTGGCCTCGGATACAACAGATGGCTTCGCCCAAAAATGGAAGGGCTGACCCAAAATCTGGCAATTTCGTCATTTAGTGGGACACATGATGAGAAAACAATAGAAAACATTGGCATTTGGGGGCTTTCCGCCCAAGTTTCGGAGGCAGCAATGAGTTCCCAAGTTTCAGCTTCCCGCCAGCTTCCCCCGTCACTGGTGGGAGCCCTGGGTTGCCCACAGCGACCTGAGGATAACCACAGCTCGGGATCTCGGCGGTAGGAACTTTGCAGCTTTGAGTGGCTTCAGCTGCAACTGGAGACGACTTCTTCCTTGTTGCGCTTGGGGTATTCCAACCTTCATCAACCTTCCCCCAAAAAGATAGACACGTAAAATCCTACTAAAGTAGCTCTAACTTACTTCTGCATGTTTTTTTGGGTTACTATGCTTGAACCTTGGGGCCTCACTGCAACTGTGTCGTGGGAAACAGTATTTCCAGCCTCCCATTGCCACCCCGGATGCAGGTTACCCTCAACTTCTAGTGGTAAAGTATCATAAATTACCATGAACCTTGGGATCCCCCAATTAACAAACTTAAACTGGGGGTTTTGTAAGTTTAGTAGAATCCTCAGTTACCTGATGTTACCTATTTGTTATTATTCCAGTATCTATATAATTGTAAAAAATGTTAATGTATTAAATAGTTACATTTTTTTGGAAACATGTGGGCGCCAATGATTTTTGTTGTTAACATAAAAATAAGATATAATACCTACTAATTTGTGATGATTCTTCTGTTTGTTATTGTTATTACGGTTGCTACTAGTATTATTGTTGCTACCAATCCATAGGTATTATTGTCAAACAACAATATTTATTGTTATTGGTATTGCCAGTGTGATGGCTATTTAATCATTGCTGGTGCTATCATTCCCTATGGCATCATCGTTTATAGTCGCTATAAATAGGCCGGGACCGCCAGGACTGCGCGAGGAGATCCGCCAGGGCCACTTGTTGGGGCCACGCTTGCTGTGTGCTGGGCAGCCGCTGACTGCACCGAAGGGGCATTGCCATCAATGGGGCGGAGAGGACTGGGAATCCCTGGGATCATTTGAACACGGCGAACCTTGCCCTACAGTGCCCTACAGGATGATTTACGAAATGACCAAAATGATCCAAAATGGAGTTTTCCATAGCTGTGTCTTAAATTGCCGGATGGTACCATTTTCGCAATTTACGCAGCAAACATGCTTGGACATAGTGTGGATTAAACACATTGATGGAGCTGATATTACCCCTGGTCCCCCCCAACTTGGGTGATGTCTACATCGGACATTTCACTAATCCCATCCCCCCAAAATTTTCAACACCTCCAAAATGGTAAGTGGAAATCTCCTACTAAAATTACTAAACTTACTAAACCATGGTTTCTAGGGAGTGTTTAAGATCAGGCGGAAGGGATTACTACTTCGATTTCACCACAGGCTGGCTCGATGGAAGAAGCCTTGACGGTGGTGGAGCGTCAGGCTGATGGAATGGTGCCAAGCCCCCCACAAGTGTTATGTCATTGTTATGTCAGTGTACCAGAGGGTAATGGACATATCATGGGAATATATCGTGACATATGGGAATATATCATGGGAATGTATAGTATATACTAGAACGTACTAGAATCTTAGCAGTGGTACCATTGTTCTTAAAGTAGTACCGCACAGTACTACAATCACCAACTTTCAACATGGGTAGGACATGGTAGGACCCAAATAAAACGAGTGACACCCAAACACAACGAAGACTGCTTTCTAGAGATATCTCTCTGTCGGATTCTTGTTTTTTTGTAAAACAACATTTATAGGACGAAATAGATGCGGCCATTTTGGATGTTTTGACAGACTCTTGGGATCCATTGGGATCCATTGGGATCCTATAGATCCGATCCGTCATACTGGGCCGTATTGGTAATCAAAATCTTCGGCCATTATGGCACTGGATCATCCCTATGGTTTCACTGGAAAATCGTCTAGAAATGGATGTTTGTAAGAAGGATTTTCCATTGTCAGGATCGTAGAGGGGAGAATCCCAGTAAAATAAAAATGGCTCGAATTTCTTGATGTTGAGCAAATTGGTGCCCCATCCTTCAGTCATACCCAGTGATCAAGAAGACCCAAGATACCCACGTACATGTGCGAATCCCATCCCCTTCAACTTCCAATATCTTGAGTGACCCCCCAATCCATGGATTCCGGGCCCGAACATGAGGTGTATTCGATAGGATTCAGCGGATGGGATTATAGGAATTATAGGGGTCCCCAAACAGCCCAAACAGATAGGGACAACTTTTCAAGACGTTGGATATGTATGTTGGTATATTCTAAATCCATCTAAATCCATGATGATGATCCTAAATCCAATATGTATAGGTATATAATCCTATAATCCGTATGCCCATAGATTTCAGCCCAAGATGATTCGTTTCCCCCACAACTTCCAGAGCTTTCCGGCGATGACCAGGTGTTGAACGGTGCTGACTGGATCAAAGTCATGGCCACAGGTGGCATGCGCACTCCTGGCACCAATGTGGAGGATCGCGGTGGGGTCGCTGTGGCATTTGGAAAGGACATCATGTCATGTCCATGTTGTCGGTTTAACATAGTGACGGTTACAGGAACATAATATGATTTATTATCATAATATATCATAATATGATCCATTCTATCATCATTGTGAAATTGTGTTTTTTTAGGATTTTCTGATAAGTATATTTTATGGCAGGTGTTAATGCCAATACGTAGTGTCTGCGAAAGGATGACTTGATGGACCTATGGATGATTTCCCGATAAAAAAATCAGGTTTCCGGAAACAGTGGCTGATATGTATGTGTGACGTGTAAATGGAGAGTATCTCTTGCCGTGTGTGTTGACTGAAGGGGGAGAACTGCTTCAATTCAATGGTCCGACACAGCTCTTACGACTAGGAACTCAAGTTGGTAACCACCCCTAGCAGGCCCTAGCAATAAACAACGTCCCAAAAATCGTGGTATAGCGTTGGGTTCGTAATTTTTTGGGAACCAATTTAAGGAAAACCATAATATCGAGGGGCGCATCCTTCGCAGGAAGCCGCGTTCAGCACGGACTTCCTGGTGGAGGTTCGATGAATGGGTTACCTGCGATTCTGGTGGGTCATTGGATAGTTTTTTTTGCGGATTTGTGTGGTTCGTCAAAAGAGGGTGGGAAAACTCTGAGATAACCCACTCCCCGAGTTCTTCGTGGATTTCGTGGCTTGCGCATGCTTGCGCCACCTTCCGTCCCCGCATGTCCCCGCTAGGTGGTTCAGAAAGCTGCAGAACACGGCCGGCCTGTTGCAGCACATGCCCACGGTGCCAAAGGAGTCATCGCGGCTGTGGCCGCTGGATGCCGCACGGTGGAGCATTGCACCTGGATTGCCAAAGCTGGTGACTGGGGCTGTGTGAATGAGAAGACCATAGAGGAGATGCGCAATTGCGAGCCATATGGGTGAATGGTGCAGAATGGTGCATGGGTTTGAGGGTTAATGTATGTTAATGTCTAAGATTCCACAGATAGGGCGATCGCTATTTGTGTTTTATTGGTCATTCCTCGCCTCCATTTTTTCGTTGCCAACTTTGACCCACACCCATTTCCCGATACCAAACGGCCCCCAAGATGAATCGATCCAATCCTACTGGAGGCTAAGGGGCCCAGCACAGGACATGGCGCGCCGGGGGGTCGCAGTGGCACCCACAGCTCACGCAAACTGGCGGACCAAACCCATGGGCGAGCGCAATTTCGAGCGCAACCTGCAGAATTTGGAACCCATTTTTTTCCCCAAAAAAATGGGGCATACCGCAACGCTGGCATTTTAGCAGCGGAAATAGTGATGTATCATGATGTATCGGGGATTTGACATGCACATACATGCACGATGTTCAGACCAACTCATACGCTCCATGTGTAGAATATTTATCAACACACAAAGATATCAAAGAAGACGTCACTGTTGGTAAATAAGAGCAACATAGAGCATACAGTTGGAAGGCATTGGGGTTGTGTCATGATCAGCAATGTCAACCCTGAACTGAGAAACCCTGAGTGATGAATCAAGAGAACACAATGCACCTGAAAAGTGTTGATTTGGTACTAATTAATTGGTACTTCACACTTGAAATTTCTAGGGTTAAGTTATATCTATCTATATATATATAGTATTATATAGTATACATACTACATATACATTTCATATACATATGTATATATATATATATATGTAGCGGGTTTATTGATTCGGAGTTGAAGGTATCCAATCTTGGCACCATCCTGGGTGTTGATTTCTCGAGACCATGGACCCAGAGTTTCTGCAGGTATGTCCCTAGCCCTTCAGAAACTGCGAAGAGCTGGCGTGCAGCTGTTGGCCTCATCGGATTCCGGGGCAATACCAGGCTGACTCCTCTGGGGGGAGTACCATTGAAGTATCATAGTGAATCATAGTGAATCATAGTGAAAGGCTCACTATTTGGGGAGCAGCCCCTAATTCATAAAGCATGGTTTCTACTCTGGACATGCCCTTGTTAAGGTACCACAGCAACTAGAGCTCGATCCCTTACAAATCCACTTCTCACCCCTACATCCATGACTGGGGTTCTAGCTGGATCTACCCGGTAGAAAATCCCTCAATTGTATGTAGATTATTTGCCCATCAATCACTGGGGTTTCCACTGCCAGGTCTGTCTTACCGAAGATACCCGAATTGGTGAAGAGGTAAAGAGAACATCTATAGTGGTAACCCGTTGAAACCACGGTTTCCTTTAACTACTGTAATTCATCGAAAAAAACAGTATATACACAAGTCCCCAAAATGCAGATTTTCACCAGGTTTGTGTACCAAAGGGTTGCATCCCCATCAAGCTAGCTCGCATGACGTTGAAACCAGAGGCCTTTCGCACGACGCCTTGGCTGGAGGTGTTCAGATTCTTGCATCGATGGCAAGGACAGGATGGGGTGATGGTAAGGAGGGAGCAAAATGGAGCGGAGCTATGGATAATCTGATCACATGACCGGGGAACCAAGGGACTTCACATTTCAAGATCCAAAGCTTAGTGGTTCTCCAGTGAAATCCTACTTGGACTCCGGGTGAGATTGGATTGGAATGATTGGACTATTTCAATTGTCCAAATGGCTCAGCATGTCACCGTTGGGTCACCATATGTCACCATGGTTGGGAACCAATTTTGCCACTTCCACTGGAGGATGACACCAGTGGAGGCTTTGCGTGCTGCAACGAGTGCCAGCGCGGAATGCTTGGGCGTCGGCAATGAGTCACTGGGCTTCAAGATGCCAGCGTGACATTTGCTTCGGTGGTTTGGCAACTGGCGTTGCGATTTTCTACATTTTGATACAGCGACTGCAAGTAGGGGGTGCCCTTCCACTTGCCGAATCGGATTCAGTCTCTTCTCAGATGGCTTCTGACCTTTGTCACCGGCTATTCCTCTCAAACGCTGAGGTGTGGGCGTTTGGCAGCCGGTCTCTCAGCAGATTTGCTGCTTGTGGCGACTTGGACTGGAGGTGAGTTGGGATTGTGTGGTAACCTCCGCGAATGATTAAATGATTAAATTGTGGATTGTTTATATATAATATATAATTTATATATATATATGTATATACCAATTTATACCACCATTTTCAAACAGTTCAAGTTGGGGGGTGGTTTATGATTGGCTTTGTTAATGATGAACACCGCCCCGAGGATTAGGGATTTCTGATCGGATTTGCCAGCGTTTGCGCTGTCCTGTCCAATCTGGCCCATTCGTAAATGATTCTGAGATATTCATAGATGGGTATGGACCTGAAAATGGGGTATACCCCCAATGAAATAGCCATAAAAAGATATAAAAAGTAGGGATAATGATCAGCAAAACCATTGGGTGTAGGGGTACACAACATTTTCAGACAAACCCAGATATTCTGATTTGCTTATTATTTTTCATAGCAGTTTCATAGCTATGTTGACTGGATGATCGATGATTCATCCGATTCATCCAAAGATCACGGCATCTGCCACAGTGTGACACCGGAAACGAATCCAGTTCGCACGCCAAGGCAGGTGATCCCACAGAGGATCTAACAGCATTGCAGCGAGTGGGCCTGGTGGTGGCTGCCGGACGCAACTTGGAGAGTTACTTGGGAGGTGCCGTGGTGAATAGTTCTACCATATGTCATTCCAAGTTGGTTGATGAAAAAAAATGAAAAATGGGTGAGGCCACCAATCAGATGATATTCGACTCTAATTCGATATTTATAGATATTTATAGATATTTATAAATATTTATAGATATTTATAGATATTTATAGATATTTATAGATATTTATAGATATCTATCCATCTATCTACCTACCTACCTACCTACCTATCTATCTATCTATCTATAGATGTTAACCCCATGTGACTGACCTACAAAACTATTTGACTGAGGGTGTTGTTCATCCATTGACATTATGCTGGCTTTGCTTTGGTGTTTTAATTGGTGCATGATGGGACATCCACTCGCAGCTGAAGTGCAGACATCTTCAAATGATTGCCCCACGGATGGCAGTACCGAAGATTCCTACACATCAATGAGCAGCTACTTTAGACCAAAGTGGTCAGGTATGATGAGTTTGGCCTGTAGTAGTTGAGCAACGACCTATTCTATTGGCGCAGATGTGACAACTCTTTCTGACCCCAGAATTTGGTGGAAAACAAGGTGGGTCAGTGATCAAAACGAGCTCAGGGAATGGAAAACGAGGCAGTGTCCGATTCGTCTTTTCCCGCAACATTAAAAAACATCCGTTGCTCGTTGCTCGTATGATCACACACTTCTTGGAAAGAATATATGAAAGTATTTTTCTCATGCTGGGGGGGGGCTGACAGTTTATAACTATACATAACATGACTATTACCATATCCCACGTAGATAGTTCATACTGGCTGGACCTGAAGAAACATGCGCCAGCGAAAAAATCCGCAGTAATCCCACATTTTTCTTTTTGTGTGCCCTCTTTGTTCATTGTGTGTTTTGGAATTACCCGAAGAAACCAGCAGTTTGCGTACATAGATGTTTTATGATGTTTTGCTGTTCAAGCTTATTGCTTTTACAAACAGTATGCAACGCCGGAAAGCTTGTGCTCCCTTTTCAATGTGCTCGCTCAGGCCGTGTTGAGCTGTTGGTGCCGCCGCCACCAATGCTGCCAATGCCAAACTTTCAGACGGTCACTTGGAAGCAACGGGGATTCCAGGAGGTTTTGGGACAGTTGCTTCCTCAGAGAAGTCGTGAATTTCCAGAGTGCACTAAAGTGTTTCAACATGTTCCAACTGAATATTGGACAACCGCAGGGCTATCCAGTTCCAGACTCCGGGATGGGTCAAAATTACTGGAACTTCAACAAGAACAACTCATGGTCCCACTGGCGCCCAATCTTTGTGAAACCGACCTGATTTCGGAGCTGCTTGGAGTCACCCTAGGTCCAAAGAAAGCGGCGCGCAAGGCACTAATCAAAAATTGATGTGCCCTTTGAAGGCCATTTGCATCCATTTGCCCTTTGGATGCCGTGGGCGCAGGAAACGTTCCAACTTGTGCGGTGCTACTAGGATTTAGAGTAGTAAATACACGAGCGCGTGGCGAAGCCAGCGCCTTTGGAACCAGTTTTGAGATTTTGCTTCAGGGCAATCGTTTGCCGTTTGCCCTCTCCTACTTCAGTCGTTCAAGCAGAGTTCAGGGAGATTGAAGAAAATGGTCAAAAAAGAACCAGCACGATCCCAATGAAAGAGTTGGACTGAATTGAAGGACTGAAGGACTCCTGGACTTTCTGATACAGTATATAGCTGGTTGCACAGACTGACTGCTCTGAGAAAAAAAGATGGCTTCGAGCCTGCAGCCCCAGTAGGATGCAATGCACTTCCTTCACATTTTGATACCTTACCGGGCACTGCATTGGTTCTTCATGCCGCTTTTGGCGCTAGGCGTGAAGAAATTTATCTATGTGTTTGGCACCTGGAATTCTCGGATTAGCTTGAATAAGAAGCCATAGACTCTTGGACTGGGACGTGGGAAGTGCCTTTTGCACCCGTTGAAATTTTGCGTCATTAGATAGCTCCAACAAGGAAGAGGGTGGCTATCCATGGCTATCCTAACAGCTTCTGGATTCCTGAAGATGATAGATGAGGTCTGCGGTGCTGGTGAACGCCAAGAATCTGGGAGTTGGCGGCCCTGGCAAAGCGAAGGAGCTCATGATTCAACAGTTCCTGGCAAACTGAGCAATCTGAGGAGGAGGTGAGCCAGAGCGACGTCTACAAGAACTGGAACAAGCCCATCCGGCGTGTTGCTGTTTGTTGCAGCATTTAACACCAGAAAGACAGGGTTACGATTGAAGTGATGGCATTTTGTGGGTGTCGTTCAAAGGAGCCCCTGAAACAGATTGTTTAGATGGAAGCACGTGGTGATAGTTAGATAGTGATATTTCCCAAATACAGCAGCTGTTTCAAACAAGGCCGCAATCACAGCATTGGAAAACAGAACTCCGCAGATTGTTGGCACGCATTATCATTATCATTCTTGGTATTCTTACTATGTTTTATTATTTCTTATATTATAATTCTTATTGCTATTTGATATGCTTATTCTTCTCATTATCATCCTCTATAGTAATATTACGCAAATCATCACGTGTGGACGACCTGGTGTGTGTACTCATTGCCTTTGGCGTTTTCGTGTCAGTTTCGGTGACGTCTTGGACAAGAAGTTGGAAGCAGAGGAATACATCAAACAGTGCGGCATCTCAGAACGACCTCCTGAAGATCTCACTACTTCTGTCCAGGTCCGGTTGAGGATGGAATTGGTAAATGGAGGTCAAAGCGTAAGGAACCCGGGCATCAGAGATTTTAGTCATTTTTAGTCTATGTGTTCTATTCTTAGTATTCACCATCCAATTGTTGGGGTACCTGCCTGGCAACAGCAATAATTTATCTACATATTGGCCATATTGGGCTACCGTACAGACTCTAGCACAATCATTTCGCGATTTCGTATTGACTGATCATATCCATCCATATCCTTAAATAATTGTCACCTGCCCGGCGGCCTTAGCGGCCCATAGCGGTCCTAGTGCCCCCCCGCTCGAAGTTGAGGTCCGGCTTGGACTATACCATCATTCGGCCAGTGTGAAACTGAACAGCTGATGCTTTTTGTGATCATGAGGATTCAAGCAAGGTAACCCCATGGTGACCCCTCCAAGATTGATCAAAATGTTGACCAATAGATTCGCCCTTATCGTGGTTGTTGTCAATAAGCCTTGAATAAGATCAAATAGGCCCTTATCATTCACGCGGGGTCAACTTTTGGTAGGTTGGTTGACTCCCCTTGATCTGACGTGCAGCTTTGGCTAAAGGTGCCCATGACCAATGACTTTCCAAAGGATGCACCTTGACAGCACAAGTGATGAGCGATGCATTTGCTCCCAGCATACCTCACATCCCATGACCATCTTGAGATGGCCTTTCCATGGATATGTCCCCCTTGATTGGCTCAATCCAAATGCCATAGACCAGTTTGACTATGTTTGACTCCCAGCAGAGATGGAGCATGATCGAGCGGACATTTTCAGCGTGGGCTGCACTACGCGCTGCGGATACCCTTCATATGTCAGTGGAGAGGAGTATGTTGCCCAGGTTGCTGATGACTATTTGGGCAGCCGACCATCAAGCGACCTGTCCAGTGACTGAGCACACAGTCTTCAGGGTTTCTAGGAATATCAAGCCTTTTCACATGAATGGACGGAACTTGTTCCCTATGTTCCCTGAACTGTTCCCCATCTTCAACCTTTCTATCTTTTGCGCCAGCGACAGGTGATTCCTCCATGCCTCCACATTTGGCCACTTTCAGGGATGATCTGCAAGAATTGAAAGCCTACGGTGAGGGGTTGCTTGTAGAGCTGCAATGCCAACATCAGCAAGCTCTTCAGTCCCGTCAGGTAGCCCGGATGCTTCGAGAGACAGCAGATCGGATGGTGTTGGTGCTAAGGACCAAGGATGAGGATTGTGATGATTTGTATGACGTCGCGTCCATTGGGGCTATGTCGAAGACGCAGGAAGCCTTGCCGCGACGCTGCCTCTCCGTCTATGTGCGGCATGAGCAAGTAGCAGCTGCACTGGTTTCTGTTCAAGAGGCCAAGCAGATGTCATGCGCCGAACTGGAAGAGACAGTGATCCATCTTTGGAAAGAGCGTGCTGGGATCCGGGAATCCGGGCATATCTTCCCGAGGGGAGACGTCTCCCAGAGACTTTCATGCAGCTTTGTTCGCAGTTTGGTTTCGCAGCCAAGAGACTGCCTGAAACGGGTTTGTGGAATTATGTGGTGCTTGGTGGCGCAACCCTTTCAGCGATGTACAGGCGAGCTTTGTTTCTGGAGGAGTGTTGTCGGAACAGTTTGGTGCCAGAGAACTTGATGCTACTTGCTTCTGCCCGCAGAGTCAATCTAGAAGTCGATCACATCCACCGGCTGAGCTTTCCCCTTGATGGTTGTAAAACGGAAGCTGGCTTGGCTGAGAGGTTGCGGCAGCACTTTGTGGCAAATTCTGGCCATGACCGCTTGAGAAAGATGTGGTCAAATGCAGTGGTGTGTAGCACACCCAATGAACGTGCTGGCTTTGTGCAGACGCTGACAACTTGGCTTGAGACAGCTCCCCAGCCTGGTAGTGTCTTGGTGGTTTCAGAGCAACCGAGGTGATTGGAGCTGAGCTGAGTGAGGTGCATCAAACAAGGCGAAGCAGCATCCTGCGGGAGAACGCTTGACCCCCAACATCGACACACTGACTGCTGCGGTGAGAGCGGTCTAAGTACTCAAAGAGTTCTGGCCTGACTTGGAATCCTGTAGTCAGGGAGGATCACCTACTCAACCAGGTGTCCTCCAGAGATGTTGCCTGGCTTTCACCCCTTTTTGGGAACTTAAGGCCGTGCTTTCGCAGTGCCCTCTTCTGTGAGTTAAACTCACCAGAGTTGGCTTTGACAGCTTTGAGGTTTTTTGCTGGCACCTTCGGCATGCTTGGAAGCAGCACGCAGTAGAAGCTGTGGTTGCAACCGAGTACGATGCCAGCAACCTCTGACTGAGTCCTGCGCGGCATAAAAGGAGCAATGACCGAGGCCTTCTTCAGGCACAACTGGATTGGCTTGGACATGCTTGGACTGTGCCATACATTATCAGCAGGTCCCACACGCATCATTGAACACTTCCGCAGTCGGATCCTACTGAGCTACCTAGCCTACAGTACTAGAAACGTGCTACACTTCGGCTGCTTTTTGCCTTACTTCCTATCCTATTTTTTGACACTAGTTCTTCCGTCTTTCCTGCTTTCTCTGTTGTTTCTTGGCGTTGATTTTTTATTTTTTCAAGGCTATCTCCCGATTCCATTCTCACGTCTGGAGTTGAACAGGTAGGCGGCTTGTATTTCGCAAAGCCCGATTCGCATGCGGCCCAGAGCAGGGGAGATAGGGGAGTGGAACATGGCATTTCACGCCTGGTACTACCCATGTCTCCCATGTATTGATGTGTTATGATGTGTTCATGACACACCGTTCCGCGGGTGGGATGAAAATGAGTTGAAGTCATAGCTTGCGCCTGGCCAATGAGGCTGCTTCTGCAAGATGGAGATGTTGGGAAGAAAGTGAGTCGTTGGGCCCCTGAGCACTGTAGAGTGACAATGACGATCAAGGAAAATCCGTAAAGAGTCTTCAAACATCTCAGATTTGTAGATTATTCACCTACAAGAAGGCAGATCGTCCAATCCCGAGTTCAACCCTGATTTTTGTGGTGACAAGTGGATGCCAGAAGCCAAGGCGACGACGTGGGACTGGCCATTGTGGATGCCATTTTCAACCCCAAGGCGTCGCGAGGTGCAAAGCATGCGATTCAGTGTGGCCCTGGGGCCGTGGTCGTCGCGATGCGATGCCAGGTACCTTTGAGCTGACGGGTGTCCCAAATGCTCCACCCACGCCACGGGAGGAGTTGGGAGCTTAGTCATCTTAGCCTGCCCTTGGGGTTGGAGTGACTGGGAAGATCTGGGAAGTTGTGTAATGTTGTGTAGTTCAATGAGTTGTTTCATGAACATGAGCAGACATGAAAACAGCTTGTGACATGCTGCATCATACTGCCAGTGGTTTCCAGGTGGTGGGAGCCAAAGAGTGGGAAGAAAGCCACCTGAGAGCAACAGTGTTTTAAGCGACCTACATAAGATTGGTCCCCACCAAAAGGGGGCCGTAGACCCATCTCCCAGCGCAAGAAAAAGTTGGTTTGGATGTTTGGCATGTTGCTCCTGGTTTTTACCCCTAAGGGGTACAGCGGTACAGGGTATTTGGAGGCGCGAGCTTGGATCAGCCACGTGACGTGCTGTTGGACTTTGATCCAGACTATTCCAGACTTGACAATGGAATTGTGTTCTTGTGAGGTCTCGGAGTGGCCTGCTTTTCTGGATTCTTGCCATGCTCATTCTTGACACCTGCTTTCAACTGTGTCCTCGATCATTGCAACAATGATGATACTAATAGGGACAACACAATATAACTAATATAACGCACATATAACACTAATAGTAATAACAATGATAAGACACATGCGAAGACACTTTATTTGTAACATAATTATATACATATATATATATTATAGTGTGTGTCTGTCTATTGACATTTCGCACACACACACACGCACACACACACACAGACATGGAAATAGATAGACATGTTATCTATCTTTCACCGCTGGCCATGAATGGGTCAAAGGATCATGGGCACCGCCTTGCGCCTTGCGCGTCCTGAGCTGAGCGGCTCTTTCTATGGCAATGTCGACTTTTCCAGGCCGTAGTGGCTTTGCTGTTGATAGGCATTCGCCTCGAATTTAGGTCAATTTGATAGAAGATGAATTAGATGAAATGTGTTTAACCCCAAAACAATCTTAAAATCACCACCTACAACCCATCGCCACATGGTAGGTTTACTACTGGGCTTGCCACATTATATGCCTGGCCTGCACCGGGGCGGAAGTTTCGAAAATAGGAGATGCCGGTAAGAAATCAATGGCCTATAGGAACGTTTTTGAGATGCAGAAACCATGAGCGGTTGAAGCTGTGGTGCATCAACGAGGGAGTATGGTGGTTGAGATGCCAATGAAATGACATGAAAGATTCATTCACAACTGAATGAATGAATTAATGAATCAATGAATCAATGAACCAATGAATCAGTGAATCAATGAAACAACGAAGCAATGACTCAATGAATATCAATGAATCAACCAATTAGTGCAGCAAAGAATAGATGAATCAGTGAATCAATGAATCAATGAATCAATGAACCAATGAATCAGTGAATCAATGAAGCAACGAAGCAATGACTCAATGAATATCAATGAATCAACCAATCAGTGCAGCAAAGAATCGATGAATCAGTGAATCAGTGAATCAATGAACCAATGAATCAGTGAATCAATGAATCCATGCATCGGTGATTCAGTGAACCAATGACTCGATGACTCAGTGAAACAATGAACCGATGACTCAGTGAAGCGATGAATCAATGAATCAATGCATGAATGATTTGTCGATGAACCAATGAACCAATGAATGAACGTACTCGTAGTGAGTAGAGTCAATGAAGCGTTGAATCAATGAATCAATGCGTTCTTTTTAAGCTCCAGGACAACGGCGTCCAACGGAGACCCAGGCGCGCCACCAGAGCCAGTCCAATGCCATAGGTGCCATGCCTGCCACGCAAAGTGACGGTCGAGGTCACCAAGTGCCACGCAAAGTTGTGTGCGTGTGTGTGGACAAGTTGTGTGTGAGTAAGTTCTGCGTGAGTAAGTTGTGTGTGGACAAGTTGTGTGGTGACAAGTTGTATGTGAGTAAGTTGTGTGTGGACAAGTTGTGTGTGAGTAAGTTCTGTGTGGACAAGTTGTGTGGTGACAAGTTGTGTGTGTGGACAAGTTGTGTTTAGACAAGTTGTTTGTGAGTAAGTTGTGTGTGGACAAGTTGTGTGTGACAAGTTGTGTGTGGACAAGTTGTATTTAGACAAGTTGTTTGTGAGTAAGTTGTGTGTGGACAAGTTGTGTGTGAGTCAGTTGTGTGTGAGTAAGTTGTGCGTGAGTAAGTTGTATGTCACATTGTATGTGAGTAAGTTGTGTGTGAGTAAGTTGTGTGTGGACAAGTTGTGTGGTGACAAGTTGTGTGTGGACAAGTTGTGTTTAGACAAGTTGTTTGTGAGTAAGTTGTGTGTGGACAAGTTGTGTGTGACAAGTTGTGTGTGGACAAGTTGTATTTAGACAAGTTGTTTGTGAGTAAGTTGTGTGTGGACAAGTTGTGTGTGAGTCAGTTGTGTGTGAGTAAGTTGTGCGTGAGTAAGTTGTATGTCACATTGTATGTGAGTAAGTTGTGTGTGAGTAAGTTGTGTGTGGACAAGTTGTGTGGTGACAAGTTGTGTGTGGACAAGTTGTGTTTAGACAAGTTGTTTGTGAGTAAGTTGTGTGTGAGTAAGTTGTGCGTGAGTAAGTTGTATGTGAGTAAGTTGTGTGTGAGTAAGTTGTGTGTGGACAAGTTGTGTGGTGACAAGTTGTGCGTGGACAAGTTGTGTGTAAGTTTTGTGTGTGAACAAGTTGTGTGTGAGTAAGTTGTGTGTGGGCAGTGTGTGAGCAGGCGGGTGGCGGCGGCCGGCGGAGAGGTCGGCGGCAGTGCACAACCAAAAACAAGAACCCCACACAAAGATGTGGGGAACTAGGTTCCAAACAGAACGATACCATTTTTGCTGTTTTCCTGGGGGTTTACTTTTCAGCACAGCTACATTCACAGTCAGTCTGGCAACTTTACTGTTCACTTTTTTCAGACCAAACACGGTGCTGGCAATGGTGGAGCTTTTTGACTACCAGCAAGCACTCAGCCATCAGCAAAACTGACAAGCAAATTGAAGAGCCATCCAAAAAACGGAGGCGCGTTGGGATTGGGATGAAGCACGAGAAAAAGGGTCCGCAGATGTCAGCGCTTGTTGGCAAAGTTGGGGACAGCTTGCACTTCAGAAAGCAGGGTAACTTTATTGAATGCGAATGGTTGGGCTAGAACAATGCGTTTAGCAGCCTCCAGCTGCAATCCCGCACAGCACAAGAGTCACAAGAGTAGCACTATGGTCAAGAACTACCTTTCGCGCAGCTGTTACAATTCGTTTAGCGCTTGCCTGGGGCGTCGCTGCAGCACCACTCATGCTTTGCTGCGCGCAGCCATGCCAGAGCCAGTTTCAAACCCGCATAGCAGGAGCGTCGCCGACCAACGTTCGCGCGGCTCAGGGACCGCCAGTTTCTTACCATTTTTTTACTGAAATCGAGCTCTCGCTACAGTCTGGTGCTCCGAGCACCTCAGCTTTCAGAATTTTGAACTGCAAATGGAGCTCTCGCTACAGTCCT
Organism: Cladocopium goreaui; assembly: GCA_947184155.2. NCBI lineage: Eukaryota > Dinophyceae > Suessiales > Symbiodiniaceae > Cladocopium > Cladocopium goreaui. Next base: position 778,357 of record CAMXCT020000380.1, on the reverse strand, counting down.
GTGCGCTTTGTGCTGACAACTTTCCCAGATCAAATCGCGAACCCGCGGAAACAGCGACCCTACTCCGGCGAACCCAGGAGCCACAATGACAATACCTGAAAAAAACCCAGGGTTTCGCGTCCGAGAGTTTTTTCACCCGTGAATTCACGCGCTTCCGGATTGTTGCACTTCCCAAACTACTTGATAATGGGTGGTTGACATGATGATGTGGTTGACATGATGATGGGGTTAACATGATGATGTGGCTGGCATGATGATAGGATGAACATGATGATGCGTGGTATACATGATGGTCTGGACGCTAACCATGACCATTGTTCGTAAGTCGGAAGTTTTCTAACTAAACTTCCTTTGGTAAATGTAGCATTAGGCCTGGCAGCATGATGTTAGGCAGGCGAAGCAGACCCGGCCCAGCGACTGCAGGATTCCTCGTTTTGATCGCTGTGAGCTCGGGGCAAGTCATGAGGTATGGCAAGCCTGAGCAGTACGTGGGTCCGGACTTCTTTCAATATTGGAATTTCTACACTGGTCCAGATCCCACCCACGGAACCGACGCTTGGAGCTGAAATGAAAAAAGGAAAAACATGTTGATCAAAATTTCTTCATTGAAGCAGAGGTACCCGCATATGTTCCATTATTCCCATTTTTATGTGCATCATACTAGTAGATGTGACTATTCCCCCATATGTTCCAATAATAACATCAAGCAGAGGTATCCCCATGCCCCATGTTTGGGCGAATGAACCGAACCCAGGTGGACTTTGTGTCTGAGTGGGAGGGCTGGAAGAACAAACTGCTTGATGCATCAGAGGTGCGCCAATCCTGGTGGCAACCTTTGCAGAGCCAATTTTCTGAAAAACAAAACTCAAGATAAACATCAAAAACTAGGCCGGCGATCAAGAGAAAGGGGGAGAGAGACACATCAAAAGCTGGTTGGTGCTTTCAAATCAAACGCTTTGTTTCTTCCAACCATATTTGGGAGGATCCCCAATGACAGACAGACGTAGTCCATGGGCCAGGCTGGTGTGCTCATGCGTGTGGACAACACCACAGTTGTCGGTGGTCAAGGCACTCGGGAACCCCTGACATATCTTGACAGATCCTGGGAATGGAACAGGGGTGGCGGCTGCCCGCTTCAGATCAAGGTGAAAAATGCAACATTCGACAAGTAAATTGGAAGTGTGAGTTGGATGAACATGGCCAATTCATGAAATTCCTTTATCGCAAAAGAGATATTTCATGATATTCCATAGGTTTCCATTGCCGAATTGGTCTTGGCAGGTGGCCGGAAGGCGGTGAGGATCGAGAGTAAGAACAGCCACTTGACTTTACTTGGTGCCAGGATGAAGGCATTGCATTGAATATCTGATGTGAGGATCCATAACTGACCTGATTTTCGCCGTGTTTTTCGCACATGTTTCCCGCTGTCAATTCCATAGCCAATCTGCTTGGCAGGATCATGGGATACGTAGTTTTTCTGCCCTTCCACCCAAATCTCTCTGAATTGGATGGGGCGATTTACATCAAGAACCCTCTATAGATTCTACGCATTTCTACACATCGGAAAAAATATGAAAAAACAATGATGTCCTGTGGGTTTCCCCCTGAAATCCAGCCATTAATAATCTCAGGTTACAATGGCGGCCTTTTCGTGGTGACTCTCGAAAACGTCCCGACGGCTTGTGGCGCTTGGCCAGCCTTTTGGATGTTTGGAGATGATGCACAACATGCCTGGCCGCGCTGGGGGGAGTACGACATTTTAGACACTTGGAGCACTCCAGCAGGTGCGTTTCAGTATGTTTCAGTGAATTAAGGCACGAGTTGAGTAATCAATTAACAAGGTATGCGAGACATTCTTCTTTTTCGGTGGGACATCGAAGAGTTATGACTCCCACATACTCCCACTATGCTCGACTTGCTGTGATCCAAGCATGATGCAGTCCCCAAATCCCACAACATCAGCAACAAACATAGTGTTTTTCCAACTCTGATGCTTATGGAAGCTGATAGCATACTCAACTGAGGAATCCATCCATATGACAAACTATGTGCCCTGGCAGTGGAAGAGAGAAAGAATCAGAGACAGCCAGACAGCACAGAGTTTCAGATTTGTCGATTTGAGCCTATTCAGCCTCCACATTCATTGATGTTTCGCTGCAATGGGTTGCAACTTCATACATTTTGTTTAATTAAATGCTATCGCCAAATTAGGGGTGGTGACTTCGTTGCTTCAAGTCAGATGACTGTAGGCTACAACGACCCTCCATACACGCAGAAGCTGTGACCAGTGCCTCGCCTGAACGCGGAAACTATCCCGGTCCACGGTTTGAAGGTTGGCGTTCAACTGCCTGCAATGGGTTTGTCTGAACATGTGGTGCCCCATGGTGCCCCCGAAATCTCAACATCCAGCAGCTTAGAAGTTAGAACATCATTTCTGGCAAACCAGCTCCCAGCGAAGCTTCGCCATGTCAGGAGGGATGTGAATCTGGGCATTGACTTTGTGGGGCAGGGCTGGGCCACTGGGTCCCTTGGGACCAACAAGGCCAAGAATTGCTGGGCCCCTTGGCCGCCCTTAGAGCGATGGAACAATGGGAAAATGGGGCCGCCTCCCGTCCCAGAATGGATGGGCAAACTTCGCGAAACATTTGAAACCGGAATTCTGAACAATTTTTTGGTCTGAAATGCTAACTTACCAGCTTTTCGGTGGGATTTTTTCAGTAAACTACTCCATCTAAACAGATGACACCACCATTTCGACACATATAATCATCCCCTGGTTTAGTGGTGGGTTTTGTAGCTTTTGTTGGGGCCCCAACACATATTATCCCATGAGTGTATGGTTTTTGTTGGTAACCAGCGCTGGTCCGCTGGGCTGACGACTTTCAGGTAAAGGCTCCGCAAGAGTTCTCCAACCAGGGCTGCGGTCAGAAATTGCCGGACGGATCCTTTGGCCCAGAATTCAACAAGAATGGAGGCAGATGATGGCAGATGGGAAGATGGCTATTGCTGGCAGGGAAAGATGGAAGATATGGGACCATATGAGTCACGCCAACAAGTTAAACATGAATTCATATGAATTCAATAGTTTCGAGGTTCCGTTTTTACATACGTATAATTATTTAGATTATTTGGTCGGTATTTGCTCTTGGCCATTGCCGCAGATGAACAATCTAGCACAGCACGGGGCCATCACTGTCTGGTTCTCATTGCTTGTCTTGATGGAATTTACCTGAATCCGCCACTCTGTCATTCTGCATCAGGTGGAACTTTTGTAGCTGAGTGGACACATGGGGTTGGGACCCTAGCTCACCGCTTGGCACCAATTGATTTCAGACGTCTCAAGCTTCTTTAAACAAGTAGCGGTTTTTGCATGAGATTTTTTGAGGTGTCTCAATGAATTCAAACCTCAGTTCAAACCATTTTCGTTTGGTAAATAACAGGGTGGTCCCGGTTCGTTTTTGGCGATTTCGATTCGATTTTTTATAGAAGGAATTGACTTCGAGAGAATTGGTTTTCGATTCCGCCTAGCGCGATTCGATTCCGATTCGATTCGGAACGATTCGAGGTCTGCGGGGAGTATGGTCGTTAGTAAGGGATTCTTGATTAATATCAATTCGTTAGCTTGCGATCCAATCTTTGATTTGGATTCGTCGTTGAATTTCGATTCGATAGCTTGCGTTTCCATTTGTGGTTCGATTCGATAGCTTGCGGTTCTTTTTCAATATATATATATATTTATTTATTTATTTTATTTATTTATTTATTTATTTATCTATATATACATACAAATATATACATAAGGAGACATACATACATATATTAATAAATATGTGTAGATATTAATTTATATATGAATATATATTTATATATTTAAATATACATAAATAATATATATATATATATATTCATATATAAATATAATTTTTTACATTTTATTCATATATAAATATACGTGTTTACATTTCTGAAACAAAAGCAGCTTCTCGCAGCCTTTTCGGGCGGCGGGCCGCGGCGATCCCTAGGAACGTTGGATGTTTGACAGGCGTGGGAACATTTGCGCGCTGTCAAACTTGTGTGGAATTCTTTCCTATGATGCACACAATATTTTTTGTATGACCCTCGGATATCCAGGGCAAAATTCACAGTTTCAGACCTCCAGAAGGGTCAGATTATGCTATGTAGGCATGTAGGTACTTAGGTACGTAGCTATGTATGTATGCATGTATGGATCTATGTGTTTGTGTATATGGATGCATAGGGTTCAAGGCTTGGTACGTAGGCATGTGGAATGCGACAGACATGGAGCCGTAATTCTACAAATTTAATTATGATGCCAATATATCGAATTCACATCCCGTGTGCCCCCGAATACAATGGACGGCGATGGAAAAGTGAGTTTATGTCAAACAAACAGTCTTCTGTATGGTTGGCTCTCCTCTTCCCATTGGACACAATTGAAGCCTCGGATGTGGTTTCAGACCAGTTTCATACCAGTTTCAGACCCCAGAAGGGACATGTTTGGCTCTGCCTTTCCCTTTCCCTTTCGATGGGGTTTCAGACAAGTTTCAAACCTGTTTCAGACCCTCAGAAGGGACATCTTTGGAATGCAGGTCTGTAGCTATGTAGTAGGTATGAAGGTATCTCTGTAGGTATATATCCATGTGCGTGTGCGTGTATCAAGCGAGTTTTGCCCCGTAGGTTGCACATATGTTTCCGTTGCACCCGCGACAAGCTTATAGAGCAGAGAAGGTAGTTGAAATCTACCTGAACTCAGCATGTCTGCTGTATACGGCTAGTATACGGCTCATCTTGGTCAAGCCCTAGTTTTGACTTGAACTCAGCATGTCTGCTGTATACGGCCAGTATACGGCTCATCTACAGGGCTTGACCAAAATGAGCCGTATAATAGCCGTATACAGCAGAAATGCTGAGTTCAAAGGAGTTCCAGAGCTTGACCAAGATGAGCAGTATACCGTATACCAAATTCGATTCTACATTCATGATGTAGTTGAAAACTACCTGAAACCAATTACATGCGTACCTGGAGCCGCGTTTGTGGCCAAATGGTAACTTTGGGGTCAAGGCAGCAACCAGCAAAGCAGCCTGGCAGGTATCTGGATCGCCTCCTTCCTTCTGACTCTCCACCAACACTTGGTGCACAGTGCGGGTGCGCTCGCTAGCTTAGCTTGCGTTTGGTTGAGGATGCATACCAAAGATCCGAAGCGGACAATAACAACTATGTCCGTTGGTATGTGCCATTGCCTACCAGATATATAGATCATATGGGTTGCAATTTTACTGATGGTATCTTTTGGCCCTTGGCGTTCCAGGGCAGGTGTTGGCCATAATGGTGATGCAATCGCCCGCTTGGGACTGACGGACGTGAATCATAACCTGCAGGCATCGGAGGCATCACGGGGATATGTCATGTCCACTGATGGTATATAATGTATGCCTCTTTCAACATCACGGGGATATGTCACGGGCATAATGTATGATAATGTATATTAAGTTTCTTCCAGTTATGCTTCAGTTGCATTCCCGGACGAAATTCGATAGTAGGATTGGTTATATACACACATGCATACATACCAACCTACGTACCTACCTAGCTACCCAGCTACATATCTACACACCAAACCTGTCCCTTCTAGGGGTCTGAAACTACTTTGAAACTAGTCTGAAACCTGTTAAAATCTTCAAATGTGACTTGGTGGGGGCAAGATACATACAGAGATGGAAATCATGTTTGCCCTTGGAGTTCCAGGGTTCATAGCCAATCGTCCGTACCCTCATAGTTATATAGTTCAATTAGCCTGGTGGACTTTGTTGTTCAAATTCCACCTTCTTGTTGTAGCAGGATAGTTTTCATGGTTATGGGTCGAATTTGCGTGATTTCCCAATAGATTGAATTCCTCATCGTTCGTATTTTAGATTTGTCTTCACATCCCTGGCCATGTAATTTAACCGTTACCATGTCTTGGCAGCGCCAGGAGCAAGATCCAGGCTATAACGTGGTCCGCTGATGTAGAGACGGAAAAGGGCCGTGATGGATACTGGCGGCTGGCTGGTGCGTTTTTGAGAAATATCGTCGATCAAACTCTGAATTCAATCACTCAGGATAAACTAGAAGAATATGAAGTCCCTCCAATTTTGGTTTCCCTTATTGTATTCATGCACCCAAATTCACACATAGATCCAAGAAATTTATATAAAAATTTGATAAGAAAATAAGATTTAATTTATTGAATCATATTTGACCGTTTATCCACTACTTGGTCACGGCGCTTGTATAAAACTGAGTTCGTATTTTATTAAAGCTTGCATAGTAAGATAGTATGCAATAATTATCTCAAGCACTTGCGTGGTTCAAGACAATACAAACATACAAGAACTATATATATGATCCCGGGTATGCATGGCCCCGATTCCCGTCGATTCGGTTCCCGTTGAAAATCGATTCGTGGCGATTCGGTTCAAACAACCGACCGATTCATGTTTGATTCGATTCTTAATTATTGCCGTGTTCAGGTTCCTTAAAATCCTGGTCGATTCAATCCGATTCGATTCCAAACGATTCTATTTTTTCCGATTCCGGACCGGTTCGGTTCCTTATGTGCAGCGGTTTAGGTTCCTGAACCATTTTGGAACCATCCTGAAATAACGGTTTTAGCTCGTTTCTCCAAGTTTGATTTCGCTAATTTATAACTATACACGTGTATGACAATGAGCTCATGTTTTATCCACGTTTCTGCGGTCCCAATAGCCTGAACACCACTACGCTACACATGGCAGACCCGCACGTTTTAAGGGTCGCAACGGGAAGATCATGCGCACCTGGTTCTTCCCGAAGGGGAAGGAGCCCATTGATCTGGTGGTGCGATCTCCGCAACCTGATTTGAGTCTTGGTGAGAAGAATTTGTTGGGGCAGAAGCAATCTGGGATGTAGAGTGATGTAGATAGAGACAACATGATCTATGCCATTCTGTGCCTCTTATCCTTTGACATTGATGATATAATCACATATAATCGATCTATATTTATTTCCGATACGGTTGAGCTTCTGACAGAACTGACATCCTCAGCTTCTCTCGGCCACCGAGGTGGGGTACCCCCAACTCCTTCTTCACTCTCAATGAGCGGTGGTGCCTTCTCCGCACTTTAGCGGCCCTCGTAGCTGCCATCAGCAACGCGCGGACCGAGGTGCAGCGCTGACCACTTCAAGAACATGAGGATGGTATTTGATACAACCTTCTGTGGCAGCTTGGTCACCACATGTCACCACATTGGATATGGAATGATCATGAATGATATGGATCTGATGTGTCTGAAAAGCGGGCATACTATACAGCATAGGCCCTTTATATAATATAATATAATATAAAATAATATAATATAATATAATATAATATAATATAATATAATATATATATATATTTGGCTTCGCAGCATTTCATGGGGGACATGATGATTGAGAAGTTAAAAAGCGGGGCATGTTCCATGTTGGCGGCAATTTGGACAACCCATTGGATCCCACTGTAGCTGAATTTTTTCTCCACCATCGCACCATCATCCAGGCCACCAGCACGTCTTCGCCTGTTTCGCCTGAGGTGACTATGCCGGGTCGACGTTTCAAGCCAGTTGCCCCTGGCTGAAGCAAAGCTGCGAGGACTACGTGCGCAACAGCCCTGGAGCCTTCAGCCGCTGGGATCTGGGATGAGAGCAAAACCTTGGGTTTTTCTCCGGATTTTTCAGGCCAAAACAATCTGAAGGGCTGGGATCCTGGTAAATATGGAGAATCGGAATGTTCAGCACCATGTCTAAAGTAGCTGGGGACTACGGTGGCTCATTCCATCAAAACGGAAGTGTAGAAAGCTGATGGAATGGGAGGTTGCCAAAAGCACAGCATGTGCATGCCATGACATGAACCGCAACGCAGAACTTGTCCCAAACTCCCCGATTTGTGAGGCAATGCCTTCTGGAACATTAAGCGCTTGGCACCTTGGTTGCAAGTGTTTCATCACATGATTCAACTAATTTCAACCCCTCGCTTGCCATGGGTTGCGAACCTGGATTTGCCAAGGATGTTTATCAAAAGATAGATGCTGCCGTACTGGCCGTCTCTTGGCGGATTCCTAGTGGATCCTAGTGGTTTATTGCATCACCAAGATGGGTGGAAGGCCAAGAATGCACCAATTCGTTTGACCTTCATGGATACTGAGATGATGCTTGTGATTATGACATATTATGACCTTTAATTGTTACTATTGTTAGTATATGTTATGGTTATTAATTAAAATGTTGTTATTGTTATCATCACAATTGCAGTTGTCATCATGATCTTCACGCTTATCATGCTCAGCACTACTATGAAATATTGTGTTTGTAAATGCAGCACACCCATATTATGTTTATATATGTATACAATATATCGTGTAGATTATGGTGGCAAACACGATGACTGTACAACTGTGTCCCAACATCATTCTCATCGTTCTATATTACTCTGATCAGTATTGTTTATTTTCATGGTCGCTGCTATCATGCTTGTTTTTTTCTGATTATAATGACTAATGGCCATGATTACTATCATACTACAGTACCATGGTACTACCATTCTAATGGCCTATTGGCATGGATCAGGCTTGATGGCAATAATATGTATAAGACTATAGGAGCGGATTGAAAGATAGAATGCGGTTTTGAAAATCCCTGATGGCGATTTTTTTGGCAATTGTTACCTTCTAGTGGCCGAATTCTATCTCCAGAGGGTCAAAATCATGGAAATCTAGAATCTAGACATGTTTGGGGAGAAATCACACAAAACATGTTGCAATTTATTGCGCGTACCGTGTGAGGATGGAGTGTTTTTGACAATTTCTCCCCTCGGACGATCAAACTATCAACTTAAACATGGTTAACCATGACTAAACACCGACTAGCCATGGTCGTTAATCTGTATCAATGGGCTTATCAATTATTAATCAGTATACATCTATGATCATTAAGTAGCAATTAAGTAGCTATTTGATGCTATTTGTTCATTATTATAACTAGCTATTAGCCGGCATTATGATCATTGTAAAACTCATCTGGTTTGATCATAGCTCAGGCGCAAGCGCCGCAGTTCGTGGCGGACACGGACGCTGCGATGGCCAAGGCTGACGAACGCGCAACGAACAACGGACCCGTGTGACGCGGTGAAATGTCTAGGTTTTGGTGAAGATAACGGGGAGAAACCAAGCGAACATGCATGCTCAAGCATCAAAACAGGTGTTTTTCCTGTGTAAAACTTTGGTTCAACTATCAAAGTTGTGTTTTTCCCTATCAAACATGCATTTTTTTGCCATCCAAAAAAGGGGGTTAAGCTGGCGTTTTAATAACAGAATATAACACGCACACACACACACACGCACACACACACATATGTATATATATATATACACAATGGACCAACAACATGGATGCCGTCAACAACATGAGAAGTAAACTGAAAATAATCCGAGAATAATATCCATAGTGGAGTAATTTTCATGCACATGCTATGATGTAATAAATGGGATATAGGCTACGCCGCGAGTGTGGCGTCGCAGATTTGTCCGCATGGAGGGCACAGACAAATAATTGGGATATAAATGAATATGTAAACATACAAAACAACTTGTTTATATGTATGTAGAAGGCATGTATACATATATGCATATATAAGTACACACATATTCATTCATAACCAACAATATTTAGGACCTGGTGAATACAAATGAAGAAGATTTAATGGGGGAAGACAACTTGGGGTTAATGCTTGTCTCTTGGGCTCTTCAATCGGCAATCGGTTCAAGTAGTCTTACACTTGAAACTCCCTACTGCCTGGGCTGATGATTGTTGAACCGATTGATTTGCCTCCCTTGTCCCCAACCTGGACCCAGGTTGGCCTTCTTCTTCTTGGCTTTGCTGAGTACATCTTCTGGAGTGCTGTACTATTACTACCATAGGAACCAAACGGTGAAAGCAAAGGTTGATGTTCCTTTGCTGCAAGAAGCCTTGCAGTTGACCGTTTCCTTCTTCCGCTGTGCTGCGCGATGCAAGCTGGGCTATGATAGCCACGGGTGATTGATTCATGCCTTCGCAATGTGTTTTTCTTGGAGGACGCAGACCATGCCAGTGCCAAACGAGCCCCAGAACCGTTACAACCAACCACATCATGATATCAATGTATTTATACATATATATACACATACTCATTGTACATACCGTGGATGGATGGATGGATGGGTGGATGGATGAATGGATGATAGATAGATAGATAGATTGGATTAGATTAGATTAGATTAGATTATATAGATTAGATTAGATGAGATGAGATGAGATGAGATGAGATTAGTTGAGATTAGATTAGATAGATAGATTAGATAGATTAGATAGATTAGATAGATTAGATAGATTAGATTAGATAGATAGATAGATAGATAGATAGATAGGATTAGATAGATAGATAGATAGATAGATAGGATTAGATAGATAGATAGATAGGATTAGATAGATAGATAGATAGATAGATAGATAGATAGATAGATAGACAGATAGGATTAGATAGGATTAGATAGGATTAGATAGGATTAGATAGGATTAGATAGGATTAGATAGGATTAGATAGGATTAGATAGGATTAGATAGGATTAGATAGGATTAGATAGATAGATAGATTCATATATTCATAAATTCATAGACGGATAGGCGGATGGATGGATGGGTGGATGGATGGATGGATGGATGGATGGATGGATAGATAGATATGCCAAGATCTATTTTGTTTCTCCTTGGGGTGGTCCTGGCATACAATGTTCCAAGATTCCAAGATATTCGAAGTCAAAGCCAATGAGTCAGTCATACGCTTCCAACATGTTTCCTGGCGATGTTCACCGGTCGCCATGCTGAGCAATCCCAGGAATTGGCTGTTGCAGCGAAGCTCCCTGAAGCCTACAACTTCACCATGGCAACCGGGTTCCAATGGGGATGGGTGTAAACGTGGGTGTAAAACGTGGGTGTAAACGCTTGTCTTGTACATGACCCTATAATGATGGGCATTTACTCGACCAAAATTAAGGAGGATATATGATATAAGTAAGTGGTACAAGCAGCAACCAGAGGGATTAATGATTAAACCTGCTAAGAACCTGGATTGCGGGCTACCAACTATCAATCAAGCCAGAAATGCCGATGGACGTTCATTCACTGTATTGATTTGTGGGAATCTGAAGCCAGGTGTGTCTTTCTTCATCTCTGGGGATCTTTTCAAAGGGTGGCTTTTCAGAGTTGCTGTGTTTTTGTTTTTTTCGGAATTTCACGGTGTCGGAAAAATATTGGAATGGACCAATGGAGGCAAACATAATATGAAAACATATTTTTTCTAATGAAAACACATTTTTTCCAATGAAAACATATTTTTTGTGTGTGGGACGAGGTTGTTGAGTAGAAGGGTACCCTGCCTTCGTCTAAAAGTAGTATTACGGGCAAACACCTCGATTTGCCCGCGCTTGTCGGCGGCCATCTTCGTATGTGCTGAAAACGTGATAAAAATGGGAGTTTTTTGCATAATGGCTAACTTCATGTTGTATATCGGCACGCACAGCATAGGGACCTGTGCGAGTCTCTTACACATCATCATCATCATCATCATCATCATCATCATCATCAAACCCTTATTGAAGATCTTCAATGAATGTAGAAGTTTAACGGAGTGGGAGAACTAAACCCTTTTTGAAGATCTTCAATGAACGTAGAAGTTTAACGGAGTGGGAGAATTAAACCCTTATTGAAGATCTTCAATGAATGTAGAAGTTTAACGGGGTGGGAGAATTAAACCCTTATTGAAGATCTTCAATGAATGTAGAAGTTTAACGGTGGTGGGAGAATTAAACCCTTATTGAAGATCTTCAATGAATGTAGAAGTTTAACGGGGGTGGGAGAATTAAACCCTTATTGAAGATCTTCAATGAATGTAGAAGTTTAACGGTGGTGGGAAATTTATATTCCCTAAATACCCTTGTTGATCTTCCCAATTGAATGTAAAGTCTAACGTTTGATATCCCCAAGTGTACAGCATAGAAGGGGTGTGGGCGAATCGGGGTGTTTGCGCGTAGTATTATAAAACAAAAATGGGCCCAAAAAAACTTATGACAAAAATTGACAAAATATTATTATCATTATTATTATTTATTGTTATTATTATTATTATTACTATTTTATTTTATTTAAATGTATTTTAGGTTTAAATTTCACCATCATTTTCCTGTTTTGGCTAGCTCGGTGCATTTTGTTGCTTCTTCGTGGCCGAACTGCCTCTCACCTGTGCAAAGATGAAAAGCATCCCTTTGAAAAGGGCCAGGGGGCCTTTGAATGAGTGCGTGCTCAAACATTTCGATTATCTTGCATGTCAACCTGTGAGTAAAACATTTGGCTTCACAGTGTTCTGCTGTTTTTCCAAAGTTGTGGTGGTGTTCATCTGCAACATGTTTGTAAAACACAACCAGATACGGCCACAGCCAGTGATGGCCCGTTGACGGCCACACCTTAGAACTCCATCGAGCGTGCCAAGAATTCCGTGAAGGCGACGTTGCAACGGCAGGGATGCATGGAGAGTGAGAACGAGGCCCGGGTGAGAGATTCGGCTCTACACATAGGTTTAGACTATATAATTTCAATTGGCAATACGGGGTGCATGAGATTTTCAATGACATCCAGATCTTATTCTTGCCTTGGATCATATTGGGTATGTTTGGGTATGTTTGCTGACTGGTTGTTTCAAAGGTTTTCCGCCGCACTTGCCAGTCGCCTATGAGTTCACCCACATCGCGCATGGGCTTGCGTGGCTTGGTGGAACGGGCGGAACCAGCCGTGGATCGCAGTAGAGACTGTGTGGTAGAGGGCATTGGGGCACAGGAGGCTTGCCCTCAGCTCATTAAGCATGGCAGGTGGTTTTTTCGGATGATTTTCCTACAGCACCATTTCCCCTTGTCATTTGATAAGTGAGCAAGTTGCCCGCTGACTTTTGGTCTCTTCAAATGGGTATGGGATGGTATGGGTCAACATTGGGTACCCCAAGAATTGGATGAATTGGATAGGTCATCATATTAAAAATATTAAAAATAATAAACTGTCAGTTTTCATGGTTCAGCCATTTGAACATTTCACTTCCGTTGGCAGAACATGTCATTCATGTATTTTTGACGTTCCTTTTTCATCTCAAAAGGGACCCCTTCAGCCTCTCTGACAAACGTCAGAGCGCTGGCTACTGCCTGTTTTGGGTGTTTCACGAAACACCCTGGTGCGACGCCATAGACTGGCGGCTTAGCCGATCGTGAGGAGCGGCTTCGAGAAAAGGGTGCTGCAACAAATCGAGAAGTGTAACAAGTTCTTCATCGGTGCTGCCTGCACTTTCTCTTTTTGCCATTGCTGCCAGTGTCGCAATGACACTGGTAGCGGAGCGCTGCCTGAGATCTTCCGCGAGAGTGGTAACGCGGAGTGGAAGGTCTGCAAGGGCCTTGGGGTGAGCCTCACTGCGTGTGACAAGCAGAACCTCTTGGACCTGGCTTTGCTGCAATCACTGCTTGAGCCTGGAACTTTGCCTACTTTGGTTGGCGACGCAATCAGAGCTCGAGGGGTGCAGAATATCCACATAGTGGTGCAATCACTGCTCGTGTGACGGAGTTTGACCCGATTGTCCTCCTGATCACGATGGGTGACAAAGACAAGGATTTTCGATGTGGCTGGGATGGCGACATCAGTACCTTCCCAGACTATGTGCGCCGGGTGAGGTTGATCTTCGAGAAGACGAGACGGAGGCGCCGCAAGCATCTTGGCCCCGATCTCGTGGCCCAATTGACAGGCCGTGCATGGGTCATTACCCAGGAGATCGACCACACCAAGCTGACTCAGCCTGATGGTGCTCGGTACCTCGTGGACTTCTTGGAGGAGAAGCTCGCCCGAGTACCAGTCCCTGACGCAGGTGTTCGTGCAGAAGAACTTTTAGTTCGTCTTCGCCGACCACCTGGGATGACGATGGCTACCTGGTGCGCAACTGTCAGGGAGTCCTACAGGAAGTTGCAAAGGGCTCTCAAGAGGGCAAGGCCGGCATCACAGGCGCCGACTAGCCCAGGCCGTGAGAGCTCAATGGTTCCTTCGCCCTCCACTTTGCGAGGGGATGTGCAAACTCTTGGGACCCCGACACCTGGCTCTTCAGCGACTTCACCTTCGAGGCGATCCCGCAGAGCTTCAGCTGGCACAGTGCCAGAACCAGAGCAGATGCCGACTCCAGAACGTCAGGCACAAGCTGCTTCAGCAGAACCTCATGGAGATGGAGCAGAAGATGAAGAAGAAGTTGAAGAGTTTGGAGAAGACCCCATCACAGGGGAAACGTCCTTCCAACGTGGCGTTGCGAAGGGCATGGGAAAAAGTTTGAATCGCCCTCCAAGTCGCGCTCTGGAAAGCGCAAAGCTGCAGAAGACTCCAGTTCGTCTTCTGATGGTGGCACTGCTTGGCACATGAAGCAGAGGTCTGAGATGGACTCCGGCCTTCCAGAAGTTCTTCCTACGGAACTGCTGGGTTGGTTGATGTTGAGGCGCTGCAACCTCACAGCTCAACAGAGGCTCAACATCTTGAGCACCACCGGCAACTCACTGAAGGCGGAGGACATCGAGAATGCGCTGAGAGGTGCCGAAGATGAACTACGAGTTCAAGAAGATGCCAAAGGAAAGGGCAAGGGTGGCAGATCCATCAACCGCCCAAACTTTTGGATCGAAGAAGGTGGAGAATGGGGATTGCTAGCTGCAGATGAAGCTGAATTCCTGGAAGGAAGTCTGGATGATGTCCACTGGGTCGGCAAAGACATTGCCGCCATCTATGGGGCTACCTCGACTTCACCGCCTTCGACGACCTCAAGCCATCCTATGCCTGCTGAGCCCAAATGGACTTCAGTTTCAAATGGGTACTGGTTCCAAGATGAGTGGGGCCAATTCACCTTCTGGTCACAGCATCAAGATGGCGAGTACTACACCATGGACGACGACGGCGTCTACTGGACATGGCCTGAGTTCATGGAGGAAGCTGCATGGTGGAGTGCCTCGCCGGAGCAACAGAAGGAGATCAATGATGCCTTCGCTGCCTATGACCAGAAGATCCGCTCTTTCATGGAATCCCGTGAGCTGCTGCGCAACAAGGGCGCCAGCAGAGGATACTACAAAGGTGGCAAGCCTTTTGGAAAAGGCAAAGGCAAAGGCTTGGGAAAAGGGAAGTCCAAGCCATCTTCATCGGCTGGACAGACGTTCTTCCAGAACCAGCCGAGTGATGTGCTTGCATCTGTTGGCCAGCCAGGCTACACTGGATGCTTTGTGTGCGGAAGCAAGTCTCACGACTTCCGCTCCTGCCCTCAGCGCGGTGGAAAAGGAAAACCTTCGACCGCCAAGGGTGGAATCTACATGGTGACCGATGTGGAGGAGACCGCAGCTGTGGCTTTGCCGTCTTCTTCGACCAGGCCTTCATCGATCGAAGATGCCTGGGCTGCTCATGTGGCGAATCCAGATCTCCGTGGACACGCCGTTTTGGACACAGGCGCAACGGAGACAGTGACTTCGCTGGCTGCATTGGAAGCCATTCACAGGCGAAGGACAGAATTGTTGGGTCACACAGATCATGTTGAAGTTGTTCCGGGTCCGGGGAAAGTTTTTAGGTTTGGTAATGGTCAAACACAACAATCAGAAAGTTTCGTTTATTTGAAGCAGCAGGTAGGAAACCATGAGGTCAAGTTGGGCGCGTATACGATAGATGCGTCAGGAGTGCCCCTGCTGCTGGGGATAAGAACCCTTGAGAGGTTAGGTGCGATCTTAGACACCAAGCAAGGTTTCTTGGTGATGAAGACGGTCGACCCGACCCTGGTAGTCCCTTTGAAAAGGTCTCCGACCGGACACCTTCTTTTGGATTTGTGTTCCAATTGGCTCGATGGTGGTGCCAAAATCCTGTTCCAGACCGAGATTTCTCCCATGTCGGTTGAGGAAAAAGCGTTCAATGTCGTGAGCTTTGATGGAGTTTGGAATGATTTTGAGAAGGTGAAAAGTAATGAGGTGGAAAGTTTTCAGCAGTCAAGTTCATCACCTACAGCACCTCACTCATGCGCGGACATTGACATCGTTGCGCACACCTTCACCTACAACAACCGAGCTGAGTTTGAGGATGTTTTTGTGGTTTTTGATGATTCAAGTTTGATGCAAGTTCATGAAGAAACTGTGCAATTTCAGAACATGAACATGACCACTTCCAGTACCACATCTCACATGTCACGTTCTTCAAGTTCCAGTGGAGCCAGAACCTCAATGCTCTTACCGCCTCATCATTCAGCGGACCAAGACCAAGCAATGAGCTTGAGGATTCTAGCCCTCCTGGCTTCCACCTCACTTCTTGCTGTTCATGGCGCAGCCGACGGCCAAGATCGCTGCGACCCCGAAAGTGGCTGCGAAACCGGCTACAAAGCCGAAAGCCAAGGTGAGCTGGGACACCAAGTACGATGCCTCTCGCACCACGGGACCAGATGTGAGGGACCCCCGTTGCCAGGGAGCTCCATGCTACGGCAGCCATGTGACGGCCAAACCAGGCCGCGGGTCACCATCGGGCAGCAATGCCCACGGCTCGTGGGAGGCATGCGAGAAGTGCCTACTGAGGCTGTCATACACTCCGGCCGTCGGAGCCCATGCGCTCCACCGCAAAGCAGGACCATTACCTTCGGACACGGCCAACATGGTGTCCAAGGTAGGTCCCAACAATGCTGGCTACAACGACAAGATGAAGGACCGCAGCATTGCCTTGGATGCAGCGGAAGTGTCAGCAGAGAAGAAGCTGGAGATGGTGCGTGCCCAGAAAGCCGCTTGGATGAAACAGCAGAAGGAAGGAAGCCCAATGACCAATTCGACAGGGGCAACGGCGTCGGAAGTTCCTCCAGTGACGCCAACTGCCCAGTACTCCGAGGAGATGGGAACAACACCTGGAAGAAAAGCTCGGAGACCAGAGGCGACAGCCGAACAGTTGGAGTACGACGGCCGCTCCACACAGTCTTGGAGCGAGGTGGCTGGAACGCCGCCGACATCGACTCCATGAATGAGCTCAACTATGAGGCAAAGGTTGACCCGAAGTTCCACGTTCAGGACTTTGACAACAAGGCGTTCTTCAAGAAGGACGACATGGATGACTATGACTTCAACATGGATGTTGAAGAAGCGTGGATGACCAACGCAACCTTTGACCAGATGGAGCCCTGTGAGAAAAAGATGTTGAACGATGCCCTGCACTGCCACTACGAAGATTTGGAGGAGTGCTTTGGCAACTTGATAGCTCATAGCGATCAACATCGTCAGCTTGACCTTATGGAGCTTTGCTGTGAAAAGGACAGCCTGCTGTCCACCTACATGGAGAAAGGTGGAGGCACAGCTTTCAGAGCTGGTCTTTTCAATGGCTTCGACCTCATGACGGAGCATGGAACGCAGCTGGCCATTTCAGCTGTGAGACGCTTGAAGCCGAAGCTTCTTTGGGCCAGTTTTCCATGTGGGCCGACCTCTCCGATACAGGCTTTGAATGAGCTGACGGAGGAGGGGAAACGCAAAAGCCGTGAACGAGTTCGCCGCTCACGGAAGCTTGTGAGAAATGGGATCAGAGTTTTGGAAGCTCAGGTTCTTGAAGGAGGACAAATTGTCCAAGAATGGCCTAGGTTCAACAAAGCTTGGAAGTTTCCCGAGATCTTAGAGTTTTGGCAAGCTCTTGGAGTTCGTGAACCTTGGGAAGACGTTTTGTTGGATGGTTGCTGCTATGGCCTTCAAGTGCCTGAAGGTTTTCTCAAAAAGCCTTGGTGCCTACGTTGCTCAAAGGTGGGTGTCTTCACCTCGATGGCAAGACAATGCCCTGGAGGACATCAACATGTTCCTACAATGGGTGGCAACCGCACCAAGCACTCTGCCCTCTACACTCCACGGCTATGCCAAACAGTATGCCATGCTTATCTTCAAGATCAAAGAGCTGGCGCAGCATTTGGAGTTTTGGAGATGGAAGTGGACCGTGAAGGTCTCAAACAAATGACAGATCAAGAGCTGCAACATTTGAGTCAGAGTGTTCTCAAATTACACCGACTCTGTGGCCATCCTGGCAATCGGGCTTTGATGAAAACCTTGGCTGCTCGAGGTGCTGATGGCCGAACTTTGGCCGTTGCTGAAAAGCTCAACTGCATGGAATGCTTGGAAGGTCAATTGACCAAACCTTCCACCAAAGTGGCATTGGAGAAAGAAGAAGTGATTTGGAGGACTTTGCAAATGGACACCTTTTACTTCAAGTACGGTGACCAAGTCCATCACTTCCTCCTCATGCTGGATGAAGCCTCAGGTTTTTCGGTGGTGAAGCAGTTCTCAGTTCACAGTGACGAGGACCACCAGAACATCACCACTGCCGAGACCCTGGAGATCCTTCAACAGTGCTGGTTTCAGTACTTTGGCATGCCTCACAGGATCAGATGCGATCTTGAAGGCGCTTTCAGAGGTGATCTTTTAGAGATCTTTTGCAAGGAACGCGGAATAGAACTCACACTATGTCCTGCAGAACATCATGAATCAATTGGAGAAGTTGAACGTAGTGTGGGTGAGCTGAAGAAGAAGATGACCGCCTACTTGCGGAATGAGGCCGATTCGTCTCCCTCTGAAGCCGCTGCTGAAATGTGTGGTGCTCACAATCGCATTGCACGGATTGGAGGCTATGCTCCCAACCAATGGGCTTTTGGCCGCGATGTGGATGAAAGAGATAACTTGGCTCTTGCAAGTGCTCAGAGCGATCCCTCATCTGAGATGCATCGCAGTCTTCAACGACGACTACGAGCTGAAGGTCGCTATCGTGAACTTCAAGCACAGGCCAAGATTTCTCGAGCCCTCAATGCAAAAGTCCAGAAATCCACACAGTTCATCCCTGGTGACCTGGTCTACTACAAAAGGTTCAAGACCCCCGCAGATACACCTGCTCATGCCTTGCTTGACACGCCTTCTATGAAAGTGTCAAGGTGGTTTGGACCTGGACGTGTTTTGGCGTCCGAGACCAGAGTTTTGGATGAAGGAGCGACACGTGCTCCATCAAATGTGGTTTGGATTATTTCACAAGGGCGTCTCAAGAAGACCCACTCAAGCCAATTGCGCCATGCCAGTGAGCGTGAAAAGCTCATCGCTGAAGCCACTGAGGCACCAACATTGCCCTGGACATTTACCTCCCTGGGACGAACCTTGCAGAAAGGGGAATATGAGGATTTGACCAAAGAGCCGCCTCGACGAGGACGACCTCCTGGCTCACTCAACAAACCAAAGGTCACAATCTTCAAGCCCAAGCGAGATGCAACCTCTTCTGCTTCAGCTTCCCGACCTGCAGATTCACCTGAACCCACTCAGCCTGACATGGTGGACTCTGATGAAGAGTTGATCCCCGCTGATGATGGACTACCTCTTGAAGATCAACGAGATTCAGAACAAGATCAACCTTCTGCAGAAGTTCCAGGTGAAGAAAGGCCAGAAGACCTTGATGTGGATCGTCTTTTGGAAGATCCTCGCTACATGCCTATGAGAACAATTGCAGATGAAGAGCTGAAGAGAAGGAGGACAGAGTTTGCAAACCTTCGGAGATCTCATGAGATGGCTGACCGCCCTTTTCATGTGATGAAACAACTTGGAGATCCCGCTGCTGGACCACCTGCTTCCAATTTTTGGGTAATGGACGACTCCGAGAATGACATCTTTGGCGTCATCATCGACATGCCCAAGGATGAGACGGAGTGGAAAAAGGTCCTGAAGAACCCTGCCAAATTTGCAGCAAAGTCAGTATCGAAAGGTGCTGAAGTTGCCTGGCACAAACTCAATGCTACGCAACGTGCTGCGATGGCTGAGGCAAAGCAGTTGGAAGTTTCCCAATGGGTGCAGCAGAAAGTTTGCGAGCGTTTCAAAGGTGTGATTCCTCCGAGTCGTTTGATGAGAACTCGGTGGGTTTTGGTTTTCAAGTCGGTTGATGATGATGAGACAAAGGTGAAGTGCAAGGCACGAATTGTGCTGTTGGGTTTCACTGACCCTGACCTTGGCAACCTGGAGACCGCCGCCCCAACTTTGAGCCGGCGATCCCGCCAACTTTGCCTTTCCCTGTCGACTGTGAGACGCTGGAAGACCTACAAAGCTGATGCCAAATCTGCGTTTCTACAAGGTCGTCAGACCCAAAAGCACAGGGACATCTTCATCACTCCAGTGGCCGAATTGGCCCAATCAATGGGCATTCCTCCCGGTGAAGGAGCTCGCATGTTGAAGGCCGCATATGGTTTGGTCTCTGCCCCTCGTGAATGGTTTGGCGAGGTGGATGAAGTGGCCGCCAACAAATGTGCCATGAAGAGACTCAAGACAGACCCTTGCATCTGGATCAAACAGGATGCCCGGTCTGGAAGGACCATTGGCTACTTTGCCAGCCACGTTGATGACTTCTTGGTGGCCGGCGAGTGGGAGAATCCAGAATGGATCAAGACTGTAGAGCTCTTCAAACAGGCCTTTGTGTGGAGCCCCTGGGAAGAGCAATCTTTTGCTCATTGTGGTGTTGCTCTGGAGCAAAATGCAGATTTCAGCTTCACGTTTAACCACAGCAACTACGTGGAGCAGATCAACCAGATCACCATCAATGACAAGGTGGACCACATTTCTCCAGAGGAGATGACCCAAGCTCGCGCCGTATTGGGCGCCATACAATGGAGAGCCATTCAAACTGGGCCTCAGCACTCGGCAAAACTTTCTTGGTTGCAGTCCGCATTGCCCCGAGGCTCTAAGGACATTCTGCACCAGATCAACAAGCTCTGCCGAGAATGCCACGCTCAACGTTTCCAGTCCATTGCCATCAAGAACCTTGGAATCCAGAGAGCCGAAGACATAGCATTTGCATGTTGGACGGACGCAGCCGTTGGCAATAGGCCTGATATGTCTTCGACTGGAGGCTATATGGTTGCAATGGTGCATTCTGCCTTCCTCAATGGGCAGAAAGGTGTGGCAAACCCTATCTCATGGAAGAGTGGAAAACTTGGCCGGGTGGCGAAGTCTTCGTTGTCGGCCGAAATACAGGCCCTAGGTGATGGCGAGCAGGAGCTCATGTACATCAGAGCTGAATGGGCTGAGCTGACTGGCTATGAGCTCAACCTTCGACAGCCTGAACTGGCAACTTCAAAAATCCCAGGCGCTGTGATCATCGATGCGAAGTCCGTCTATGACGCCTTTTACAAGGGCGAGGGAGCTTCATCAGCTTTTTCTATGAAAGAAAAATATGCCGCGCTGGATTTGATGGCCATCACCGAGAACCTCAGAAAACAGAACACACCACTTCTCTGGGTGGCATCGGATGCTCAGTTGGCTGATGGCCTTACCAAAGCAGCCGCTGCGGAAGCCCTACTTCATTTCCTTCAACGAGGCCAATTGTGGGTGGTGAAGTATGACCCGGAGTTCATTGCAGCAAAGCGTAAGAAGGCCAAAGGGCTTTCTGAGAAGATTTTAGATGATTTTGCTGAGCCACCGTCCGACATGACGTGGCAACAGCTCATCCAACGACATGATTCTACCAACTACAGCGAAAACCTTTGGGGCATGTCAGTTTTCATGGTTCAGCCATTTGAACATTTCACTTCCGTTGGCAGAACATGTCATTCATGTATTTTTGACGTTCCTTTTTCATCTCAAAAGGGACCCCTTCAGCCTCTCTGACAAACGTCAGAGCGCTGGCTACTGCCTGTTTTGGGTGTTTCACGAAACACCCTGGTGCGACGCCATAGACTGGCGGCTTAGCCGATCGTGAGGAGCGGCTTCGAGAAAAGGGTGCTGCAACAAATCGAGAAGTGTAACAAGTTCTTCATCGGTGCTGCCTGCACTTTCTCTTTTTGCCATTGCTGCCAGTGTCGCACTGACATAAACTAATAGACCATATAATTCTGTGGTCCCCGGCCCCAGATCTTGAATGGCTTGATCCATACCCAGCAGGCGTCCAGTCGCCAAGGCAGAGGTGGCTCCAGGGAATTCAAAGGGCCGGCGTCTCCAGCAGGCAGCCGAGCAGGCGGTGAAGTGTCGGATTGCGAGGTGTTAAGAGTTGTGGTTTCGTACTTGAGGATTTGTTGAATGGAGAACCAATATCAATGTCAATGTCAGTGTCAATATCATTTAGTTTAGATATGTCTGAATGCTTGCAACATTGTGGACAGATCAGGCAGTGGCGCAGGTTCCAGCCATGGTACGGTGCCAGCATCTCATCTGTTGACCAATGCCCCTTGCAGGAACAGCTGCGGCGCCGATGTGGGAAGCTTAGTTTTGTGTCTTTTGCTTTCAAACCAGTTTTTGGATGATTGAAACATATTGAAACCACCAGTGTTGCAAATGCAGCAAATGACCCTAAGAGAGTCTCTAACGGCATTGATCAGGGGTTGGTAACTGTCCCTTTCTGGAAACAATTGAACATCACCTTCAAGTGTTTGTCGGGAGATTATATCCCTAGGTCCCCAATAATTGGGTGATGTTTCATGAGGACATTTACCAGGCCCTGTTGATCCACCAGGACATATGTTGCCACTGGCTGTCCCACAGATCGGCACCCAAGGACCGCTACGCTCAGTATGGGACACCAGCCGTCCCTGAGGTCAACCCCACAGTTGGCGTCCATCCAGGCACCTGGGGATGGAGTTAATGAGCAAATGAACCAACGCATCGAGGAACCAATGAATCAATGAATCAGTGGGTCAATGAATCAGTGAAGCAACGAAGCAATGACTCAACAAATCAAGCAACCAGTGAACCAAAGAATCAATGAACCAATGAGTGAGTGAATCAATGATTGAATGATTTAGTGAGTAGATGAAACAATGAATCAATGGTTCAGTGAATCAATGGAGCAATTAGACGATGAATCAATGAAACGATGATTCAATGAATCAAGGACTCAGTGAATGAGTGAGTCGGCGACTCGAAGAACCAGCGAATCACTGATTCAGTGAGTCCATGAGTCAATGCATCAATGGACCAATGAACCAACGAAGGGATGGATGGATGAATGAATGGATGGGCGAGTTACTTTTCTTTATTCAGTTGCTTCTTCATTGAGCGACCTCTTTGCTGGTTGT
Source organism: Cladocopium goreaui (assembly GCA_947184155.2). Taxonomy (NCBI): domain Eukaryota; class Dinophyceae; order Suessiales; family Symbiodiniaceae; genus Cladocopium; species Cladocopium goreaui. The sequence goes on along the minus strand of CAMXCT020000380.1, from coordinate 755,169 downwards.
TATGACAAGGATACCTCCAGATGATGCAGAAACTATGACAGAATAACTTATCACGGTGGGGGTCACTCGAAGTAAAGTTATTTACCAGCTAGGGTCTAGAGAGAGAGAGAGAGAGAGAGAGAAAGACAGAAAGAAAGAAAGAAAGAAAGAAAGACAGAAAAGAAAAGAAAAGAAAAGAAAAGAAAAGAAAAGAAAAGAAAAGAAAAGAAAAGAAAAGAAAAGAAAGAAAAGAAAAGAAAAGAAAAAAAAGAAAAGAAAGAAATAAAGATAGATAGATGCACGCAGGAAACTATCTGTCGATCATAACCTGTGGTTGGCCCAATGATTTGCAAACCCGGAGTTGAAAAAACCATGCCGTGCACTTCCCAGATCTTCAAAAGACACCCTCCGAGCCGCGTCAATAACGCGGGTTCCATAAAAAAGTAAGATAAGAGTGTCAATCTTAATCCCTTTCCCTAGTATCCCCCCTAGTATTAAGCACCACCCAGAAACCATGGTTCAGTGGTGGATGTACGCATATTGGCGATCATAATATGAATTGGGAAAATGATGAGTTGAACCGGTGCATGTCAGGGCCGATCGCCTACTGCCTCCAGGGTGCAGTCAGGCGCTTTCCGGCTCCAGGGTTGTTGGTGGTTTCGAACCTAATGAACACATTGATCTTGGACCTTCATTTTGAATGATCAAATCCACTTGACTTCACCAGAATTGTGTTTGGGGGATGGCTTCAACACACGCAAACCGGCTGCGTAGCTCAACAGCTTCATTTTCATGACAGCCGGAGAACATGGCTGGAGGCTCACTTCCATCATCTGCGCAATCGGCATCAATGAAACTCGGACTTTAAGGGGTCATGACTTGGATAGTGACAGGATGTGACGAGGGGACGATAGATATCGATAGATGGGTAGATGATGTCAGATGGATAGCTAATGATAGCCATTGGCTATTGGGTTTGTTTGAAAATAAGGTACCCTAAGGCCATAAGGTACCCCTGAAATCTTGTGGTTTCTTGTCATTTTCCCGTTGAACATTGTTGGACAAACCCCAAATTTCGAGCCATTCCTGGATCTGGCTGGTTGAAAGTCATCCAGGCCATGCTTCTATGATGCCATTAGCATCCGGTAATCAAACGTGGCAATGGAAAATCCATCATGTATAAATTATTTTCTCATGAAAACATAGTAAAACCTCCATTTTTGAAAAGGGGATTTCCATTTGCCACGTTTGATTGCCGGAGGCTATTTGGTTTGTTTACCCTGCACATTTGGGTCCAAAAAATCAGATGCAGCCACCAGGGCCCGTGGAGCTCAACCGGATGCGCACCAGGGTCTCTTGGCGAAGTTGGTGGTTGTGGAAACAATTCGTAGTGAATGTCCCCGGTTCAAAAAACAAAAACTATACTATACAGATTATACAGCACGGGCACGCTTTGATAGGTTTTGCCATGTCTTATCATGATTTGTCCCTTCTATTTCAGGGGCGCAAGGCATGGTTTATAGTTTAAAAAAACGTAAATCCATCTATCGTGAAACATGTCTGGGCAGAGTTCCGGCGCCGCTTGAGTTCCGCAGCCCTACATCTTCAGCATGTTTGGCCCTCAGCTGATATGCAGGGGTTGAAGACTTACTTGCTGGCATACCGTTTGGCAATCCCAGGAACTCACCTATAATATCGGCATCTACATTTTAAATGGCGATTTTCCATTGCCATGTTTGATTGCCAAAGGGTACCTTATTGGGAGTCTTCATTAAGATTGATGAACATGGACGAAAATTGCCCCACCCCGGAAGTCTACAGAATTTATAATAATCGGCGTGTAGGATAAGCCTTAATGCCCCCTAACAATATCTAACAATCATGAATACGCAAATATGCTGGTGGCCCTACAGGTTCCCAAGTTCCAGCACCTGGGTCACCTTCATCTGTGGTCCACTGCAGGATGCGCGGAACCAGTGGAAACCTGTCGGGTCCTTTGCCACAACCGGTCTCTCCGCAACCCACGGGGATGCGCCAGAATTCCCTTCCGATGGCCCACCAGGTGTGGGCTCCGGGCTGGGGGCCATCAGGGCCCCGGTTTCATGTGCAATTTTTTCGACAAGTTTTGCAAGGTTTCAGGATTGGAGGCACGAATTTTAGGAATGATTTGAAGACCGGGGGTGCTGTTGAAGAGTTTGGAAGAGAAGCTCCCTTTCGCCCTTTCGCCAGGCATCCTCTGGTTCCCAGAGAATGCAGGCACTGGTGCTGTGGGTTTGGAGTGCCTCCTTCAATGGCCATTTTCGGCTGGAAGCTCTATACTGTATGATGCGGCAGCTCTGTAGGCTATGGCGGTGGTGCCAGCGCAGATCGCGCCCATACATCTACCTCCTGTGACCGTGACCTACAGTGGCCCGAGGCAATGATAGCAGGACCCATGTGCAAAGCGCAAGAAATCATGAAAAACCACGGGGATAAACTGGGCACTAACTTTCCATTCCAAGATTTCCCATGGGAGTTCCCCAGTTTTCTTTGGATGTTCCCTTCAGCTTCATGTTGCTGCAGTCGAGCCAGGACATGAGCGAGTGGCAAGGACGCGGAATGGGCAGGTCGCATGTTTCAATGCCGCCATCGGAGACAGGGGGAAGCATTTGGGTGAATAATAAAGTGCCCGGAAATCCACTGGTTTATCATCGGTTTCCCTAGTGAAATGTTTTCAGTGGCATAAAATTGCAATTTGGCAGGCACCATTTTCAGATACACCCCTCTCGTAGCCAGTCAAGGGTTGTCGATACGATTCAATCCTATGTCAATTCGATACTGTAATTTCCCTGAAAGTTGCCCCAGGTAGCATCACATCAGAGCTTTGCACTGATGAGAACACAGCAAGCCATAGTATCATGTAGTATCTGTAGTCGAAGATAACTCTTGAATCCCAAGTAGGACTTTTCATGAAGTTTGGTGCGTCAGGAGTTAAGAGCTGGCGCATCGCTTGGAAGACTTCCGAGTCGACTTTTCCGATTTCTGCCATTTTTGCCTCTAAAGCGCGCCATGTCCCCGGGCCCGATCTTAGCCAAATGCGAATGGAGAAAATTCACATCTTGCATGGTGGGGATGCCCAGCTTCCTGCAAGCTCCCACAAGAGCTGGTTGAAAGAGCCAGCAGCCGCTGGAATGCTTATGAGAGCTTGGTGGTCCGTGGTTTGTGTTTGCACTTGACTTGATGGAAACGGACTAATGACTAATATAAGCTAATAATATAATATATATATATTGAACATTGCCAGATCATGAAATTGAAACCCAACAGGCGGCCCTGCAGTTTGGGAACGGTATATTTATTTTGAAGGTAAGGTCCTCGCTTTGGAACGCGCCGAAACGCATCGCTTTGGAACGCGCCTAAACACATCGCTTTGGAGCCTGATCATCATCATCATCATCATCATCGTCGTCATCATCATCATCATCATCATCGTCGTCATTATATATCAACATCATCATCACCACCGCCACCAGCATCATCATCATTGTTGTCGTCGTTGTCATCATCATCATCATCATCATCATCATCATCATGATGATAAACTACTGTACTGGAAAGGTGGGGGGGAGTTCAGGCTTTTGCTGTCCTGCCTCCTTGTGGGTTTCTTGGGGTTGACCTGCTTCTCTCCTTTGTCCGTTATCTTGTCCTGCCGTGCTGCTTGCCCGGGTTTCCTTCCAAAGACGAGGAAGAGCCCTTAAGAGTGGAATGATTCGTTCCAACCTTTGAAAGTAATTATGGTAACTGAAATGATGATGTAAGTAGAATGTGCCCCCCCAAAAAAAACAAATGGCTGGTTGTAAAACTCCCCCCTCCCCCCCAAATAAGCCCTAAATGGCTGGTGTTAGCATAAGGATGCCCAAAGCAAAAGACGAGGAAGAACCCTTAAGAGTGGAATGAGTCGTTCCAACCTTTGAAAGTAGCTGAAATGATGATGTACGTAGAATGTTCCCCCCTAAATGAACCCCAAATGGCTGGTTGTGAAACCCTCCCCCTCCCCCAAATAAACCCTAAATGGCTACTTAGTTGACCATAGTGAATTCCAAGGTCAGAGAGTAGTAAGAGCCATGACAGTGGAAGTGATGATGTAAGGACTAAATCTCTCATTGGCGTCGTTTTTTGGTAGAGGCATGTAGAGGCATCGTTTTGGAACGCGCGAGCCTTTCAAAGTGCTGCGCCTGTCAGTAAATCTGATGTTTGGTTTGTTGGCTGTGGTCTGATGTGATGTAGCATTTTGTGTTCCAAAGCTATGCCAAAATGGCTGTGTTCCAAAGTGTAAAGTGATCCTTTTACCTATTTTGAACCATCTAAAAAGATCAGGCAAGGATGGATAATTAGTTGAATGCCCGCCAAAAAATGCAAAAATGTGTGGGGTTCATTCGTGCCGAGTGAGCGTAGCCAAGCCAAGGGTCCATAAAACATAAGGCACCAATGCAGGTCCCTGTGAGCTCTGCCAACCATTCCAGGCTATGCAAGTGCACCGCCATGCATTGCTGTAAACAGAGATTTTACGGCTTGCACCACTTGATACCTGGGTTTGTCTCAAAATGGGAAATCTACCCCAAATTTATGGCCAATGGAGTAACAAGAAATATAAGAAATGAGCTTGAAATTTCAAGCCATGTGATTTTGGGGTTCCAATTTTTGAAACAACCCCACCTAAGTTTGCCCTTTGATCTACAGCTGAAAAGCTGCAAAGGAGATCATCGCGCCTTTCAATGCAGTCACCACAGGATGCTTTGGACGCTTCCAGATCGAACCCTGCAAGACGATTGTGCTGTGCGAACATGATTTTCCGAAATCATTCATTGTATTTGAAGCCAGCGTTTGTACTTCATCGGATGCTGTATCCTACTATGGATTGTTTTTTCATGATTTTTCCTAGGGTTTTGACCAATCTTACAGTCTCACAACACACTTTTCATTGCCTCTGGTTTGCTGGTCAAAAGCACCCCCTGTGGACATTGCCTAGCCTTGGTCCTGTTCTAAATGCCGAGCCTTTGGTGAAGCTTCTGGCAGTTGTGTAGGTCCATATTGCTCAATCTCTCCTCGTAGAATAGTCATTTCTCACGATTTCTCCATAACCCATTTGTATCATTTCTTCTTATGTTTGTTTCTTTAAAGTAATAGGGTAATTACCGAGTTCTTGATCAGATGATATCATGTTTTCGTTGACTTGGGGCTCAACTCTTAGAGCAGTGTTGACCGGCCATCAGCTTTGTCTTTGGTCTACTGGCCTGGTGAGAAAAGGTAGCGCCTTTTGATGGGCAGGGACCAGCATGGGGGATCCCCAGTACCAGGGCTTTCAATGCTAAGTCACGGTCATCCATGACTGGGTGAAGAGAAGGTACCCCCATGACTTAGGAAACCTCCATATACAAAGAATCGAGGCCAATTGGTGTTGTCAAATGTCTGGACACAAAAAAAGACTCAACCCCCATCTTTACGGCTTTTCAAATATTGATGAGTATGATGAGTTTCCATCCCACAAGGGAGTTGGAGGCCTGTTTGATGTCTCTACGATGCCTTGATGGCCCAAGCCGCCATTTCCATTTGGCAAAGACCAAATGCACTGAGTGGCTTCCCAAAGTTCATCGGAGAGCCATGTTTCGATTGACAGGCGCCTGTCGGGGATCTCCTCCAGCTGACCCAAAGGGTGGTCTTCCGACGTCTTGCAGGAAATATGCATCTATATATATAATTACATATGTGCATCTGAAATATCAACTATCTAAAGATGCAGGCATACTGTAATACAATATAATACAATATATATTTCAAAACCAGGTATGTATACACTCACACACTCCCCTTTAGCTTTGCTGAACTCCTTGAGAAGGCGATGGAGAGAGATACAATCACACACATACACACACACACACACGCATATAATATGTATATATATATATATATATGTGCATCATATAGTGCAGAGTTTGGCGGCCAAAGATCTACTGGTCTTGGTGTCCCAGCTTGCGCCAGTTGGCTTGGTCCTGCTTCCCTTAAGCTCGGCAACTCTGAGGCGACAGTGCAGCGAAGTCATGGTGATTTTGGGTTGAAATGAAGATTTCCCACATTGCTTGCCATTCATGATGACCCCCCAATGACCCCCAATGTATTTAAGTGTAATTGTGATTATGTAGATATATTTATGGCATCCAAATTTATGATACAGTTTTTTCATATTGACACTTGCATCAGTTATGTTCATTATTATGCCTGTAGTTATAAGGTGCGCCATTCCTGGAATGCCACATTCGGACTGCACGGAAAAGGTAGATTCTCATCTACCCCACATTGTACAATGTTCAGCCATCGGTGCCAGGTACCACAAGGTGGAAAGCCTGGTGGGGCCTGACTTTTTTGATTATTGGAAATTCTACAGTGGGCCTGATCCCACACATGGCACCGTGGAGGCCCCAGTCAGCAGCCATCGGAGCCATCGGGCCGGAAATGGCGCGGAAGCGCAGCGCTGAGGTCAAGTTCACAACCCGAGGGGAGTCATGGACGAGGAGGTTGGTCTCCAGCTCTTCCGCCCCTTGGCATTTTGAGGAATTTTGATGGTTTGTAAAGCCATTTATCCATTAAGAATATCATTGATTGGTCATTAGAGGGGGTTACACTATATAACTAGATTCACTAGATCTAACTAGGCAATTGGGAATTATTACAGTATCATCGACATATTTACCAAACAACCAGTATAATGGGGGGACAGGGGTGTTTTTCAGGACTCCATTGAAGTGTCAGAGTGCCTTCGTTGGGCGATTAGTAAGGCCTTATGTTCTACAGTAAATTGTACTGAGCAGTGGATGCAACCAAGGAGAAGGTGGTCATCAGTGTCGACAACACCACGGTGCTTCAGGGGAATGAGGGGCGACCAGCAGTGCGAATCGAATCCAAAAAGAGCTCCTTGCAGAGCAGTGACATTTGACAAGCAGAACAGTCCCGAGATTTTTCAAGGTTTGTTTCAGATCAGCAGATTCTTTAGGATCTTTAGGTTTCGTGTATGTTTGTTGGAGCAGATGGGAACCATCTCCTTCGGGGGACGAAGATCCAAAACTACCAGCTAATTCTTGCCGCAAAAACCAGTTTGCTGACTTGGGTTTATGGTTTGTCCACTTTGGCATCCCAAAATCTATTAGCGTATATATATATATATCCTCATTTTCTTACCACAAAGATATGACAACTGCCATAAATGGGTGGTAATTGGACGTAATTGGTATCATTATCCCACGTTTTTTAGACGTTTTTGCAGTAGCATCCTCACCAAAAACCAGGAGGCCCTTACTTTGGCCAGGGGTCCAAAGTGCCAGTTGCCCAGGTTATAACGGTGGACTCTTCGTCTTGAAGTTAGACCATGTTCCGACTGCCTGTGGAGCCTGGCCGGCCTTTTGGATGTTTGGGGATGATGCCCAGCATTCCTGGCCCCGCTGGGGCGAATATGACATCCTGGACACCTGGCAGATGAAGATCGATCTTGGATGATCTTGGTAAATCTGGGGGGTTGATCTTGCAAAGTTTGCAGCTTGGAAATTTCAGAGGCATCTTCCACACTTGTTTTTATATGTTGTTTTTTCCTAGCCCCAGCCATTTGCAGTAGGCATTGCCTGGAGCTATCCTCCAGGCATTCGGTGCAACTCAGGAGTCGATTCACATGTTGGACTATGTATCTTGGGCCAAGGGCGGGTGATGAGAACCTGCGGAGCCATGCGGAGCCATCCTGCGTGGCCTTTGAAAATCGCAACGGAATCGCAACGGGTTGTGGTAAATTGATGTAAAATGGAATGGGTTGTAGGCATATATATATATAATTATATATATATATATTTAAAAAAAAAACCTCAAATGCATTCAAATGCCATATTCTGGGGCTGAACACCCAAATTGATCCACCAATTCATGAGCTATGTTTATGTTCACCAGGGTCGCAGCAAGTATTCAAAGGTTTTGACATGTTTTGATCGTTAGATATCGTTAGCCAAATCAACCTTTTGCTGGTCGCCATACTAGTGCAGCAAGGCCACGACAACTCTTCACACGCGAGACAGCTGCGACCAGTGGCTGGCCAATTTCGGGGAGGATGAGAAGAGAAATGGTGGGTAACGGTGGGTAATGGCAATATAGTTGTCATAATGTCCCCAGCAATGGTGATGGCAATGCAACGTAGTTGCTGCTATGGCAAAGGATACCAAAGATGTGAGGATGGTGAGTGATATGGTTGCTTTGGCTGCAGGCCTCTGTGAACGTTTGTATGTCCATATCCGTCAAAGCGGTTCCAAGATGTCCCAAGGAAAGCTGTGAATGAAGGCATCGATTTTATTGGACAAGGTTGGGCAGCTGGCACTGCTTCCAACAAGGCCAAGAACTGCTGGGTCTCTTGGCGACAGCCTGATGTGATTGGCGCTGGATCGAGTGTGCAACGGCTGGTGCACCAGACTACCAGTAGATTCAGTAGGTGGACATGGCACATATGATTACAAAACATATTTGAACGTTATTACTATTATTATTACCATATAATTATATATGATGTTATATAGTTATATGTAATATATATATGCACATGTATATATACATATATTTATGTACAATATATTGTGTATATATATATATATACACAATCATATGCACCTCCAAATCATCCAAGGTGAAGGCACCTCAGCAGTACGACAACCAGGGATGTGGACAGAAGCTTCCCAAGGGCTCCTTTGGTCCTGCCTTCAACCGTGCCGGAGGCAGATACGCAACGGGCGGTGCATATGCCGTGATCTTTCGCGATGAGCATCATAAACATTCATAGGTCATATATATATATAAATATAATATATTTAAATATCAGAAGCTCAATATTTAGTGGGAAATCTAGCGTTTCCGGTAGATGTTCCCTTCAACCAATCCATTGAACGCCGGTTACGAGGTGGCACATTTGTGGCTGAATGGGATCCAATTGCTTCTTGGCGGATGGGCGGTGGTGGTGGGTCACAGGTGACTTTTTGCACATGGCTTGTGCACTGGTCAAATTATGTAAGATAACACAAGATAACTGGATATAACTTCATATATACAACTTCGTCATACTTCATCTAACTTCATAACTTCATACAACTTCAGCATCATTGTTGGAAACTTGCCACCTTCGGAGCTTCACCAAACACAGCTGGATTGTTACCAGCTGACAGACTGTGTCCCGTCCCCAAGCGGTTTTGAGGTGAACAAGAGGCTACGCACCTGGTTCTTCCCAGCTGGGCAGGAACCAGAAATTGGAGACCGCCCAGAGCCTGACCTGTGGGGGGTGCCAAACTCCTTCTTCACCTTGAACGAAAAGTGGTGCCATGGAATGCACTACTATGAAAACTACAGTGACAGGGAGGTTGCTATGATATCATTTTCTATAGAAGACATACCTCTCACCCACACACACACACATATATATACACACACACATAGCGTTACACGCACACACACACATATATATATATTATGTAGAAAAAACATATATATATATATATATCCATTAGTCACTTAGTCAAGTCAGTTTGATGGCGAGGTGCACGGCTGCACACTTCAAGAACATGCGGATGGTCTTTGACACCACCTTCTGCGGCATCTTGGCTGCGGATGGTGATGATTGGGGAAGAAAGTCATCCATGCCTTCCATGAGGATGAGGCACGAATCAGCAAGAGGTAAAGACGAGGTAGAAATTTGGGTTCCGGCATGTTTTACAGTAACATGTTTTAACCCTTACCCTCTGGTAATTTAACATAGCTATTGAAAATGGCCATTTATAGTGAGTTTTCCCATTAAAAATTGTGATTTTCCATAGTTATGTTAGTTTACCAGAGGGTAACCGCATTGAACGAGTTCCATCGAGTTCCCACTCCAATTCTTCAGACTTCGATTGGTGCGTCATGGTATGCCACTAAGGAGACTATGCAGGTGCATCCTTCAACGGTTACTGCGGATGGACCAACATGAAGTGCGAGGCTTACGTACGTTCGAAGCCCAACGACTTCAGCTGCTGGGACAGCAAAGGATGGGGCGTGGGGTGGCGGGGGGCTGATGGGTGGGGAGGTCCATCTTTGGGAGGGATGAGGTGCTGAAGGTTGAAGCTCATGACCGCTTTCCCAAGTTTTCTTTGGTACTAGTATATCATATGATTGGTGGATGGTGTGTTGGATTTTGAATGCCTTCATATTATTTCACATGATATTTTGTGATGAGTTAGTTCAAGGGCGAAACTTTTCACCTTGTCGGAAGTGTGAGTCAGTCGTTTTGCAACAATGGCAGTTGAAGGCCCACCATCGACTACTTATTCGAAGTGATGGCCGTGCTGTGGCTTTATCATACGTACGTAAAATATCGTAAAATCACGGCCAGGCGCTCTGTGTTGCCCGGAATGTTCAAATGGCGTTTAAGCATTATCCTTCAACATGCTCAAACACCTGCGCAGGGCCAGTGTCTTGAGATCACTCAGACGATGAACCCCAAACCCACCATCTTAAACCCTAAACCTTGAAACCCTAACGAACCCTAAAACCTAAACCCTGAACACTTTGAATCCTAAACCAGAAAACACTGCGTGTACGCGTATTTTCTGCAATCTCTCCGATCATATTCGACAACACGACATCCTCAATGTTAGTGTTTGGGCAACACACGGCGTCTGTGGGTAAAATTATGAGCAAACCCCTCCTCTTGCCCGCGCCGACGTCCACCACGTGTCCGAACATCAAAAAACACTGTGTTTTGTGGGACAAAATGCACATGTCCAGGATCATAGCTTTGATCTTGCAACGCGCAGCTTAGCAACCTGTACGTTGAATGTTACATCATCACCACCACCACCACCACCATCACCATCATCATCATCATCATGATCATCATCATCATCATCATCACCATCACCATCATCATCATCATGATCATCATCATCATCATCATCATGAACATCATGAACATCATGAACATCATGAACATCATGAACATCATGAACATCATGAGCATCATGAACATCATGAACATCATGAACATCATGAACATCATGCACATCATGAACATCATGAACATCATGAACATCATGAACATCATGATCATCATGATCATCATGATGATGATGATCATCATCATCATCATCATCACCACCACCACCTTCATCACCTTCATCACCTTCATCACCTTCATCACCTTCATCATCATCATCATCATCATCATCATCTTCATCATCGTCATCATCATCATCATCATTTTCATCATCATCATCATCATCATCACCACCGTCATCGTCATCATGATCATCGTCGTCGTCGTCGTCGTCATCGTCGTCATCGTCATCAACATCATCATCAACATCATCATCAACAACATCATTAACAGGGAGGTAATGGTTCCCTAGAAACTCTATTGAAACCTCTTGAAGATTCCCTTGATCATGAATATAAAGTTTAACGGGGGTGGGGATTTAATGATTCCCTAGAAACTCTTTTGACACATCGGGAAGATTCCCTTAAATATAAAGTCTAAAGGGGGTGGGAATTTAATGATTCCCTAGAAACTCTGTTGAAACCTCTTGAAGATTCCTTGAATATAGAGTTTAACCGGGGGGGGGCTTTAATGATTCGCTAGGAACTCTCCTGAAACATGTTGAAGATTCCCTTGAATATAAAGTTTAACAAGGGTGGGCATATCATGATTCGCTAGAAACTCTGTTGAAACATGTTTAAGATTCCCTTCAACATGCCGCCAATATCGCTCTTCAATGTACTGGAAACCCTCCAAAAGTTGTGTGTAGGCCAAAGGGGGGGGTTTGCGCGTAAAATTACATTACATACATCCATACATCCATCCATCCATCCATCCCTCCGTACGTACGTACATTACATTACATTACATTACATTACATTGCATTACAATACAATATAATATAATACAATACATACATACTAGTACATGCATACACTATTTATATATACGCATAAACATACACACAAACATAATATGCTACTATGTATTACTAATCGTTTTTTTTTCATATCCCATCGATACTTGATTATTTGATCTTAAATTGACAGATTCCCTTTACGTGCTGAAATCTGAGGCAATGCTTATTGGAGTATCCAACGTTTGGTCCCTCGGCGCGAGCAAAAGCAAAGCGAGTCATCGAGCGACTTCCTGGAAGCGTTTGATGAACTAAGGATGTATATGAAAATGATGCAGCCGCAGCCTTAGTAAATTTTAAATGAAGGGTTTCCTGAAGTTGACGGACGGGGATCCCCAAGTCACCATAGGTTTGGGAAAAAAAACTAAGTCATGGTCTAGCAACTTGGATGACTTGGAGGTAGCCCCATTTTAGGGGACCTCCAGAAATGATATGAAGTGTAATTGAAATGCGTCAGTGCAGTCGGTGGTGGTGCTCGTCCTGAGGTGATGGCAGCGGAATCGAAGCAGATGGCTCTCGGGTCTTCATCCTTACCTGGGTTACTTGGCTTTTCGGGATGAGATGCTACGACAATTCTCAGCAGTTTTTTAACTGTCCCATTTTGGATATATTGGACATCACCTTATAGTAGCCATTATAGACCATATACCTAATGGTTGGGTGATGTTCAATGGGGACATTTAATGACCCATGATTCTCCAGGATGTGGAAGGATCCTCCACGAAGTTGGCAGGACCAGTGAACTTCACTTGAAAAGAAATAGAACATGCCATAAAGATCCTACAGCATAGAGAATACTCGTAGCAGGCTTTCGGCGCTATTGTGATGAAACGTTGAGAGCCCGGAAATCCTGTTAGACTTTGGACCCTCGCTGTATCACACACACAGACACATTTGATTATATAGCATGATATAACATGTATATACACAAATGCATTGATATGTTCAGACAAAAAATGCACATATGCACACATGCGCATGATATATATATATATACATGCATAAATTCACATTGGAGTCAACCAGTAAATGACACACCACACAAGAGATATATGTATTGATTCTATATAAACGACTTATTCAGAACATGAATACGTATATATACTAGTATAGATAGACATAGCGGTAGTATTTTGAAAACAGGACTATATAATTGATATGGGTAATAGAAAACACCCAAAATTTCCCCATGACTTTGGCCATGAGATTCAACCCTCCCGAGATGACCCAAACATTCCTCGGTCACTTCGGGTAGTGGTTGGTTTTACCGGTTTTACCTATCCCGGTACTATCCTATTATTATGATATCATACTAATCATACTATTCATATTGTGAATTCCAATATATATGAAGTATTCGAATTATATATGATATAGATGTACATGTGGTGGGGCAAAACCTTTTGAGAAGCCCTGGCAAAACAGTTATAGATGTGTATGTTTCCATTTTCTATTTACAATATGACAACTTATCACAGCCCCATTGGTTCTCATTTTCCCATTATGACCAGGTTGGGTGTCGTCTTTCTGCTGCTGGTGTCGGTGCTGGCCATTGGCCTCTTTTATTTCCAGTGTAGCCAACGGCGATTGGAAGCCATGCAGAATGCCGCCAAGACCAGTTATAAGGGCAACCAGGTGCACAGAAAAAGCGAAGAATGAATGGCAGAAATGGCAGAAAATAAATGGGAATCATCTTCCTTAGTGAGGAACTCATCTATTTTGGGACTTAGGATCATTGGCTCAGAAATAAACTAAAGCAAACTTGAAGGATCTTGCGGCATACACCATTTTCAACTGCATGGACTTGGGTTCATATGAGTACACAGACATGATGTGAAAGTGTGCTTAGTGCGGCTAGTGGCTAGTGCTGCAAAGAGATGCCCGTGGTTTTCGCTACCAAGAAACTATGCCCCAGCACTTAGAATCCACTGGTGAGAAGTGAGGCAGTGACCATTTATAATAAACCAATATATTATTATAATATATATATATTATATATTTACAATACATAATCTATGTGTGCGAGTTACTAAACATTTAAAAAAAGTAACATAGGCTGCCCATGAATCCAATCGTTCATCATGGAATTTGCCGGTAGAAACTTGCTATAAACGGGCGGGAGGCGGTAGCCATTTTCAGACACGCCATATCTGCCAGGTGAATGTGGACTCGCCACCTTTGGGGCTCAGCAACTTGAAAGGAATGAGATAAACTACGTTTGGTGGTGCCCCATAGATAGCTAAGTTGGTTTACAACTAGCTTAACTTTTGATTTATGGTAGATAGATCATATATATTCATATATCTATAGTAAAAGAGGTTAGTAAACCAACTTGTAACTGGGGGCACCTATGGGGGTGGATTCAGCTGGGAACACCTATTCAGCCGGGAAAGATGTAAACCTATCTTTGGGTGAGATGCTAAAGATGCAACTCCCCATGATCCAAAAGATGACAAAGGTGAATATACAACACGATGATGATGGGTACCCTCCGGTAATTTAACATACCTATTGAACATGGTCATTTATAGTTGGTAGAATGATTTGCCTATTAAAAAGGTTGGTTTTTCATGGTTTTTCCATAGCCATCTTAGTTTACCAGGGGCTACGATGAGATTTTTCTGAAACCTTCCAGTTGCAGCCATCAGGTCCAGGAAGGCGAGGAAGAGAAGCGTCCTCAGAGACGGGATGGGAGATGTAGACCTCGGAGCCGATGGTCAGCTGCCATTTTTTGTTGGTGGGCCATCTAGTTGTTTTCATTTACCCTCTGGTAATTTAACATAGCTATTGAAAATTGTTTTAGATTTTTTCTGCTCTTTTGTTGCCAATCATGCCGGATGGTATCCATTCTTTTAGATGACCCTCTGGCAACTAGACCTAGCAATATTTTCCCATAAAAGGGGATTTGCCATTGCCGTAGCCATGATGACCGGGTACCCACCCGGTACCCAACCTGACCTAGGAACTGTTCCTGAAAGATCGCACGGAACCAGTTTCTCCCAGCCGAGCCAGTGATGTTGAACCTGTTCCACAAGGCAAGGGCCGGGGAAGAGGAGGCTTTTCCTGTTGGAAATGGATGGAAATGGTTGGTTTTGTGCTCCATAGACTTGGGATGTTTGCTTCACGAAAACTCGGCAGGTTGGACTTGGCACCGAGTGTGGTTGATGTCAGCGCCCCAAGTACTTGTGGTGAGATGTGTGGACTTCCCAAGCGATGCGGGTTTGTCAAACAAAAGTAGGGATAGCCAAATTTTATGGCAGTTTGAACGGGGAAAGTGAGGGAAAGTGATCATCAATGGTCAAGATGAGACTTTAAGTTTTTTTTTTTTGCACCCTGTTTTTCTATGAACGTCCTGCCTTCCAGATTAGCAACCTGAGGATGTGCTGTACCTCTGATGCCCCGTCTCAGACGGGCGTTTGACTCCTAGTGACTCGGGGATGCCAGTGGCTTGAAATCCTCCATGGTATATTCCCATCTAAGACAAGCTGTGTAATGGTATGATTCGTTGCTTCAATTTCGGAAATTCGAGTCAGATAGACAGATAGACGCACGATAGATAGACCTGATAAACCACTATATGACTATATGAAGTTGTACATGCAATAATGGAATCGGAATATGTGTAGTGATTGCAATGTGCATTACATAATTATGGTTTTACCAACGGTACTTTTTTTTTGAAGGGGGCGCACCACCCGAAGAAACGGCTTTCAGGCTACTTCGCGACCTGTTGGCCTGGTTCCTGGATAGATTCGGATTCTCCAATCATTTTGGGCATCGGAATATCAAGAGAACTTGGATGCCATGGAATTCCACTTGGAGAAGAGCTTTTTCACGATTTTCTACGTACAAAAATTGTGTTTGTATCGGACCCTAAATCAGCTGCAAAACGTTTTGACGCATCAAAAGACCATTCGGATAGATGATGGCACCGTGAAGGGTTTTCTGTAATGGCACCTTGAAGCATGCTGTTGTGGTGGCCCGTGGTGGCTAGGTGTTCTGAGTGGAGGGTCTGCGAATTTCTGGCACAGCGTGTTGCATTGCGTGCCTAGGATATGGCGATGTGGCTCCGGGTAGCCCAGGAGGCATGAACATTGCGAACTCGCTGCTTGGTTACAAGGATCAAACAGCCCATGGTGGTTGATGGCATTTGGGGCTCTACAGTACTGACTCATCAAAATGTGGCAAAGCACCAATGGTAAACCAGACCCACTAACTAACCATCGAAATTCATGGACCTATTTAAGGGGTTCGTGAGCAAAGAAACAAACAGGGCATATTCCCAACAGAAACTCCAAATTTGGGATACTCTAAATATGTCATAAACAGTCCATTTGGCAGTGTATAGATTTGTCAGTTTTTCACACTTACCATTCAGGTCTAATGTTTTTCGCTGAAGTATACGACTTCTAACAGAAACAGTCTATTGTTTTTTTCTTGGGGGGACATGGTTTATAGTAAAGCACATGAATCCACCATCTTTGTCAGCGACATCCGAGGTCCATGTATGATGTCTCCAATCCCTTGCCGCCTCCGGCGGTGAGCAGTCAACCCTCCATGAGCCCGGCGTTGACCAACCAGCCATCACTGGGCCGCATGCCATCCTTGGGCCACCAGGCGCGTGCCTTGAAAAATGGGGGATCAACATATGGATCGAATCCGAGAATAAGAGTAACATATGGAAGTAAGAGTTGTTTTTCTTGCATCATCAACTCCCATCCAACTCCGAGTTGCTACCAGTTGTAGGATGTTCGGGGTGTTTAGTATGTTTAGTATGAAGATGTATGAAGAATGATGCCTCATATGTAGTTGATGAAAGCCCATCATGATACGTGTCTTGCAGGTGAGACCTCAGACGACAGACACCATGACTGCCATCCCTTTGAATTGCTTGATGTTTAACTGCCATTGATCACATCCATATCCTCATGACAGGGAAGCCTTTCGCGGCAGGCAGGCTGCACCAGTCATGAGAATTCATGAGGCATGGTGGTTATATGAATCTATAGACACATACACATAATCATATATATATATATAACTATATGTACTTACTACATACCCACGCACACGCACACATAATTAATATATATATACATATATATATATATATTACACACTTCCTTGCACACACACACATTATTATATGGATATAGTATACATCCCTATATTGGGATCTATCATGTCATGATATATCTGGTTGGCGGATTCATTTGTTCTCACATATTTGTTCTATTTTGCCTCCTGGGATCAGAACCCGCCGATCTCCGGTCAGGGCTCAGGCGTGCTCATTCGCCAGGCATAGGGCATAGGTTTCAGGGGATGGAGTTTCTGCACTTCTTCGTTTTCATGTCGATGTTTGGAGATGGCTTTGAACAATCATAACATGGAACTGTTCGCCCTGCCAGCCCTCGGGAGCTTTGGTGCGGCAGGCTGGGGATGCTAGGGATGCTGGGGATGCTTGTCAGTTGGCAAGAAGAGTCATGCGGCTTTAGAAGGCTAGTGGCAAGTTGGGATGGATTTCTTGAAGGTTTTTGAATTCTGTAGTTTTTTAGGTTTCAACTTGGACATTTCACCAGAGATGATTTCTGTGAATTTCTGGTTTCATCAACCAGGCTTTGGCCAAGCTCTGATCAGGACACGGGAGTTGTGGTTGTCCCAGCTCCATAATCGCGACGGGTTTCATCCTCAGCTTCCTAGCATAGCCAGCTGATTGATAATTAGTTTGGGGGCCCCTAATGGACCTAATGGAATGACGATATCTTGAATTTGGATAATTTGGCTTGATATCACTTGATATCCAGACAGTGCGCTGAGCTAAGAACTTTGACCATGCCAAGCCGGAGTTTCACTGGACATTGTGCCGTCTGGCACCCAGCACATCATCGGCATCATCGTCCCATCGTCCCATCGTCATCATTCTGGTAGGCCTCATATCCATTCCAGCTGCAGGACATTGAATATATTGAATGACTCAATGATTGATTGGTTGGTTCAAAAAAACGGGTGTATAAATTATATATTATATTATATTATATATATATTATATATATATTATATATATATATATGTTTCCCATCCTACTTGTAGCTGGGATGATGATCCCAATTGAGCGTCGTTTTTTTTTTTTTGGGGGGGGGTATGGGTTGAAAGTTGAAACCACCAACCAGATAACATCAGATACCATTATCTGAAAAACATTCGAGTTTTCCAGAAGTATGGCCAAAAACATGAAGTTGCAACAGCCATTGGGCCCCTTGCTGTGGTATCAGACTACTAAGGCCTTGGACATTTGCACGAAGCTTGGTGCAAGATGTTTTTGCCAAAAAAAACTGGCTGGCTCGAAAATACTTCGAGCCTCCAAGACTTGCGGCCCATGGCCTTAAGAAACTTGGCAAAGCTAAGAAAAAAATCGAAGATTCGGAGCTGCAAAGAGGTGATACCAAGACTCCTTTTGAATCTCAAGATGCAGCGCATATTTTCGTGGTGAATTATATGCCACCAACATACACCAACAACAAGGAGGATTGATGGAAGTCACAAGTGGTATAGCCAATGCCGGTGAGTTCAGCTAGCAGCATCCCAACATGTTTTCGCATCCCCCACCTCCATATTTATTGCTCCTGCTGAAACCTGCTGAATTCGGTGCACTGTTTCTTGCGCTGGTGGGGCTGCTAGACTCAGCTAGATAAACGGTCCAGAGCATATTGAGACACATTTGGACAGCACCTGGCCTCTTGATTGGAGCCTCCTGAGCGCAAGATTTCCGGCGAGCAGAATTTAGACAACTTGTACCACGAAAAGTGGCAGTTAGGGCTAGCGCACCACCTTCACTGGGGAACATGACAGAATATCACGTACAGGTGAAGCCCCTTACAGCCAGCAGAACCCATTTAAAATATTTAGTTCGAATGGCGTTTTCAATGGCATTTTCCAAATGGCGTTTTCACGCAAATGGCTTGAAGTTGTTGTAACACGTTGTACCATTTTCAGAATGGTGTGTGCCTAGCGGTAGGTTGCGTGAATGCACTTCCAAATCATGGTCTGGCGAGGGTAAAGGACAAAAAGATTGGGGGCTGCAGGGCTGCGGAGTCCTGCGGAGCTTGTCAGCATTGGCTGCAGATCAAGGTGAATACGGTGCCCTTGTCATCCTGTACTATGGATTCCACTGTGGCAATTTTCCCCTTGGCAGCCCCTGGCAGGCTCAAGTAAAGCAAATATAGCCAAATATGTCACACAAACAGCTGAGTGAACCGATCATGGACCAAACTATCGCAAGCCTCAACGAAGTCCAAGAAAGGATCCAGATAGGTCACCCGGTCACCCCTTAGATGAAAAGGCAAGCATCTTGATTTCCTGTAGATCTGCCAAAGCCGGCAGTGTGCGAACACATCTAAAACGACGGTCCAAAAGGATCCCTGGCATCAATGGAAATTGGCGAAGTGGCAGACATGATTCTAGCTTGCCAAGCAGCTAGCCTAACGACAGTGGATTGCTTCTTGTATCTTGTTGTTGTCATTTCAACCACTGAAAGGCAAATCATGAACAGAGCAAGTCAGCCTTGCTGACCCCTTGTACATAGATCATAGATCCAGACCGGACCCTCAAGGGGTGCCATGAAATGGTGCTTGGTGATTGGGTTTGGCGCCCCAGACCTACTCTTCCTTCCATGCTATCGATCGGGATTTCAGAGGATGAAGTCGGTTGCAAAGCAATGACAAGCAGCTTCTCAAGTCTAGCTGGTTCGATGTTGGGTAACCGAAAACGGAATTGAAAGTATAGATGGCTAGACACCAATTTTGGTGTCCAAAACATGCCGACCCCACCAATTTGCAGAAGCGCACCAGACCATACCAGACTCAGACCCAGCATATTTGAGTCCACCTTGCTAGGCTTAGCATTCTGCAACTGGCCCGTGCACCCATCCCATGCAGCCCGGCCCTCGGCCCCAAAAATCCATTCCAACAGACCAGAATTTCGATGATGCTATGGTTAGCAAAGAGAAGTGATCCCGAGTGAACCTATGGGAGAGTTTCTGTAGCTAAAGGAAGCTAAAGGTGTCTGTCAATCAAGGCAACAAAGGCGACCAAGGCTTCTAGGTGGACGTAGGGGAATAAGCATTGAACACCTGATCATTGACTCAGAACCGACGCTGGCAGCAGATGTGCAGGCTGCGCTGATGACAAAGTTTTGAAGGTTGGTTTCAAGTATTGTTTGTTGTCAAATGTGTTCAACTATGACTGATGATCCCCAATGCTATTTTTGCAGAAGGGTTGAAAAGAGCAGCCGGAGTTTCATTGGAGTATATTGCCTTGATTTCCAGGCCCGCTGCGACAGAAAACCCAAGTAAAAGCCTTCAATTTGGAGGGTTCATGCCGCCCATGTCTGGTGAAATTGGGGATGGTGTATTTGTGTGGGTTTGCTGCATCAAGGTGATTTTGGGGATGTTTTTCTTGTGTCTGATCTGTAGTTTTTGGGTTGGAGCTGCCATGACATTTGCTTCATGCACATGAGCAATCTGGCCGCTGTTGTGCAGCCGCGTTATCTAACAGGTTGGTGACGTCTATGCACAGATTGGGCCGAGTAGAACAATTCTACACGAGGAAGTGCAGGAGAGGAACCACATTTTGTGGCACCTAGTTTTGGTACTGTCTTGCCACTGTCCATTTTGCAGCTACCATTGAAACTTAAAAGTTGTTAATCTCCTCTCCCCTCTACTTTTGGATCTATTCATTTTGGGTCCCTTAGTGAGGGTACTGGGTATCTGGGTTAAGTCGTCCCTCGGGAAAAGTCGTCCCTTGGTGGTGTGCCACTTGCGGGTTTGCATTCTGAAATGCTTTTGGGTCACTCATGGAAACAAATCGCTAGGAAATGGATGTAGCTCCGACTTGCAATAGGAGCATACTTCACCCATACCGCATCTGTACTAATGTGAGTACATGTTACATGCTGTTAAACAGAAATGATACGAGTAGCTTTTGATGGTGTGCCCATGGTGTTTCTTAGTTCAAACATCGTGTTCAAAAGAAAGGAAATGTGCATTTCACCTGCGTGTGCCCAATGAATTGTTACAACACCTGTTTATCATAGAATGTCTTCGTACATGGTGTGCCCATGCAGATTTCATACTTCAGGGGTGACTTTCTACAAATGGGGGTGACTTCTTCCGAATCAATCGTGTGCCTATGCGCGGGGATGCCTTTGAACGGATAGGGGTGACTTAACACGACCAACGAGTAATTTGATATTTGGGAAAGGCGTTAACCGGGAACCTGGTAGTGAAGCCCCAAGCGAAGTCCCAATTCTTGATGATTATGTCATATATGCATATAATCACACACACAGACCCCGAGGTTTGCCCAAGCCCAGAATAGCGAAAATTACAAGGATTTTTTGTTCACACTATACATATCATATAAATTCTCCCACCCCCGTTAAGCTTCTACATTCATTGAAGATTCTTCAATAAGGGTTTAATTCTCCCACCCCCCTTAAACTCTTACATTCATTGAAGATCTTCAATAAGGGTTTAGTTCTCCCACCCCAGTTCAACTCTTACATTCATTGAAGATCTTCAATAAGAGTTTAATTTTCCCACCCCGTGGAACTTCTACATTCATTGAAGATCTTCAATAAGGCTTAGGGTTTAATCCTCCCACCCCCGTTAAACTCTTACATTCATTGAAGATCTTCAATAAGATCAATAAGGGTTTAATTCTCCCACCCTCGTTAAACTTCTACATTCATTGAAGATTCTTCAATAAGGGTTTAATTCTCCCACCCCCGTTAAACTCTTACATTCATTGAAGATCTTCAATAAGGGTTTAATTCTCCCACCCCGGTTAGACTTCTACATTCATTGAAGATTCTTCCATAAGGGTTTAATTCTCCCACCCCCGTTAAACTCTTCCATACATTGAAGATCTTCAATAAGGGTTAAATTTCCCACCCCGTTAAACTTCTACATTCATCGAAGATCTTCAATAAGGGTTTAATTTAATTCTCCCACCCCCGTTAAACTCTTTCATTCATTGAAGATCTTTAATAAGGGTTAAATACATTGTTTATGCGGAGCATAATGGTGGTCATCATCATCATCATCATCATCATCATCATGCCCGGACACTCGTTGCGAGTCCGGGCAAACCTCAGGGTCTTGCCGTAATCATATATATATATATATCCACTTGTATCAATTATACCGCTACAAAAATTGCTACATTTGGCCCAGGAGCGCGACTGTGCGATTGTAACCTTCGGCTATGAAGGTGCGATGCCTAAAAAGCACAGCGCGCGCTGAGCTGGTCCCAAGGGCTAAGCGGCTAGGCAAGCCATGATCGGGAAAGAAAAGGAAAGATACACAGGAACTAACTCATGAAACAACATGAAACAACTATGGTCATCAGCATTCGCAGAATATTTGGAGGTTTTTCGGAACAGCTGCTTGCTTCCTTCCGTTCTTTATCGAACCATATCGAACCACAAGCTCAGTTTTTTTCCTCGAAGCTGCATGTCAGACCAATGGCTTTGGTCTGACTAAGACAAATCATATGGTCTAACCTTTTCAATTACTGTTTGGCCAATATGTATATATATATATAGATATAGTATGATATAATTACATAATACACACAGATATATATATATATATAGAGTGTTTGTGTGTGTGAACCATCTGAAGAGATGTAAAACTTGTAAGTTTCGCAGGGGGCCCATGGGCACTTGGACGGCATGGGCCAACGAAGACCCATCCAAGTTGCTGCGCAAACGTACCTGCAATTTTTGAATCGTGATGGGATGTGGCTAACTCAAGAACCACCATGCAGTTTTTCAACGAGAATCACATCAGTTTTTTTTGTTTTTTGAATTAAGCACATGCATGGATGAAGGTGACTTCTCATTTATCTTTCTGCGCAGTTGGCACAATCAGAGACTGCTCTGAATCTCTTGTCCATTACATTTTTCTGCTTATATTTCGGAGTTCTTCCTGGCTTCTGTTGATTTTATTCCATTCTTCAAGGTGGCGACGAAAGAATTTTCTTTTCACTCCACACCAAACACCCTCCTGCTCCTGTCAGGTGTAACTGGAGTGTTTTTGCACGGCAGATGCATTCCACAACAGAATTCGCAATGACAGTTCTGAGCAAGTGTGTGACTCATGCTGGATTCGTCAAGGTGGGGTGAACCCTTCGGGGAATACCTTTCTAGGTAGGAACTTTGATCCTCCGACTTGATCTCTGATTTTACACTTTTAATCTGGTAATTCGTCTAAGTAAAGTGAAACAGCCGGCACTTTTTCGCCTCTCACCTTGTCGATTGTCGTCGTGTTGAACAGTGGCTCACCTCTTTCCTTTGTGCTGATATGCATAGCTGGAAGCCGCGACAACCTTTCTTTTTTCAGCAATGCTCGAGAGACAGACTCATGTCATGTTGGTCATGCAACATGTGACGACAGGCGCAGGACATGCTTGCAGGTATAGTGATTCTTTCTTTCTATGGTCGTTGGTGAGGTTCAGTTGTGCATTAATTTGAGGGTTGACCACTTAAGCCGTCCAGAGGGTTGTGACTTGAACTTCGAGGGCCTTGAGCCTTATCACGAAATTTTGCGTGCGTTTGTGGATGCATCAATTTTCATCAACTAGTTCCCCATTGGTCCCCTATCTCATGCGTGCTCCCTCTCTAGGTCACGTTTGGGTCCTTCGCGTGCCGAGGTAGGTTTTGGCTCTCGCCTTGTAGGTTGTGTCAGGCGCTTCTGTCCTCCCCCCCTCCTCTGGTCGGTGTTTGGCCGCCCGTCGTCCGTCCGCTTTTTCTTTTCCCTTGACCTTTCAGGGTTTGCCCGCTCTGGGCTAGGTGTGTTGGTGTGGGTGTTTTCCCTTTTTCCTGTCCTCTTTTGCGTTCCCCGTCTCGTGTCCCGGTTAAGTAGCTGACATCTAATTTCCATCGTCATCTCATTTCCATTTCCCTTTCATCTTCACCTTCATCTCATTTGTCGGAGCCTTAAAAAGCCCCGCTGCTGCCGGGCGTGTGTGTGAACCATCTGAAGAGATGTAAAACTTGTAAGTTTCGCAGGGGGCCCATGGGCACTTGGATGGCATGGGCCAACGAAGACCGATCCAAGTTGCTGAGCAAACGTACCTGCAATTTTTGAATCGTGATGGGATGTGGCTAACTCAAGAACCACCATGCAGTTTTTCAACGAGAATCACATCAGTTTTTTTTGTTTTTTGAATTAAGCACATGAATGGATGAAGGTGACTTCTCATTTATCTTTCTGCGCAGTTGGCACAATCAGAGACTGCTCTGAATCTCTTGTCCATTACATTTTTCTGCTTATATTTCGGAGTTCTTCCTGGCTTCTGTTGATTTTATTCCATTCTTCAAGGTGGCGACGAAAGAATTTTCTTTTCACTCCACACCAAACACCCTCCTGCTCCTGTCAGGTGTAACTGGAGTGTTTTTGCACGGCAGATGCATTCCACAACAGAATTCGCAATGACAGTTCTGAGCAAGTGTGTGTGTGTGTGCGTGTAACATCTGAATATATGTAAAACTTCTCTCTTTTTCTTTATTCTGTCCTCTCCTTTTAATAACGCAGGGGCGTGCAGCACCTTTGGCATACTGCACGCAACGAAGCTATTGCCATTGGTGGGAAGGGGTGGCTGATCACCTCCCTGTACCTGCAGAATTCAGCTTGAACTGTTGAACAAGCTGTCCATTTCATTATTTTGCAATCAGTGCTTGTTTAGGCTGTTTTGCATGTTACAGGACTCAGTTCCTGACGGATCACTACAATGATCCAGTTCTTGTCTAGTGTGTGTACGTGTGTGGTATTCTTTTCTGATATGGTTTATATATTGTCCAGACAATGGGCATAACAATTCAATCTCCAAAAAACTCTTGGGGCAGGTTGAAACCATCAATTTGTTGATTTCATATTTTTAATCGTCGTTATTCGCAAAAATTCGATGATACAGCTTCATTCTCAGTCTATTTTCCCAGCATTGAAGGGAAACTTGACACCGGAACCCCCTATATTTGATGGTAAAAACCAACATTTCCGTAGATTTTCCCAGATTTCCTCGAGAAAACCAACCAGCCATTGGGCGCTGACTCCTGGCGGCCAGGTATGATTGTTATCACCTGCTTGGAGGGCACTCTCAACGTCACCACTGAGGGCTGCTCTCCGAGGCGGTCATCATCAGACCTGAAGGCAAAAATACCTGATGATACCTGAAGAACCTGAAGATGGACACATCATTATACGCATACATAAATATATATATATATATATATGATCGAGGGACCTTCAGGTACTATTTTGTTGCTTTGCTATCCTCCGTTTTTCTGTTTTTTGATTTAATTAAATTAATTAAATTAATTTAATTAATTTAGTTCATTTAATTCATTTAATTTGTTTAATTAATTTAATTAATTTAGTTCATTTAATTCATTTATAATTTGTTTAATTAATCTAATTAATCTAATTAATCCAATTAATCTAATTAATCTAATGAGTTGAATTAATTTAATTAATCTAATTAATTTAATGAATTAATTTAATTATTTTAATTAACTGAATTACTTTAATCTAAAAATTGAAATAGTTTTTGTTAATGAATTTTACCAAAACCAATAAAAATTGCCAAAATTGGCAAAGTCGCCAAAATGATCAAAATTAACAATTTGCAAAAAAAAACTGCAAAATTGTTATGGCATGGTCCACCTTACAAGGGGCCAAGATTAATTAGAAAATCCATCCTATAACTTGATGGAAAGGAATTCACACTGTTGGAACAAGAGGAGCCCACACCTCCAAAGTTGCATCGCAGTCCTTAGCTAGCTCAATCTTACTGAACATAGTTCAGGGTCCCAACTGTCACAGAATGCTATCAAAATAAAACCCAGTGATGATTTATGCTGCGTTTCTTTGGCCACTCTTTGACTAAAATCGGCAGATAGCCAAAATTTGCCAAAATTGCCCAACTTTTCCAAAATGGGCTAAAGCCCGTCAAAATTGCCAACGTGACCAAAATCAACAAATTGCGAAAAATGGTAAAAAGTGTCAAAATGCCAAAACGGCGAACAATTGCCAAAATTAGCAAAAGTCACCAAAATTAGCACAGAGTCAAAATAAGCAAAAATGACAAATTTTGCCAAGAATTGCCACATGTGGCAAAAATCACCAAATTTGACAAATACCCCAAACTTGCCAAAACTGTTAAAATATACTGAACTTGCCAAACCTGCTAAAATATCAAAATTTGCCAAAATAGCAAAAGAATTGCCCAAAAATAATTTAATCAATTTAATGCAATTAATTAGTTTAATTAATTGAATTAATTTCATGAATTTAATTTATCTAATTAATCTAATTAATTTAATTAATTTAACTAATTAAATAATTTAATCAATTTAATTAATGTAGTTGATTTAATTTAATTAATTTATCTAATTTAGTAAATCTAATAAATCTAACTAACCTAATAAATCTCATTAATCTAATAAATCTAATTAATCTAATTAATCTAATTAATTGAATTAATCTAATTAAATTAATTGAATTAATGTAATTAATTTAATTAATTTAATTAATTCAATTAATAAAATTAATTTAATTAATTTAATTAATCTAATTAACCTAAAAATTTTTAATTATTTTCATTAATTTAATTATTTTCATTAATTTAATTATGTTGATTAATTTAACTAACCTAATTTTTCAATTAGTTTAATATAAACAAATAAATAGTTTTTGTTAACCAATATTACTAAAGCAATTAAGTTGCCAGAATGATCAAAATTAACAATTTGCAAAAAAAATAAAACTGTTAACATGTCAAATGGTGAAACTTTGCCCAAATGGCTCAAAATATACCATTTGCTAAAATTAGCAAATGTTATTAAAATCGGCAGATAGCCAAAATTTGCCAAAATTGCCAAACTTTTCCAAAGTGGCCTAAAGCCCGTCAAAATTGCCAACGTGACCAAAATCAACAAATTGCGAAAAATGGTAAAAAGTGCCAAAATGACAAAACGGTGAACAATTGCCACAATTGGCAAAAGTCACCAAAATTAGCACAGAGTCAAAATAAGCAAAAATGACAAATTTTGCCAAGAATTGCCACATGTGGCAAAAATCACCAAATTTGACAAATACCCCAAACTTGCCAAAACTGCTAAAATATACTGAACTTGCCAAACCTGCTAAAACATCGAAAATTTGCCAAAATAGCAAAAGAATTGCCCAAAAATAATTTACTCAATTTAATTACTCTAATGAATTTATTTTTTTTAATTAATGCAATTAGAGTAGTTAATTTGTTTTTTATAATTAATTGAACTATTTTAATAAATATAATTAATCTAATTAATCTAATTAATTTAATAAATTTATTTAATTAAATTAATTTATCTAATTAATCTAATTAATGTAATTAGTTTTCATTAATTTAATTAACCTAATTATTTTTATAAATTTCATCAATTTAATTAATGTAATAAATCTAATTAATCTAATTAATTAATGAAATTAGTCTCATTAATTAATTTATATAATTGTTTTTTTAATTTGATTAACTTAATTTTTTAATAGTTTAAGGAATTTAATTAATGTGATTAGTTTAATTAAAAAAAGTGAATAGTTTTTATTAATCAATATTACCAAAACCATTTAAAATTGCCAAAAGTGGCAAAGTTGCCAAAATGATCAAAATTAACAATTTGCCATAAAAACGCCAAACTGTTAACATGTCAAATGGTGAAACTTTGCCAAAATGGCTCAAAATATACCATTTGCTAAAATTAGCAAATGTTATTAAAATCGGCAGATAGCCAAAATTTGCCAAAATTGCCAAACTTTTCCAAAATGGGCTAAAGCCCGTCAAAATTGCCAACGTGACCAAAATCAACAAATTGCGAAAAATTGTAAAAAGTGTCAAAATGCCAAAACGGCGAACAATTGCCAAAATTAGCAAAAGTCACCAAAATTAGCACAGAGTCAAAATAAGCAAAAATGACAAATTTTGCCAAGAATTGCCACATGTGGCAAAAATCACCAAATTTGACAAATACCCCAAACTTGCCAAAACTGCTAAAATATCCTGATTTTTGCCCAAATAACCAGAATTACCAAAAATTGACAAAGATGCCAGAATGGCCACCAACTCATTTCAATAATCTAAACACGTTACATAATTTGAGTAATTTAACTGATTTAATTAATTTTATCCATTTAACCAATGACACAGTTTTCCCTTAACTCGTATTTTCCCTTAACTGTACTTTCCATTGCCTGGGCTTTCAGTCTCTGTCTCTTCTCTCTTCTTTTATCCTTATTTGTTTCGTTTCCTTTTTCTTTTCCTGTGTTCCTTTCTCTTTTGGGTCTCCTTTCCAAAGTTTATAGCGCCCTTTAACAGTGCCAAAATGCAGCTTCGTATCCGTTGATTGTTTCCTTTTCCTTGTCGTTTGTTTGTTTGCTTCTCCACTTCCATGGTCACTTTGGGCCTTCCTTGTTCTTTTTCTTCTTATTTGCCTTCACCTCTTTTTGTTCCTTGTTTCTCCGGTTTCGTAACGCTATCCATTTTACTCTTTCACTACTTTTTTGCGCTTCAAATGTCCCTTTATCACTATCTTCCATTTTTCATTTTTTTCAATGTTCTTCTCCCCCTTCTGATTCCTCTTCTAGTTCCAGTTCAATTCAGGTTCTTGTTCTCTTCCTTCTTCATGACGTATCATTCTGTTTCCTTTGGCAGCTCCCAACATTGAGTGGGCTCCGTAATTGTTTCTACGTGCAAAGCCTACTATACATTCAAATTTATTCCTTTTAGTGTCGCCTTCTCCAATTTCTATTACGCCTTCTTGTCCTCCAGCATTTTTCCCCTTGCTTTGATGGTACTATTGGCAAGCCAAGTCCAAATTGTTTTTGTTCCATTTTGGGAAAGGACATTGATTAGAAGCCAAAGGAGGGTTTCCTGGAGCACACATGTCACGAAAGGTAGCATCAGCTACCTGAGTTCTCCGTGCTTCAGCACAAGCTTAGGGGGTATTGGGGGGCCAGCCCGTGCAATTCATGGAATTCTCGCCGTTATGTATTGGATATCAATTATAAGGGGGGCCCCCCCCCCGAAAATGGTCATGGGTTCAATTCCCACGGGTGACGCGGTCACGGGCCCCCACATTAGAGGCACACTTTCCATGAGGGAGATGTCCCTGTAGTCCAGCATAATTGGTATGCTTCAGCCTCAATAACAGTTGCTGCAAGGGGTCTTAAAAAGGGGTTTTAAATAAACCCCTTTTCGTGCATCATTTCACGCAGCACAAGACACAGTGTCATGCAGTCATGCTCTGGATAAAATCATCTTAGACTGCGCAAAAACGTTTTTGGTGTATCATCTTAGGGGCGCAGCATTTTGACACCACTCCTCTCCCACTACACTACCTTTCGTCCGCCTCCGCCTGCTCTCAAGTTTAGGAATGTTATGGCCACTGTTTTTGTCTGATTCAATTCCGCGGTTTAGGCAGTAAAACATATAGCTTTACACATGCGCAAATGGAACATGTGAACAACAAAGGAAGAAGAAGAGGCCGAGGACAAGAAGAAACACTACCCGCCGCACGTGCGTTGCACCCCACAGGTATTCCACGATATACATGTTCACAGGGTTTTTGCAGGATTTATGTAGGATTTCTTTAGGGTTTCTTTAGGGTTCATTTATGCCTTCTTTAGGGTTAATCTAGGGTTTTTCTAAGATTTTTATTGGTTTATGTAAAAGAGTGACGAAAACTAATCTTTGGAGACAGCCGAATTTCCGCAGAGGGTCATCAACAAGGTCTCTGGGTTCGCAAAACCCAAGAGTCATCAAGTTATAACACCCCAACACATTGGAATGCCACAAAGTACTGTAAAGGTCACCAAAAATGAGGGTTCAAGAGGACAGGGAACCAGAAACGAAAAATTAATAAGCTGAAGAAGCGAAGCTTCGTGTCATTGTTTGCACATGCGCGCGGCAAACAACCTTAAGCCACACACTCTACGAGCAGGATGAGAAACAAGAGCAAGAAGAGGTTATGAACGTGAAGGGGATAAAACTAATCGTGAATAGTGTGAATAGTATACTGCGCATGAAAGCATTCTTTTTGTGATTGTGATGGGGCCCTTGCAATCTTGGAAAGGCAAGGCCAGGAATAAAGAGAACGGCAGAAAAAATAAACAAAAAAGATGACCAAACGGAGCTGGAAGAGAGAGATGAAAAAGGGCAGTGGGGAGAGGATCCAGTGTATAGTGTGTATCACGTAACTCACGTATGAAAGGCTCCATTTTGTGCCCATGACAGGGCCCTGTCAACTAGAATCTGAGATGTGTTTCTGTCTTCTCTTCCCTTTGACATCCTTTGACCCTTTGCATTTTTTTTTTAAATTGTTGTTCCTCCTTTCCATGTCCTTTTTCCGTTTCCTCCTGCCGCTCCTTTTCTCCCTTCTTGTTTCCCTGCTGTGCTATCGTTTCTCCGGTTTGCCTTGTTACATTCCAGTCTCTGTCTCTTCTCTCTTCTTCATATCCTTATTTGTTTCGTTTCCTTTTTCTTTTCCTGTGTTCCTTTCTTTTTTGGGACTCTCTTCCAAAGTTTATAGCGCCCTTTAACAGTGCCAAAATGCAGCTTCGTATCCGTTGATAGTTTCCTTTTCCTTGTCATTTGTTTGTTTGCTTAGTTTGCTTCTCCACTTCCATTGTCATTTTTCAACGCAAACATACGCAAACATGACTCTATATTCT
This sequence comes from Cladocopium goreaui, assembly GCA_947184155.2. Lineage (NCBI taxonomy): Eukaryota > Dinophyceae > Suessiales > Symbiodiniaceae > Cladocopium > Cladocopium goreaui. The sequence goes on along the minus strand of CAMXCT020000380.1, from coordinate 724,443 downwards.
TTATTGATCTATAGCGTCATTGTCGGTGGTAGGTCCTTTCATGCACACGGACAAGAAATTTATTCAAAGCCTGCGGTGTTGTCACTGTCGCTAGACATCGGTAGGAAAAGCGTAGCCAACGACATTTGCAATGATCAGACATACAAGTTTGACCACATCAATCCCATCTTCCAAGCCATGTCAGCTGCGTCAGAATCACTGATGATGTTGACAAACGTTTTTGGGACCGCAAGAGCCATCGTTAGTGCCATCGTTATTGCACGGTGCAAATGCTCAGGCTCATCAGCAAGTGCAACTCTGTGGAGGCGGGGCAAACTTGATGTGTTTTGCCCTAGTTTTGCCCCTCACTGCCGGGCTCAGGTTCTAACCTATGCTACTAGATGGAATAAAACTGGCCAGGTAGTGTCGCCATTCCGGCAGCTCGATGATGGGAGGTTTGCGTCTGTCTTCAAACTGACGGGCAGGTGAGCAGATGGCTTTCGCTGTTGCCCTCAGTTTTTATTACAACGCATACCATGACGACGACAATCGCGCCGGAGCAGGGCAGAAAAACTGTCTACGGACAGTCCATCTGCTCGCAGCTCCATTTTTGACTGAAGCCTCCGCTGCGAGCACAGTGGGTGCCTTGCTCGAGAGCGCACCGTGGTTGCATGCAGCAACAAAAGCAGTGATACTTGGAGGCCCTTTCAACTCCTGTTGAGGCACTGGTCCACGGCAGCCAGGAGCAGACGGACCAAGCGATCGTCCAGCAAATGAATGATTTCCTTCACGCGATCAACTTGCTGGGCTGTGTTTTGGCTTCAAATGGGTATCGTATTTGTTCCTGTTTCTTTTCCGTTGCTGCCAAGATCTGGTCGACTTGCCGCCTGTGTGGCAGAGCACGTGGGAGGACGTTCATGTGGCATGTGAGGCAGTAAACATGCAAATGGCATTAGGTATTCTCTTGCGTTCCAGCACAGTTGACAGGACCTTCACGCCGCGTGTGAAGCGGTAACCATGCAATCGGCATGAAGATTGAGCGAGGTGCGTGCTGCGAAAACACATGCCGTGCTGCTGGTCTAGGGTTGTGTCATGTAGTTGCAAAACCTAAACCGCACCGCATCTCTCCACTTATGTGTGTTTCTGCTGCATTTGGCTCTCGGTGCAAGAGTAACAACCACTTGGGCTGGGCTCGCTTTGAAGGTCGCAACCTCAGATTTTTGGTTTGAACAGGCTCAGATATTCTCGCTGCATGCAGGACCTTCGTTCGCCATGGTCATAATCTTTTCCTTTGTGCCTTTGGACGCCGCGGATGAGAAGGCCCAACCCCCCCGACCCTGTTAAGGCCCATTCGGCCAGTGGCGCCCAATGTGGGCACACCTGGCATTCTTGAAAAGGAGGCAGGCGTAAGCTGTGGTATTTGTGGTGGCCGCTCGTGAATTGTGGTATTTTGCATTTGTGCGTCCCCATGGCATGTTCACGGCATGTCTTGTTTGGACAGTTTCCCATTTCGTTTTTCCTTGTTTATTCATTGTCCAGGTTTCTGTGGAAGAATGGATCCTTGAGTGTGGCTTGGCTGTTTGCGCCTGAGAAAATTTGTGAACTGTTTGGGCAAAGCACTTGAAGCATGTGCCGATGCCGAGATATTCCTGGAAGCCCTTGGTGCCTCCGATCCAGTCATATCGGTTCCAGCGGATGGGTATTGTGGGTTCAGGCGAGGCGGTTCTGGAAGCCCCTACTTGAAAGTCTTGGTTTCCGGTGGCAGGTGCGTGGCGATGTTGATGGGCAAGTCGCTGACAGACCTGTTTAAATCGGCCGGGCCCCGAGCTTGAGAGACGACAACGGCCCTACACCAATCTCCCACGCAGAACCTCCGAGGTCTCACAAGACTTTCCAGCGCAGTTTGGGGCCTTCCTTGTTCTTTTTCTTCTTATTTGCCTTCACCTCTTTTTGTTCCTTGTTTCTCCGGTTTCGTACCGCTATCCCTTTTACTCTTTCACTATTTTTTGCACTTCAAGTTTCTCTTTCTCACTCTCTTCCTTTTCAATTTCTTTTCAATTTTCTAATTTTCTTCTCCCCGTCTGCTTCCTTTTCTAGTTCCTTTTCCAAGGGTTCTTTTGGCAGCCCCTTTTCCAAGATTGAGCGGGGACCGTTCCTGCACTAAAGCTTCTTTGCTTTAGCAATCTCATTTTCGTTTTCTTGTTCCAATTGCACGTCGTTTGTATCCAGCCCTTCCTCGGTTTTTCATTACAGTATTTCTCCTGTTTGTCTTTTTTCCTTTGCATGTTTCCTTATGTTAACTTTTCGTAACGCTTTCCTTTTTGCTATTTCACTGCTTTTTTCTATTTCAAATGCACCTTCTTCCTTTGTCTTTATTGTAATGTTCCTTCTCCCCTCTTCCTTCTCTTGGAAAGGAAATGCAGCCAGGATGAGGAAGCAGAACCGGAAAGACCGGGCATAGTGGGGCAAAAGAAGAAACAAGACCAGTGAGGAGGAGAGAGTACAAAGGAAGCAGACAAGGAAGAAACACATGCAAAACGCCGAAGCAGATTGGAAGAGAAATATTAACAGGAACAGGGAGAGGAGAAACGAAAAAGGAAAGAGAAGAGTTTGGAATTGGGAAGAGAAAGAAGAGTGAGAAGAAGAAAAAAGGGAAAGGTTAGACGAGAAAACAAAAGCAGAAAGAAAATGCAAAACATTGTTTTAACAGGGAAGAGGAAGTAGAAGCGGAAACTAGAGGTGCAGGAGGGCAAGGAAGAAAGCACGTTACTGAATAGCGGGAAGATGGCCGAGAGCATAGAAAGAAAAGGGAAGGCCAAGTAACTCAAAGGAAACACACATATTGAGAAAATGGTAGTCCCAGTCTGGTCTAGTGGGGTGTAGTTTGGTCAGATTATTTTAATGTGAGTTACTTCAAAGTAGTTTAGTCTGCAGTAGGTTAGTCTATTTTCATCTGATTCGGTCTAGTTTAGTTTAGTTTAATTTGGATCAATCTAGTGTAGTCTAGTTTAGCTTAGTTTAGTCTATTTCACTGTGCTATTTCGCGTAGTTTCATCTAGTTTAGCCTACTTTAGAATAGTTGAATTTAATTTAATTGAGTTTAAACATGACGAACATAAACTAAACTAAATTAGACTAGAGTGGACCCATAGACTAAATTTGATTAAAGTGCACTAAAGTAGACTGAAGTAGGCCAAAAGTAGGCAAAAGTATACTAAATTAGATTAAATTAAATTAAACTAGACTAGATTTGCTAAACCAGACTACTGTAAATGATTCCACCGTAGGCTAAAAGCAGGCTAAAGTAAATCACGCAAGACTAAAGTAGACTAAACAAGGTGAAAGCAAATGAAAATAGATTAAACTAGCCTCGTATAGTTCCAAGTAGATTGGATTAAACTAAGCTAGACTAGGCTGAAATAGACTAAACTTAAAAAACAATACTAAACTAGTTTGCAAGACAAGACTAAACTAGATTAAACTACAGTAAAGTATACTAAAATAGATTGAGAAAGACTGAAGGAGACTGAAGTAGAAGAAAGTAGGCTAAATTAGACTAAACTGGATAAAACTAGACTAAATTGGATTAAGCTAGACTAAAACTAGACAAAACTACACTAAGCTACACCAAGTAGACTAAACACAACAATTTTCGATAAAACTAGATTGAACTAGGCTAAACTAGTTTAACTAAACTAGACAAAACAAGATTAAATTAGACTAAATTTGAATAAAATTTCATTAAGCTAGACAAAACTAGGCTAAGCTGGGCTAAACGAGACTAACTACACTGAACTCGATTAAGCTGGACTAAGGTAGATTAAGTTAAACTAAACTACATTCTTTTAGATTAGATTAGATGAAATCAAGCTAAACTTGACTAAGTTCGGTTCAGCTGAACTAAGTTGGATTGATTTTGGACGAACTTAGATTACACATGTAGGATAACAAAGAATAAATTAGATGATAATTGGATTATATTAGAGTAAATTAGATTCAACTAGGTTATAACTAGACTAAACTAGAATTAATTAGGCAAAATAAATTCAACTGGGCTAAAACTACACTAAACTACACTAAACTAAATTAAATTAGACTAAACAAGACTAAACCAGACTAAAATCGACTAAGCTAGACCAGATTAAATTCTATCATATAAACTAGACCAAACTAAGCCAATCTGGATTAAGCTAGATTAGATTAAACTGTACTAAACTAGACTAAACCAGATTAAACTAGACTAAGCAAAACCATCTGCATCTAAATCTACACCTGGGCTAAGTTCAACGAAGCTGAATTAAACAAAACAAAACAAAACTAACCGAAACTAGAATCAACCAGGCTAAACTACACTAAAGCAGACTAACGTAGACAAAACAGACTAAACTAAAGTAGCCTAAAGTAGATTGAAGTAGACTAGAGCGTGCTACACTAGACTAAAGTAGGCTAAAGTAGACTAAACTATGCTAAACTGGATTACACTAACTTCGGCTAAAGTAGACTAAACCAAATTAGACTAGACCAGACTGAACTGGGCAAAGCTGGACTAAACTAAGCTAAGCTTGGCTAGACCAGACTAAACAGAACTTACCCACGCCAACTTGAACTAAATAAGACTAAGCAACACTAAACTACACTAAACTAGACTAAATTAGACAAGGTACATTAAAAAATGCTAAATAAAGTAGACTAAACCAGACCATCCTAGATTAAATTGAACTAAACTATATGAGAGTAAAGTAGGCTAAATTAGACTCAACTAGTTTAGTTAAGTTTAGTCCACTTTAGTCTTTTTTGAGTTTACTTTCGTGTAGTTTAGTCTAGTTTGTTACTATAATTTCATCCACTTTAGCACAGTTTAATCCAATTTGGTCCAGTTTATATAATCTAATTGAATCTAGTTTGACTGAGTTTAATGTGCATTAATTCTCTTTACTCCACTTTGGCCAAATTTTGTTCAATCTGTTATGTTTTAATCTAGTTTCGTCATGGTGTGTAGTCTAGTTTCATTTAGTCAAGTTTTGTCTAGTTGAGCCTAATTTAGCCTAGTTTAGCTTAGCTTAATCTAGTTTACCCTAATTTAGTGTCACGTAGTGTTTGATTTTCATAAGCATCAACATTTAGATATAACATTAGATAGCTAGTCTAGTTTAACCAAAAACAAGCTCAGTCCAGCTTAATCCAGTTTCCTCAGTTTCAGTCTAGTTTAGCCAATCTTTGTCTACGTTGGTCTACTGTAGTCTACTTTAGTCTAGTTTAGCCTACGGTAGTCTACTTTAGCCTATTTTAGTGTAGTTTAGCCCGCTTTAGTCTACATCAGTCTACTTTAGACTACTTTAGTCTACTGTAGTCTACTTTAGTGTAATTTTGCTTGGTTTAGTCTAGTTGAGTCTAGTAGAGTCTAGTTTAATCCAGTTTAGTTTAGTTTAGTTTAGTCCAGTAGCCTAGTTTTAGTCTAGTTTAGTCTACTTCAGTGGACACAAAAGATATGAACAAATTAAACGACCAAAGGAGAAGAAAAACTATAGCATTACATGCTTGTATGCAAAGGAACGAATTAGACCCCAAAGGTCCCTGCCACATATATATACATACATATATATATATATATACATATATATATATATACATATATATATATAATTATATATACATATATATATATATATATACATATATATATATATTTATATATATATATTTATATATATACATATGTATATATACATGCAATTAAATTTACATATATTACACACGCATATATGTATATATATATATATCATTATATATGCACACTTTTAAAAAATGAACAGAAACGTATATGGACCGACGAAGCTCCCCACGCCATCAAATCACACATAGACATCGCAGCTGGACCGTTTCCGTTGCAGGCGATGTCAACCCTTTCAATCGATCACAGTGCGTTTGGGCGAGTACTCTGTGAGTGCTTCTCCTTTGGCAATCATCGTCTGAAGCCAAGTCTTCCAAGGACATGCCCGAGGAAGAAAAACACACTTCTGCAGTGTGTTTGTGTGTGTGTTTGTCTGTTTGCTAAGTATTATGTCTACTTGGAGGATCATCCCATTTAGGAACCTGATTAATAATTGATAATAACCCAGGTTAGTTCCTGATTCGGGGTCTATCCCATATCTAAGAAGTGGTATCAAGTCGGCCTCCCTGGGTCAGGCCAGTGGCGGCCACGAGATCCGCCAATGCCGAAACCTGCCGGGCTCCACAGATTTGGCCAATCTTCACGGCTTCACATGTGGCATCTCATGCCGGCGTTCTTGTGGGTTGATGCCCATCAAATTCCTCTCGGCCAAGAAGATCCAAGAAGCCTCTTTGTGGTGCTATCCGCTATCCTCGCGTTCGAATGCTGCTCAGGAACCCGTTGTTTCGCAATACTTACATCATGTATTGCAACTACGGCGAGGCTGGTGACACTACGCTGTGAACACATGCCATGGCTGCAGCGAATATCTCAGTAGCGTTCCTGCTAATCTTTGTTTGCGCCTGCATTTGGTCAGGTGACAGTGGATACAAGCCAATGCGTGACGCAGCCGGGCCCTCAAAGTGCCTTTTTATATCCTATCTCAACAGGCCAAGGACTGGAGAGTGGGAGAACAGAGGGTACCAGACCAGATTCCTTGTTGGTTTCCTCTCCCAAAATTCTGGGGGTATTTGACACCCAAAAAATTATGGTCCAATACAGAAAAGATGCCAATTTTAGACACCAGGTATTTTTCCCCTAAATTCTTTTCCCGTGGATGATTAATGACCATAAATCTAACAAATCTCGACAATTCTATGTAGAACATATTGAAGCCTGCGAGTCTCCCGGAAGTGATGGACAAATCTGCTGGAAACCCGATATGCCTTGGGAAAAATTACGTTTTCTTGGAAATCAAGTATGCTGAAAAAAGGATAAAAGAGAGAGATTTTTTTTTTAAGGTAGTATATTTAGATATGTATAGATTATAATATGTTCTTCATTTTCCAGGTTTTCCACTTTTTCTATGGCTGGGGGGTTTCCCCTAGCCATCCAATGAAGGTCCGCGGCGCGGCCCCAGGTGGGATCCCATGACAAGTCCGCCCTGGACGCGGCGCTCGCGTGTGGGGACTGTAGGCGCTCGGTTTCTTTCTTGACCAACTCTTATGGAAGCGTGAGTAGCTATAGACCCTTAGATAGTTGTAGAATATATATATATATATACTAGTGTATATATATATATATATGTATATATTGTATATCTGTATATCTATATTAATATTTATTTACATATATAAATATATACAACTATATGATATATATATATATATATATATGTGTGTGTGTGTAATAAACACAAATATGTACCACGATTGTATTTTTTCCACATTTGAACATATCATACAGCTGGCTGATGTTCGGGGTTTGTTGGTGGCACCCACTGGACCAGGCTTGAGCGATGGGGCCTTGCTGATGCCGGGCCGCCGAATGGCCGAATGGATGAAAAACCAGGGTTTCCATGGCAGGGAGCGTTACTCGATACATTTGTTTATAGATAGATAGACCGATAGATAGATGGATAGATGGATGGATAGATAGATAGATAGATAATGATAGATAGATAAATATATAGAAGATGTTTATAGATTCGATTTAGTTTCCAGCCACTTAGATTAACGATTATTGAATATGATTCCCATTTCAGTAGGTACCAGTATAGATGCGATTTAGGAAGTTTGTGGAAGCATTCCAGTTTCCAACCATTCAACCATTCAACCATCAACTATAGGGTACTCGTAATTTCAAGGATTCTCCCTCCACCTCCCGCGTATCCTTGGAGGTTGGGAGGCCTCGGCAATGAGGGACCCATTCGAGAGGCCTGGGACGGCCATATCTTGATGGGTGGAAGCCAGCGACTGTTCATTCTTGCCTTTCGTTTGCTGAAGTGAGGTATGGCTTTGGCAGCCAACGCTGTACGGATCCCGGTGGCATGGAACATATGGAACATGCAGCAGATTTCTAGAAACATGTGCAGGCTCGCTGCACTTTTGGAGGACAGACCCATGAGAAATATTGAGAAATCCTGTGAATAGAGACTGGGTCCCATTGGACTAATCATCATCAACGTCCATTTCAACACATGGGCATTTAATTAAAAACCATTGAAACCGGATTTTTGGTGATGAACATCCACATGGGTGTCGTTCTCAAGCCAACCCCCATATAGAAATCCCAACAATTTTGGTGTAAAAACCCAGGGATTCCCATAGCTATTGACCAAGCAATCTGGCGCTCAGGGGCACGCTGGAGGGATCGTGGCATAGGAGCCTCAAAGTGCCTCCGTGGCCGGGCAGCCTGGTTCAGATTAGATATGGATAGATATGGGGGTTTCCATCAGTGGGGGTACTGTACCCCCAAATGGATGGTTTATTTCATGGAAAATCCTATTGAACTGGAGGATTTGGGGGTATCCCTATTTTTTTGAAACCTCCATATGACTAGATTGGATATACTGTAGGTCAGATTCATTGATAAGATTTGACTATGGATCGGAGATTGGATTTGGTCTCAGAGATGGTGACAGGGAGAGATTGGAGTTTGGAGTAGAGAAAAATAGATTTAGATTTAGATGATATCTGATGCGTGTATAATATGAATTATAGTTTATAGTAGATCGGTTTTTGATGGTTTTTGCGGAACCCCCCGGTGTTGTTCCGCAGTCATCACGGTGCCAAACCAACAATTCTGGTGCACCTAGGAGTGGTCGCTTCGGATCGGCAGCGGTGCGGATTTCTTCTCAAGATGCCCAGCAGGAGCAGGTTGGGGGTTAAGATTGCCTGGAATAATATGGTTTAGTGTGGTATGGTAGGATGAAAGCCTCCACAAACACAGATTTTGGTTTCTAAAATGCTAGATAGTACAGTAATAATGATATGCGGTGTTTTTTGTTGGGCACTGCAATTGCTAGCCATTTCCAAATATCAACTACCCTGCAATTGCTAGACATTCCCTGACTTCACTGCCAGGTGGTCTTGATGGGAGGCAACGACAACCAGAACCGAGGCAGAGCCGAGCCACATGAGATCCGATTCGAATTTTTGACTCAGACGATTCAAAAGTTAAGATGGTTAATGATGGTTAATGATGGTTAATGATGGTGAATGATGGTTAATGAAATTTTGACTCTTTATTTTAAAACACCTTGGTGCTGCCACAGGCGATGTTTGGCGATGGTTACGGCACTCTGCCCCAATCGAGCTGCTGGGATCCCAGATGATCTCAAAAAAATCACATGGAACTCAAACATAGAATCTGGAAGATGATTTGTCCATATTTTCCTACTAGATTTTGAGCCGTGAAAATATATAGGTTACCCAGTAAAACTGACTGACGGCTGGGATGGCTGCCTCGACCCAGGAGCTTAGAAAGTGAGGCTACAGGCAGTCAAGAACAAGACTGTGTTTGGCGCTCAGTGGCAACGGACTGGCCACGGACTGGACCCGGGATCTAGGTGGCTTTGGCTAACTTGATGGATATACAGTACAGTGCTCTCCTACTTCATGTGGTAAGCTTAGTAATAAAGCTACCATCTGGGGGTGGTATTTACTAACCATTTATACCCGTTTAATTATAGTGATATTAGGCTTCCTACCAGCCCGACAGCTTCATAAATGAATGGGATGTATATGTATATATATATATATGTATATATAGCTAACGACACTTGGAGATGTCTGAAAATGGGTATGCCCCAAAATTACCATTGGGGATGAGGGCAAACCTTGTAAACCTTTCGATTCTGGGGTGCCCTAGTTTACCCAGGATGCTATTGACATCTATTGACACTTTGAGAAATTGGCGTGGCTAAAACAAGTTGAATTCGTGTTTGTCTCAAAATGGGCTATACATGGCTATAACAAAACCGATCATTCGCACTAATTGTTCAACATTTTAACATGTCAAATATATTATCAGATCTATAATTGGGGGTGTCCAAAAATGTGGGTACCCCAAATCATCCAATTGAACTTTCGGATTTTCCATGAAATAAACCATCCAGCTATTGGAACTCCCAAAGCTCAGGTGTTGGAGTCGAGTCAGCTCTTGTGGTTACCCCAGGGCTGCATGTTGATGTGCATGTCTCTCATCATTATATAGATAAAAACGATGATATGTATATATATATATATATACAGATAGGCATATATTGTACCACATACAATGTACTTGAGTAGATGATTTCAATACATCACATAATAATTGCAAGGAGATTTGTAATATAATAGGATCGATAAGAATATGAGGAAGAAACATAATAACTTAACAATAACTATAACATATTATAACACATTGAAAGTATATATAGATAGAGGCGCACACATGCATGCATGCATGCATGCATGCATACATACATACACATACATAAATATATATATATATATATACATATATATATATATATACATACATACATACATAAATACATACACACATACACACATACACACATACACACATTACATTACATTACATTACATTACATTATATACATTACATACATTACATACATTACATACATACATACCTACATACCTACCTACATACCTACATACCTACATACCTACATACCTACAGACAGACAGACAGACAGACATACAGACATACAGACAGACAGACAGACGTACAGACAGACAGACAGACCGACAGACAGACATACATACATACAGACACACACACACATATATATATATATATATACGTATATATATATATGTATATATATATATGTGTGTGTGTGTTGATATTCATATTTCTAATATGTGTGCATGTGCGCCACCAGTGGATGCGGAATGCATTGAAATTCGGACAGATTTTTCCCTGAGGCGATGCCATGCCTCCGCCGGAGTCTCTGGACGGAAGTGGCATATCTCTCACTACTTGGAGGTTTGGTCATTTGCACGTGGAAGTTTCCTACAATGGGGGTGCCCCAAAAGCTGATAAAAGCTGGATGGTTTATTTCACGGAAAATTCATATGTATGAAAATGGATGAGAACTGGGGATACCTCCATTTATGGAAACCTCCGTTTGCACATGTTACCCTCCGGTAGTTTCAACATAGTTATGGAAGATCACCATGTTAAATAGGGAAGCCATCCAACTAAATAAATAATGATTCATTTTCCACAGCTATGTGAAGTTACCGGATGGTATGGCTGAACTTGCGAACACAATTTTGGGCCAGCAAAGGGGTTGGGAAACGTCATTCAATGTCCCATTTTGATGGGATGTTTGGATGGGTTTGGATGGGTTTGGAACATCACCTTTGAAACGATTATTGGAGATGTTTTCCCCCCTGACAGTTGAGTGACTGGGGCTTTGTACTATCCCCCGGGATTCCAGCAACCGCTCCATCGCAGATGTCCACGGAGATTCACATCGATTTGCTTCACAGTGGAGGCTCGGCGCTGTGGTCCATTGGTCCAAAAGAAGCCAGGTGACAAGACGCATAAATTGCATAATGTGGTGGACCCCATGGAATAAACCAAACTCCATTTGCAACTATCTTCATCTTAGGGTAATGACAAATACATATATATATATATATGTATATATATGTGTATATATATGTGTATATATATATACACACATATATATATATATATATATAAACACATATCAATCTAGTCTGAGCGGACGTTTGCACACAGAAAACGATCATTAAACGATCATTAAATGGTGGTTCCTTCTTGGGTTTCCCACATGAATCGCGTACGTTTTGTTCCAAGCAGGTCCCAACGGCGTTTTGCCCCTGGGAGCCGCTGGAGTTGGTGCTGCGGTCATTGTGGGAGTCCCAGGGTGACCTCAGCAGAAGATCATGGAATTCATGGATGTTTCATGATGTTTCCTAAAATGGAGTACCACCTTAAATCATCCATTTTTCCATAGATTTCATAGGGATGTTCCGAATTTTCCATGCTACTAGTATCACAAGCCAAGCATTTAGCATTTCCATGGGATCCCCCATGGAAACCCCGAAGAATGCTTAGTGAAGCAGGGGGAACAATCGCCTCCAAGGCCATCGAGCTGGACACGTGCCGCCAGCTATTTCGGGTGGACCTCAGATGGTTTTTTTCCGCTGCCAATCCTACGACATACAGTACCCTCTGGTTATGACTAACATAGCCATGGGATAGCTGGCCCATAGAAATAGATATCATTTACCTATTAAAAATGGATAAAATGGTGATTTTCCATGGCTATGTTAAATAACCGGATGGTAAATAGAGGTTCAAATGGGAAAATCATATCATGTGGGTAAGACAATGCCATTTGCACAATCCCCCAGTCATCATCATAAATATAGGTGGTATGTTTACCATTCTCAGTAATTATTCCCAGTCATGGCTGGTTTATGGCATTGTTTTACCCACATTATGAATGATCCGATTTGCCAGCCATGTTTGATTTGCAGGCTTTGATTCAAGCATTTTAAGTTGCCCCGAAGAGCCTATGATTTCTGGTGGATTTTTGGAGGCGGAAGGTGGTCGCTGGAGCACAACTGGCTGCACTGGCGATCAACCGTGCAGAACTCAGGACAAGTGGTGAAAGATTCAAGGGGACAGATATGGACATATATTATATGTATATATAATTATATATATAATACATAAAATGATAATGATAATAATACTAATGATAATAATTATAATAATATATAATATATATATTATATTATATATATATTATTATTATATATATATGCTATATAGAATATATATATAAATATTACATAATATAACACATATATATATATATTAATATATAATATTATAATATACATAATGCAATTATATATACATTATATATATAATATATAATTATAAATACAATTATATACCATAACATATATAGTTATATGTGCATACATATATATATATATATGTATCATAGAATGTTCCTGGAATTGGAGGTCGGTATAATTTCTGCCAATCAGACATGGCTGGCCGGAAAATTTCCATGATGCCACGTTTGATTACCGGAGGGTAACATTCCCACAATTGGTTGCAGCCCCTGTATTTGATGGTGAAGACATATATATAAAGACTGCGGTTTCCTGTACAATTTTCCCTAACTCAATTCATCGAATGCTGTGGAATGATGTGGAACTATTATCATGTTTTTTTCGTTTTTGTTCATGTGTTTTCTTGTTTGGATCCAAGCCTCCATTTTCATTGCAACACCGCTTGCCCTCTCTCCATTTGCCCGTGATATTTGGGAAGGCCGTGGGCACGAGCTGATCAACCTGCAATCAGGCACAGCGGCAGATGCTTCGAACATGTGACAGTAAGAAAGCGACAAGAGTCCATTGTTTTTGTTTGGTCATGGTTTTTGGCCTCCCCAAAATGATCGAATTCTTGCCCTATAGACGTGCCTTCTTCTGCAGATGTGTCACCATGGCCAGACTGGGTCCGAATGGTGGAGCAATGCCGGGCCAGCTCAGACATTTGCGCTTCGTGTTGGACCGAGAAAGACAGGAGGCAGGGGAGTTGTCTTGAAGTCTTGGGGAGATGTCACGAACATATCCATGAATATGGGGGAAATGGACCATGGGGCGCTAAATGGACCATGGATGTATAATGGGATAATTTGGGATAATAACTATCATCAATATCTGGAAAAGGGAGACTTCAGCAGCAAAAATGGTGCTAGAATGGGAATATACTACACACTCATGAGATATTATACATACTGGGGATATGTCTGGATGAACTATGTTGCGACCTCACATCGTGACGTGCGAAAGCTAGGATTGGGGGTGACTAGCCCAAAATAGCGGTGTTTGCGGGTTAGTGTGCTATTATTATCCAGAACAATAGATTGCATAACGATTGCAAAGCACCATGTTTTTTTTTCCTAGAAATGCTCTACAGGACCCCCCAAAAAGTCGATTTTTCCACACTTTCCAGGATGATCTCCCTGAGACGGAGAGGTAGAGAGAGAGAGAGAGAGAAACAAACGGAATTCGAACGGTAAAAAAAAGGTCTAAACATGTCTCTGTCTAAACATGTCTAAACAACGTTAACTGTTTGGAGTACCTTAATTTCAGGGGGGCCAAATTACAACATCCATACGGTCCGTGAAAAGAAGTTTCATGAGAACACGATATAGAAAAAAGAAAAAAACATGGTTTGGATCTTTGAACGCATTGAAAAATGATAAACAAGGGCCGAAAACTACGATTTCGCAGAATTTGTTGTTGGTGGGGGTTATGGCAACACTGCATAGTCATGTGTGTCTTCAAACAGGTTTTTACCATAGCTCAGCTGAAATCAACATACATTGCTAAAGATCTGGATGTTTCATGATGTTTCCATTGATTCTGTGCACAGCAAAGCCAGGTGATCATGTACAGCGATGATGTGATGATGGTACCCGCAGGCAAGTCTGCGCAATCTGTTTGCATGTCAAACCGACATCCGCCCGAAACACCTCTGTTTCGGCGCTGGGGAAGGTGCAGAGCCTGGGCAATTCGGTGCAGGAGCCTGAGCGCATCTGTTTCGACCTGTGGAAGAAATTTTGCACCAGTTGGTAGATGAATGATGGTTTATCGCATTATAATCCCATTATTTACGGTTTTCCATAGTTACCTATAGGAATCCTAATAGTTACCAGCTGGTGCAGGATTTTCTCCATCCACTGTTGTAATCCTTATCCTCGCAATTTTGGACCAAAAACTTGGTACAGGTTCCTGTGGGCGGCGGTGTTCCACCCTCAGTCACGCTGCCAAAAAAAGCCGCGCGAAATTCGTGCGGCTCGTGGATCCCTGTCATCCAAGGCGTGCAGGGACTACAGCAACGTGCAAAATGGCTCCCTGGTGTGTCCCAGTGTGCACCCTCCGGTGTCAGAGATGCACTTGAGGCTGGGATGATGGTTGAGAGTGGATCCTGTAAGGGCAGTGACACCTATCAAGATTATCAAGGTACAAATGAATAAACTGCCATGATATGCCAAATCCACCAAAAAACAATTGGTCAAATACTGTACATTTGCGCACACAAAACACGACCACTTTTCTGGGTTCAACTTGGTACCCCCCATCCAAAATGGATTGCTGTGGCCCTTTCAGGGTGGTGGAGCTGGTTGTTTGGCCGGAAGCCAGCTTAGAAGTGAGGAGAGTTGGGTGCCATGATGGGGAGTTACGGACATTTATTAGCTGCAGTCACTGCAGTCATCCTCCAAAAAGATAGAAAGTCAACCCCTACTCCGATTTGATTATGATCTATATATAATGCTATATGCTTTTCCCTACTTTTTGTGGATGACTTAATATCACGCTTATGCATGCTTATGCTACTTCCTCCCGTGGTTCAATATAGAGCCATGGAAGTTAAGCTTACATAGTCTCGTCAGACAATCATGTTGCAGGAGACTTGCCGCTGGCCGCTCAGTTTCAGTGTCAATTGTTAGAGCAGTGGGTGATGGAGATTCAACTTTGGACATGGAGTTTAAGCTTTGCAGCAGACACAGGTTAAGTGTATGATTGAACATTGGTACCTCGTTGTACCTCTTGTTTCTCCCCTCCTTGTTTGCGTCAAGGGCACAGGTAATGATGGATGATCATGCTTTGGCAGGTGCTGGCACCGGCAGAATATTGGCAGTCCGGCCCTCGGCTTGAAGGATTCAGAGGTTCCACCGCTGGAAGATCAGATCAGCGGCTATGTCCAGAGAAAGGGGGATATTTGGACTTCCGTTTCCAGTGTATCATCATTTTCAAGTCTCCATATTATATATGTATATATATATTATTTGAAGGCAATATAAACCATATCGATCCATTTTATTGGTTCCTTGGGGCTTCCCAAGTATGGTTGCACGAAACAATTAGTGCGACGCGGTCATTCTGGTTCACGCGGACTCTGAAGGAATAGCACGTTGCATAAGAGAAGATTAATCAAGGAGATGAAACGCATCAAGTGGAGCGATGCAAAAGAGCAAACCAACGGAAACGATCCCTGAAGCACTGCAGCAGTCTGCACAAACGAAGCCACTAAACTGCAATTGGCTGCAAGATGCCTAAGCCCATAGGCGCCGGCTGCGCGGGGGGGGATCTGTGAGAATATGTGAGAACTGAAAAGGCTTCAAGTAGTAGCATATTGGAATCTCGCCAAAATCACCTTTATCAGTTATCAGCCTGTATAATAATGTATGATGTGTTTGTATTTTTTTTTATACGGGGTGGCCACCAATGGCGCTAGGTTCGCTAGGCCCACGCCAACATGCTAACATTCTTGCGACTTTCATTTCTTTAGGGCAGGTATTGAGGAGGAACCCTATATCATGTTCCAAATCTGACACGATCTTCCGCACTAGCACTAGCCCCGCGCTAATCCCACTATCAAAGCTGTTCATCCTGAAACACGAAGGATGAATTTATATATGCTGCTTGTAAAGGCATCAGCCGAGACAGAACAAGAAGGAAAGTCGCAGGTTTAGACGGTAGCACTGTAGCAGCACCACAACATAATTGTCATCACTTTCGTTTGCTTCATCATGATCATCGTCGGAAGGTAGCTGAAAAGCATCGCAATAGCCACCTTCCGTCTGTAAGAAGTACAATACAGGGATGGCATCATTTCCAACATATTCTTCTACCATCAGGACACATCATACTGGTAGGAAGATGCACTTTATGTAGCAGGCCTCCACTTGCACACACTTGTTTTGCAGACTCTTGAAATAACATATCTGGAGGATTATTGGCCCCATGGCGTAGCATTCAGGGGGGATTGAAGTTTACAACCAGAGGATTATCAAAAAGATGGTAAGAATTTGCGAGGGGATTATCAAGAATTTTCTGGCCATATTCGAGAATCCCCATGGACTATACTATACTGGTTCATCAAGTTTGACCAGCTGCCAGGGATTGCGGCCAACATTCTATGGCAGCAGGCCATTCAGACTGAGCGGAAGGCCGCGGTGCAGTGGGTACCTGACTCAGATCATGCCACTGAAGATCACTGAAGAAATTTTCAGGGTGAAGTGATTTTTTTTGGCTTCAAGCAAAGGAATCCCAAAAATGAAACACACACACATACTGTGTTAATTAACACTTATCTATACAATACTGATTAACATTTACAGAAATACAACTACTAATCAGCTGCAAAAACAGAGAGAGACAGAGATTTGTTAACAGAGAATTGGAACCATTTTAAAGGTAAATCACGATCTACATTGACAGGGAGACACTGGAGACACTTGAACATGTACGCTTCCACTTCTGCCCATGGCACATCACTGCAGTCCCAAGGAAGATTCCTGGGGATTCTTGAGAGCCGAACGCCAAGACGTCCCTGGGGCCCTGGCACATTCCTCATCAGCTGGAAACTTAGTGGCTGACTATACTCACAGAGATGCATACCCTCTGGTAAACTAACAGTTTGCTATTGAAAATTGCCATTTATAGTGGATTTTCCCATTAAAAATTGTGATTTTCTATAGTTATGTTAGTTTACCGGAGGGTATATAATAATTAACAATAATAACACTGGTTTCTATTACACACACGTATATA
Organism: Cladocopium goreaui; assembly: GCA_947184155.2. Taxonomy (NCBI): domain Eukaryota; class Dinophyceae; order Suessiales; family Symbiodiniaceae; genus Cladocopium; species Cladocopium goreaui. The sequence continues at coordinate 706,899 of CAMXCT020000380.1, read as the reverse complement.
CATATATACATGCATATGCACGTACCTATGTATATGTGACACCAGCAAGCTGTGATTTGCATGATTAAGTGGGTAGGTCGCATTGTGTGTGTGTGTGACACGTACTCTTGCCCCAGCTGTAACACTACCGTGCAAGCCAGCCAGGATTGCTTATTATATATATGCACTTCCTACAGTCACATCACTTCCAGAATTCTAAAAGAATATTTAGGGATGTTATGATGGAAAATCGGGCCTAGTTTTGGGCAGATTTTCCCTTCAAACATTTGGTGACAGGCCCCTTCTTTGCGTGCAGCTGGACAGAAAGTCCTAGAAACAAAGGCCGTGCCCCGACTTGGACGATATTCATTGGTGGTACTTTTTGCCATATGCGCACAAGACTAGACGAGATGTTAATGTGGTAAGCTCAATTTCATATACCATCCCCAAGTCATCACTATTTTTGTGGGATGTTTACCATCCCCAAATAGTAGCTGTTTATGGCTTATGGCAGCCGCAGGTCGACACCGAAGGTATGTCGCGCTCTCAAGCCCTGATGGGTCGGGAGACCTAGACTCTGGACCCCCTGATGACCACCAGTAGATACTAGTAGACTCTTCTGATCTATAGGATACTACAGGCCTAATATGGCTCAATGAATTTCAAGGGTATTAATCAAAGTGTACAAAATATTGAGAGAAGCCTGGCATTTTTGAAGCGGAATTCGGAAACACTGAATCTGGGTCAAATTGGGGGCACCAATGTACAGGGTCAATAAATTGATATTCAACAATCATCAACAATCCATTTTGAGGGTTGATATTCTGACCCATTCCCAGGTCCCAAGCATGTCATATCACATGACATTGCCACAATCAAATCCAGAAGCTCTGACAGAAGCTGAGTCTCCCAGCAGTGGCTTCCAAGGTCTACGGCTAAATGTTCCCCGAGACCGCTTTCGAAAACCTGCGAGCACGCAGCAGGACTGGCAGCTAATCAGTGACTGCCACTGAGATGCACCCCAAATGTCACTGAGAGTGGCTTCGGCATCCAATTTCGGTTTAGCTATGGCAGGAGCTAGGTGGTAGCCTCAGCAAATCTTAGCATCGATCAGGACATATGGAGATCAGTCCAGTCGACGTGGATTTTGTTTAGTGATTTGTTTAGTGATTTCCAATGATTTCCATATAATAATTTGAGTTGATCATTACAAAGACCGCCTGGCAGATTGGCAGATCATCTCCAATCTCCACTGTACCGGGAGTGAATTCGGCATGTTTTTGATCTCGCCAACTCGGCTCGGCAACTGAGTAAGGCTGGCGGCAGCCATTGGAACGTGGAGGATTGCGTTTCAACTACGGTTTGAAACACGACGACGGCATTTGGCCCTCCCTCTAAGGGTGAGGAACAAGCTACCGGAATAGTAGGAATTGCCTGTACAGCAAGTGTTGGACGGCCTAGAAAATGCACAAACGAACATCACAAATCATCATAAGTCTTTCACTTCTAGTTGAACGCGGCTGGAACCTGTTTTCATCTTGTTTCTTAATTTATCTCAATGTCCTTGGTGCCGGTTCCTCTCTCTCTCTCTTATATCATGCAGCAAGATGTCATGGATGGTCCACATTCTCTGCAGAGCTCCCCCTGCGCCGTTCGACCATGTAATTTTAGCCCGTGCCCATAGCAGCCATAGCCATCGCAGCCATCGCAGCCTGGGCTGTTTCACCACACCTGCATCGCCTGATGGGTTCACCTGCTGCCAGCAGGGACCATAACAAGCTTTTGAAACGCTCCATAGGTACATGGGGGCGTCAGCTTGCCCACGCACCGAAGGTGCTGTGTCATTAAAAAGATGTGGCATGATGATCGGCATGATGTGGCTATGGCTGGAACATGGGACATTTGTTGTGTCTAGATATGATGTGTTTGGTATATGATTATTTGTGTACCATCGATTGGGCATATCATTTTGAGCCATTAGCACATGTCAGTGGGTGCTTCAGCCTTGATTCCAGCAGTTTCTGAGCCAAGATTTGGTGATCCCACGAGGGGTTCCATCACATATTGATAGCTGCTTAAGATAGCTGGTTGTTGGTGGTTTTGATGTCAGCCCTGCCGCTCCCAACTCTCATTCACCCAGGCCCCTGGCAGATATTGCTCCATGGCGCCTTAGCCAAAATTTGACGACAGTGTCGAAGTGTGCGAAGTAGGGACGCAAACAAATTCCACATGTTGGAAACTAGGTTCAAGAAGTATGTGAGATTATGTGAGTAAGTCAACATATGTCAACATTTTAGGGCACATTATTGCATAGATCGATAGATACGTCATGATACATTTGCATACGCCCAAGCACTGGATCAAAGCCATGAGGTCACCCCTGGCCGTCCCTTCCTGTTGGCAGAGAATCAACATCCATAAGTCCAATTCTAGGACACCTTCAATGATGGAGGATGATGGATAATGATGGATAATGATGGATGATGATGGATAATGATGGTAACTTTTTTTCTAATCTCTTTGGTGGTTCCTTTGTTCTGTGCTTCCCTTCCCTTTGCACCGCCTCCCTAGGCCCGCGCGTGCTGCGCATATGGCAGTGCCTCTGCCAGATGGGGCCAGGATCTCAATGCGCCGAAATGGTGATATCTGGAGATCCTCCAAGGAACACAGCTATGGAAGCCATGGGGAATATAGTTTTGTCGTGATTTAGCTACATAATATATATATATATAATTATATATATATATAATTATATATATATAATTATATATATATAATTATATATATTATATTTCAATTGCGATTTTCCATAGCTATGTTAGTTTACTGGAGCGTAGGCCCTGACATATTCAAAAAATAACAATAAATGGTGATGAATGAATGACGATTAGAATTGGCACTTGATTCATAAACTGTTGGTTTATTACTTTCTGTATCAATAGTAGACGGCTAACCACTGGATTCTGATGGATTCTGGGGGTCCCAAGCCGGGACATCTCCAAACAGGTACCCCTTTGTGTTGGTCAAAACTTAGGGCCAGGAGATCACCAATGTATCTCTCACTCCCTACGCACCTTCTCAGCTTGCTTGGCCCACAGCTGTTGTTGGCAGAAATGGAAAGCGTCATCATGTTGACAGCCACAGCCACTGCAATGGTTAAGACACTTCCTGCTTGACCATTAAACTGCTTGACCTACTGCATATTTAGAGCCATGAAACTCTTGCAAAGACATCAGAGCATCCTTGCCCTTGAAAGCAGGATGTGGCGGGATGATAGGTCGCAATCTCCATTAATCCAAGTTCCACGTGCACCTAACGGAAGCCCTTGGATCCCTTGGTTTTTGCGTCGTCACAGAGTTGTCGCAAGATGTCACAGCACCAGCTAGTACAATTTGACCAAAAATCCACAGCCATAGAAGTCATGGCGCTTGCACCCAGCTTGCGTGCCTTGGCCACTCCGCGAGCACTTGCAGCCCCACGTGCCACAACTACCCGGAGCTCTCGTGGATTGCCGCCACGAAGCGGAAGTGAGCTCGTTTGCGGAGCAGCTGTTGCTACAGCCGCATGCCGCGCGTATGGGAAACGCCGCAGCAAGAGGCGTGATGTCATGTAGTTTCAGTTTCAGTCACACCTTTATCTTGTTTTGATGTTTGACCTTGGCCCATGGTGCCCCTATGTGCCCATGGTGCCCCTATGTGCCCATGGTTGTGATCAATGCAGTGGGTTTGTTTCTTTCTATTTTCGGTGGGGCAAAGGTAAAACAAACCCATGAGAAAGTGACTGTAACCATTTGCAACTTCTTCGTCGCCGTCTCATCTCTGAATATGACAGGCCAGGTACTTAGGCAGAGGTCGCTTTAGCCCTGCTGTTGAAGGCACAGTTTCGTGGTTGTGCGAGCGGCCGCGACGGACACAGCATCATGGACAGGACTCAGTGATTTGGATCACTTGGCACTTCTTAGGTCAATTGTAGGATGTAATAAAAGCAAGAGTTGCAGCAAACGTTTCTGTCGTGGTTGTCCCCTGTTCTTTGCCTCCTTCTGTAAATTGCTTCGCAGAGCAGAGGAATCCACGTCTTTACTAGTGGTTAATGATGTTAACGGTCGAAGGAGAGAAGGTCCGCGAAGCCTACATCAAGTTCTTTGTGGATAAGAAGAAGCATGACTTTGTTCAGTCCAGCCCTGTGGTGCCGCTGAGCGATCCTACCCTTCTGTTTGCCAATGCTGCTTGTCACAAAAGTTTCCAGTCTTTCCAGTGCCATGCTCCAAAACAGGGACTACGGGAGCATTCCTCTGGCTGAGGCTGGCATGAATCAGTTCAAACCAATCTTCTTGGGACAACTGGAGCCCAACAGCCCGCTGCAAGGTGCGCTTGACTGATGGGTCTCAGTCATTTTTCGTTGCTTCCTGAGTTTGCGCCACTTGTAAACTTCATGCTGGTCCATAGGCTCTGGGGGTTGTTGCCTATTGTAGCTGCTCACAATGACATTCCTAGCAGCTGAACCATGACCGGAATCGGGCAACACATTGTTGGGATTCATGGAGGAAGAGATCCTGAATTTAGAGGGACATCCAAAACCCACTGAAACCCACAAGATTTCAATCGTGCGTGGCCCCAATCCAAAGACATAATCCCAGCCCCTAATACTTAACCTGAAATACCATCCAAAACATCCCCAAACACCCTCTAGTCTATTCATTTATAATTAGATATTTATAGTGAATTTTTATGGGGAAGGGATTGCGGAGCCGACGATCATTGACGTCTTGTGCTAGGCGTCACCAGAGCCGCCAACAGTCAGAAATGCATACGTGCAGGTGGTAAACACAACGATTTAGCACCTTGGCCACGAATTGGGAGTTCGAATCTATTGGAATCGAAATTTACGATGATTTTTCAACATGTGTATTTATGATTAATTTATGGCGATTTGTGATGATTTGGAATTGATTGGACTGTATGAAGGTTGATACCCCCAGGTGTTGGGTTCATGGCATATGGAGCGGCTGACCTGGGGCCCAGGATGATGTGGGAAAGGATGTGTACCACCACACCTTCTTTGAGATGTTGGGAAACTGGCAACTTTTCAGCAGAGGTGGTGGGGTCATGGACTGTGTAGGGATGGGGGGGTAATTTGGCCTTGACCCAAGTTGTGCTGACTTGAGCTTGGCGTTTGTCGAAGGTTGACAGGAGTTGAAGTCCAGTCATTATTCACCTCCAACAAGGTCCTCTAGATGCATCAAGGGGTGAACACCTTTCATTTTCATCATTGTTGTCAATTGTTGTCCAGAATTTAATCACGAAAGCTAGCGTCAGCTAGCTGGAGTCTTCTTGCTTTAGCAAGTATTGGGGGGGCTGCTCAAGGACATCACGTGATTTTTCACGCGAAAGGGGCCCCCCCCCCCCTCCTCCCACCATCACCACCATCACCACCATCATCATCATCATCATCATCATCATCATCATCGTCATCATCATCGTCGTCATCATCGTCGTCATCATCGTCATCATCATCGTCATCGTCCTCTCCATCGTCCTCGTCCTCGTCCGCGTCCTCGTCATCATCATCATCATCATCATCATCATCATCGTCATCGTCATCATCATCGTCATCATCATCGTCATCATCATCGTCATCGTCCTCTCCAGCGTCCTCGTCCTCGTCCTCGTCCTCGTCATCATCATCATCATCATCATCATCATCATCATCATTGATCATTCATCATCATCATCATCATTCATCATTCATCATTCATCATTCATCATTCATCATTCATCATTCATCATTCATCATTCATCATTCATCATTCATCATCATCATCATCATCCTCGTCGTCATCATCATTCATCATTCATCATTCATCATTCATCATTCATCATTCATCATTCATCATTCATCATTCATCATTCATCATTCATCATCATCATCATCATCATCATCATCATCATCATCATCATTCATCATTCATCATTCATCATTCATCATTCATCATTCATCATTCATCATTCATCATTCATCATTCATCATCATCATTCATCATCATCATCATCATCATCGTTATTCAATTACATTTTATCATTATTGGCAATTATTGTCATTATCACGAAAGCTAGCGTCAGCTCGCTAGAGTCTTCTTGCTTTAGCACGTATTCCGGGGCTCCCCAAGGACATCACGTGATTTTTCCCGCGAAAGGGCCCCCCCCTGCCCCCTCCCCCATATATATCATTGTTATATATCATATATCAATATATCATTGTTGCATCCTCGTTAGGACGAACAATGCGCGACACGATGATGACAGTCCCTCCGCAACTCACCTCTTCCCTTCCTTCTTTCTCCTACCCCGCTAGCTTTCGTCATCCACCCCCGGCCTCAAGTCTTCAAATATTTTCAAGTCACCTTTTCCTATCCTTTTCCTATCCTTTTCCGGCGGGACAAGGAGCTTTGGCGACTACTTCAAGGAGGAGGCGATCGACTGGGCCTGGGAGCTCTTGACCGAGGCCAAGCGGAACCGGGGCCAATAAGATTCAAGAAGTATTGGCAAATAAATATATAAGTTCAAAAAACCACAAGTTAATCAATCTATATATATATATATATACATATTTAATATATGTATAGTATAATACATATATTTATATATATATATAATATATGATTATGTATATAATTATGTATACATTCATATGCATGCGCCAACATATAACCAACCGTAAAACTATCCTCCAAGTTGGGAGGTTTACGGCTTGGACGAAGAGCGGCTCTATGCCAGCTATTTTGGTGGCGATGAGGAGCTTCCTGGCACTGCTGGCGCCTGGAAAAGTCAATCGAAATTCTGAGCAAAAAATGGATATAGAAATTGGAAGGAGTTGGATAGAGTTAAAATGAATTATGGATCATCTCCATGAAATTTGGAATGGATAGAACATGTGGGGACTCTTGGAGCCTCTAGTTGGTAGATATTTGAGATTAGCAAGAGTATTTTTGCTGGGAACACGCGACAAATTAAGCTGGTGGGTACTCACCGAATATCACCGAATATTTGGTACGAATGAAGGATTTCAGATGCAGCCAGCCCTGTGCAAGCTCGAGGCAGTCAACAAGTTCACTTCCATGGTTGGGGGTACTCCACTGGAAATTTGATCATATCCTTCTCTTAGAAAATGGTCCAGTTGTGGAGTTCCGTTCCCACTGTGATTCTTCAAGGCTGGCGCAGCCGTGTCCTGCAGTCGTACTGTTGGGTCCTAGGCTTGGACTACCCGAAGACCTAGAAGCCAAAGAGCTTTGGTTGCGGCATTTGCCAGAAAGCCGTGTGCTTCCCTTCGGCAAGAAGGACTGTAAGAGTCAAGGGTGCAAGGTTTAGATGGGTTAGCTTCGCAGGAAATAGATAGTTCGGCACTGATGCATTGTTACATTTCATTAAAATGCGGGTGTATATGCGATTGCTGGTTGGTGGTTTCAAACGATTTTTATTTTCCATAATATATGGGATAATCCTTCCCATTGACTTTCATATTTTTCAGAGGGGTTGAAACCACCAACCAGGATTATGTGGGGGAACATGTTGTCCCGCACCGCGACCCAGTTATACCCAGTTTGTGGCTGGGTGTTGCAGGACAACTTCTGGGAGATGGGTGCTACAGGCAGGGACGCCCTATGGGGAGGAGTCTTTTCTTTGACATCATGGACAATCCGCCAAGGCCCTTGTGGACCTTGCTCAGAGCTGCACTATGATCGACTGGGGAGCCGAGACGCGGCAGCTCTGGTGAATGCAGATGATCCCGATGTCATCGAGATTTGGACAGGGGGGATATGGGATCTCTGCGTAGATGGGTGTAGCCTAAATGGGATGTCATAAGAGTTCCAGTTGCTCATGGTGCCGACCACAGTTACTGCAGGCTTCCAGAACAGATTCAACTCACACCGTGCAGGAACCTGGTCTTCATGCAATTCTTCCGTGGTGATGATGGACGTTTGACGGAACTTCCCAATCGACACATTGACACGGGAATGGGCTTGGAGCGAGTTACCTCGGTGACTTGGACTTCTGCAATTTTATTAATATGTTTTAATGGATTTTTGTGGCATTCAATTCATAGCATTCCCAAAATGGATGATTAGACTAGTGGGAAACCTGGAAATGATGAGAAACAGATCGCACATGATATCTAGGAAAACTTTTTCGTGGTCACACACGGATATATATATAATTATATATATATAATTGTTTTTTTGTGGAACATACATTATATATATATACTTATCATCTACTGTAATTATGTAATTATACACGGATGTCTATCCATAGAAGCTGACAGCATTGCCTCTCATGAGGGCATACCTACATTGTGGACATCCATTGCCAAGCAGGAATCATGTTACAAGATAGCTAACATGAAAGCCCCTAGAAGGGACTACCATGTTTTTTCAGTTTGAATTCATGCAAAGAATTGCCCCCTTCCTTGGACAAAATCCTGCACTTTCAGTTTCTTGGTCTTTTGGACCTAAGCCTTTCAGAGTGGCAATCGAATTACCCTCTGGTGAACTAACATAGCTATTGAAAATGACCATTTATAGTGGATTTTCCCATTAAAAATGGTGATTTTCCAGTTCGCTATGTTAGTTTACCAGGCCGGGTAAATTAAGTCAGCACTGAAATTCCTCAGGGTGCCAAAAATCGTGTCCTGGCAGCCAGGTCCTCCAAGATATGAGGAGCAACTACGACACTGACATTTTTGGTCCTTTGTTGGCCGCAGTGCATGACTTGGTCGGAGGCTGTGGTATCCTGATGTCATTGGAATTTTGAAACCCATCATGGAAAAGTCAAAGAGAACAAAATGCTGGAATATGCTGGAGTTGAACCATGCCCAAGAAAATGTCATTGGAGAAGCAGGTGTTTGTAAAGCTGGAGTTGCTGATTTGCATCATTCTTCATGCTTGATCCACAGCATGGCAGGTGAACCTTATGAGGGCAGGGTGGGTGCTGATGATGTGGGGATGAGGGACACCGCATACAGATTTTCGGCAGCATGAAGGGCTTGGCATCTGCTTGGATTTGCTGAAGGGTGAGTGAGTTTAAACCAATTGGTTACTCCACTATGTAGTAAATCTACCAGGAATATGTCCACTTGATTTGGGCCATCTCAAGCTAAGCCAGAAGAATTGCCTTGTGCTGTTGGTTTGCATCTAGTCGCCTCCGTATTCTTGAAGCAAGAGACTCACATGGGAGTGTAGCACCCGAGGAATTGTTGTTGACCACGCTCGAACCCTCACCATGGCAGTCGCAGATGGTGCAACGCCATCCTCTGAAGGAGCCAAACAAGAATCAGCCATGGAAGAACTGGATAGAACTGAGGCATACTGGGCCAATCACCATACCGAAACTGGAAGTGATGCCTAAAGAATCCTAAAGATATCAGAATCGCCAGGACGTGGCTATGTCCTACGCCGCATTTTGCGCCGAGCGGTCCGCTACGGCCGCTCCAAGTTGGATGCACCTCCGGGGTTCTTTAGCAAGTTGGTGCCATCCTCAGTGGACAAGGTGGACAGCAGGTGCCCAACACGTCGCTGGAGTCTGAGGTGCCCAAGGTGGTGGAGTCCTTGAGTCCGGGGTTTCCGGATCTGACCAAAGCCGCTGGAGAGCGAGTGCAAGGAATTCTGCAGGATGAAGAGGTCACGCCAAGTCGGAAGGGACATGGCGACACTTCGAGAAAACTCAGTCTTGACACTGCAAAGAAAGTGGAAAACACTATGCCAAGAGACACCTTGTTGAATTCTTCTGACATGCACCAGCATGTCTCCATCTATATCTATATACCTCCCATCGTTTTTTTTTAAATAAAATATTTCAAGGTTCTGCATGAAACATTTGCCTAGAAGCCATGGGTGACCTTGAGTCAGAAGCCATGGGTGACCTTGAGTCAGAACATAAAATGTCAATCCAAAATGATCCACATATCAATAAATCATTACATTATATAATATATACATTATATAATATATACATTATAATATATATATATATATATTATAATGATACTCTATAAACAAGATCATCCAAACATCACCCACAAAAAACTACAATAATCCAACGAAATCGTGATCAGTTTGGGTTCCACGTCGACCGCTTAACACCGGACAGGTGGCGTTCGACCGCACAGTGGATCGCGGCATGCAGTTCTTCGATGGGCTGAAGGCGCGAGCGGAAAGCGAGGGAACCAGGGAGTAACGAGTTGAATATGGGTTGGATGTGGTTGGATATGTAATATTTGTAGTAGTTGAATAATGAATATAAATAAATTAATTTATACTTACGTAACTTACATATGCATAGTTTTTAGATGTTTTTAGGGGATATGGGTTGGGCCACCTAAAGAGTGAGTATTTTTTAGTGGGTTCGTCAGGATGTGATCATGGAGGATTTAACCAACAAATCAGCGGGCTGAGAATAGGAAATCATGGAGAGAACTCTTGACCAACAAGAAGAAGGATAACCACAAGAAATTAAATTGAATCCGGAGCAGATGTAGGATCTGACAACAGCGATTGGGGCCTTTGCAAGTGTAAAGCAACAAAGACTCAGGGTGCACCCTGCAGCCATGATTCTACCAACCCACCATGGAAACCTAGCAAAAGAGTTGGTTCAAGTTGGTTTAAACATAGCCAAATTGGTTGATTTTTCTTGGAATTTGACGAGCCCACAGACGTACTGGCAGTTTTTGTAAAGTGATAAATCAACATGAACTATAACTTGTAACGTATAACTTATAACATATTGTATCATATGATCACCTTACAGTTTTTTGGGTGTCCCCGTGTCCTTCATATCACCCGTATTCATGCCCAAGCATCATGCTGAGGGATGCGACTGACAGCGAACCAAGGGAAAGGGGTCACGCATGGCGAGTAGGTTGTGGGATGTTGTGGGCTATGACCATCCTTTGTGAAACAAGAACCAGCAACCATATTGCAGGACCACTCGACCAGGCATTCTGCGCAGCTGACCCTGCTTTGAGGTGGTCCAAAAACAATGTCAAACAAAGAGTTCACATCACATTCTCCAGGACGATTGTTCCAGATGTTGGATGGCTAGAACAAGAACCTCCCAGTCAACCTTTTGTCCAACTTCAGGGGTCCAAGGTTGCTGCTTCAGCATCACTGGGCCAGGCTGAATTGGAGAAGGAGGGTGCTAAGGTGGTGCCTGGCGACCAGGCGTTCCTGCTCTACGACAGCCACGGCTTTCCCTTGGACCTCACTGAACAAATGGCGCTGGAATCTGGGCTTTCGGTGGACATTGCAGGCTTTGAGGCGCCGGGCATTTTGGGATGGCTTGAGCTTTGGAGATGGTTGGGAAAATATGTATGTGATCAACTGCATCAGTTGGCATTAATTATGCATAATATATATATATATGTATATATGTATATATATATACACACGTAGGACGCATAATCGCACACATTATTTTTCAATGTATATACACATGTTATATACACGGATATTTTTTTGGTATTTATATATATATATATGTATGTGTGTGTGTGGTACGCCTGTGTGTCTGTATTTAGGCTGGACTTCGGTCCTGTTTCTTGATGTCAACGGAAATGAACATAGAGACCCAGTGTACGTATTGGCCTCCCCAAGCCATGTTGGTGCGGAGCTGGATTCATGTTACAATAGATATGACACAAATAATATGGGTACATATGTTATATTTTGTAATATCTGGTTATCCTGTTGTTGCAATATGAATATGATGATGATGATGATGATGACGATGACGATGATGATGATGATGATGATTTCCATGCAGGATTTTTTCCCACAGACTGCCTCCACAAAGTACACTCTTGGCTCAAAGGGTTTGCATGTTTTATAGCACCGCAAAGCCGGTGATTATTGAAGATGAAGATGAAACGTGTTGGGGCCATGCTCGCCACCAGCCTCGCATGCATTGCTGGCATGGTCATGTTCACCCATAGCCGCTACTGGTATCTCCCTTCCAAATGCCAGCTTGGACTTGACTTGGATGGCGAAGCAGGGTTTCAAATAAAGATGGCGACTTGGATTTGCTGTTGTTTTTTGAACATTTCCCATCGGATAATCTGCCATTTGAGGAATAATCTATAGGTGTAATTCCTATATTTTTTGGTTGCCATCTTCAACAAATCCCAGGCCAAGCAGGTATGGTTGCAAAGTGCAGGGTTACGTTTCTTCGCAGAAGGTCAGTGGCATGGCACCTCCGGCAAAAACGCGACGATGAATCAGGTGTCCAGACAACATTATATGTCCAGTGATGAGTTGGGAAATTTCTCTTGCGTAAACATTAGCTGGTCAGTGGCCACTCGGCAGAGCGTTTTGATTCACACATCCTTCAAGACCTATCTGGAAAGCTGCATGGTGATTCTGATCCAAGAGATTCCACAGGGTGTTCAAGGAACCAATGCATCAAAGGCAGTGATGCCCAAAGATGGTCATCAGCTGGAAGAAGGTGCCCATCCTCCAATCCTTTCTTTTCCATCCTTCGCAGTGGAGGAGTTGGAGAACCTGGGCTTCTTGACATGGAAAGGTGTCTTTGCCAAGGCCATTTATGGCAAGGGTCCCAAGGGTGTTGCCCAGCATTTGGCTGGTTTGAGTTCGAACGGACCGGTGCTACTTTTCAACCGGGCATTCAATACGCTGGTGGTATCTCCGCTGGACAACTTCAAGAGCGCAGTGCACACATTCAGTGCTGATGCAAATGCGTGGGAAACGGGTGTATCAAGTGAAATCCAATCTCTACCGAAAGGATTTTACCACCGCACTTTGATTATGGCAGGTGTTGGGATTACACAGGCCATGGACGAATATGGACAGACCATTCGGAAGGTTTACTCCACCAAGCGGCCGCTGCAAAGGAAGGATCCAGTCGTCAACTATTTGTCGTATTGGACGGAAGCTCGGTTGCTACTGTCCTACTGTTCCTACTGGCAGAACTCAACCATATCTATACCATTGTACTGTTTGAATATGAATGTGTATAAATAAATATGTATCTATGGCAATACGAGTCGTTCTTCAATGTCATTCATCATATTTTGCATGTTTTGAGTCTACCTCTGACCTGCTGTAGTATGATCAGTCTTATTTCATCTTATTTCATCAATTTCACGTCGATCAGGATAGCAGGGTACAGCTTCAAACATAAGACCAGCCCCGAGCTTCCCAGGACAATGGCGCCTATTACTATGGAGATCAGTGGAAGGAAGCCGGCGGTGGTGGGTCAGAGTGCAACGAAACTTCCATGACACGCGTTGCCCAGGCGTTACAACGGCAGGACTTGTTGAAAGCAGTGCGAATTTGGCAACTGGATGATTGGTGGTACCCTGGGCATCCAGCAGTTTGGGTGTATTGTGTGGAAAACTGGACCCTGATCCCACCTGCTTTCAACAAATCCCTCAAAGAACTCAGTGCTGTCTTGGGTAAACCATGGCTTTTGTATGTGCCATTCTTTTGTCCCAGCAATGTCTACATGAAGCAGTTCAAGTTTCTACATGGCTCGCATGGAGCCACAGCATTCACAGTCCCATACCCTGATGATGCTTTGGCTTTCTACCGCATGCTCTTTGACTACGGCATGGCCAACGGTCTCTCAGTTTTATTGCTGAGACCTTTTCCTGCAGTGGTTCCTTATAGACTCATAGGAAATCAGCCAGTTCCATAAACTTTACACTGCTCCTTACTCCCTTTACGTTGAGGCATGAGTGGCTTTGAGCATGACTTTTTGAACTTCAACTTTCTGGCGGTACCTCACTTCCGGCAGAACTTGGGAGCATCAGCACATTGGTTGCAAGCCATGGATCAGGCTGCAACGGAGAGGGCCTTGGCCCTGCAGTTTTGCATGGCGTTGCCCAGTGATTTGATGCAAAGCCTAGAGCTGCCTGGCGCGACTACCGGAGGGCAGGGGAATTGAATGGAATTGATGTGTCGCTATATACACATATACATTTACACATTTACACTGTACATATTTCAAATGTATAATACTGTACACATTGTTTCGTATGTGTGTGGTGTGCATGCATATACTGTCTGTATATAATAATATATAATATTATATAATAATATACCATATACATATATACATATATACATATATACATTATACGCCTACATATGCTGACTTGTTGCAGACGGCATCCCTGCCACAGCTTCGGAAGAGCTCACGCCAATTTGGCTGTTTTGGTTCTGGACCTCTTTGAACAGCACAGAGAGAGAGAGAGAGAGATCATACAGATTCTTTTCTATTCCATGAGGCTATGTCAAGATAAGTTTATCTACATGGCATTATATAATATTATATATATGTGCATGTATATGTATATGGAAGCATAAGTCATGCAGCCCAACTTCTTGTGAAGCAATTCACAACATGAACCTAGGCCTGACTCCACATGGTGCATTCTGCCACCAGATCTGTGTGAAATATGATGGTTACCCAAACATCCCAAACTGCCCCGCTGCTAGCATCAAAGAGGTTTATTGATGTTTATTTCTCTATCATTATCATTTGGAAAAATCTGCCACAAGTATCCAGTATCAAGTCAGGTTCGGGAGTACGACGAACTACCGAGCCAGTGGTGATTATGCTTCCTCTGAGAATTTCGACATAGGAGCATCTTCATTGCAACATGGTTGCATTTGTGTTTGAGTGGCTTTCATTTCTCTTACTTTCATTGATGTTCCCATGGATTTTCATGAATTGTCCATCCCGAATGACCTGGACGACGATTCCAGGTTGGGCTACGCCTTGCAACTGCGACCCTCCAAAGACAATCTGTGGACACATCGACCAGAGCAAGCTGCTGCCAGCGGCAAACCCTGGGGGCCGCACCAAAATCCTGGCTCCAATTGCTGCTGGTCTGGTGAATACCTGCTGATTTAGCATGCTGGGTGGGCTGCAAGCTGTGGGATGTTCGCTCATAATTCTTTCTTGCTTGATACAGTGCTATCATGTTGTATATGATAACATATGATAACTAATAATCGTAGTTGCTTTCTTTTGCTACCACCAGCGGGCTACACAAATCACGCTGAAACTCAGGGTGTTTGAAACATGTTGGAACTGGGGCCCTTTGCTGCAGCCAAGGCGAGCTGAACCTGCTGATTGCCACCCTCTCAACTGGGCCCGTGGGTGTTGCAGACCAGGCCGGAGACTCCAATGCCACGCTGCTGCTGCGCAGCATCCGCTCTGATGGCCTCATCCTTCAACCAGACAAGCCGGCCACCAGCATCGATGCAAGCTTCACTATGGCGCTGGAGCCATCAGGTCGCAAGCTACAGGGACACATTTGGGGCACCTATGCTGAAGTGGATGTTATACCTGCGCAGCTGCCATGGCACTACGTCTTGTCCATTGATGTGAAGGTGCCCTGGCAATTGCAGGTGGATGATTTTTATCCACCCCTAGCCATGACTGGTGGGGCTCGCGGCTGGGTGGCGCGCCGCTGGCATGCAGCCCATAGGCCAACGGCTTGTTTGGATGGTCAACTCGCGGTGAAATCCGGGTGTTTACTGGGTCCCAGTGCTGTGGCTGAAGCAGATCTGCCAAGAATTCTGAACGATCGTCCTGTGATGGTCGCGAATGACACCCATCAGTTTGATCTTCTGCAGCTGTCCCCCGTGCTTGAGAATGGCTGGGTTCTGCTAGGGGAACTGGGAAAGTACGTGAGTGTGTCTCGCAAGCGCTTCCCCCGCATGACTGTGACACCTGAGGGGCTTAGCGTTGAAGCCCTGGGAGGCCGAAATGAAGAAATCCAAATCGTGGCGCTTCAGCCGAAGAACCCTTCTAGACGAATCATGGAGTGGACCATCCATGAGAAAACCGTTCGATTTGACGCCAGTCAGATAGTCGTGGAGTTCAGGGCTGGAATGGTGTCTGGTGCCATTCAAGCCTGAGAAACCTGAGCTGACAGACAAAAAGGGATAACCAAAGGAGATACAGGATTGATGGTATGGTACCTAAATCCCGAATGGGATAGAATACCATATACATATCCATGCATAGAGATCTCTAGTTTGAGAGAGTTTGAGAGTTTGAGAGAGTTTGAGTCATGGGATGAAAAATGGAAGGGAATGATGTCTCGCCCCGTGGCCAGAGCTGGTGGGAGGTCCGCCTTCAATTGCTGCGCGATTTTGACCTGCAACTCTCAGATAGGGAATGAACATCCCTGGCTGTCAGGCTGCGATGGAACAACAGAAGGAACGTTCACGTGCTGCGCTGCGTGAGCAGCAGGTGCTGACTGTTGACCTGACAAAGGGACGATGGATGGAGGTATTGTGAGGTAATATGAATAATATGGTAAGCCCAAGCATAAACCTAATTACCACTTAGGGGCCTTAAACATATTTTTACATGTCTTTACCATAAGTTTATGGTAATATTGGGTACACAAATCCAAAAATGATATGATTGGGTATAAACCATCCATTTTTTTGATATGAGGTATGGTTTATTGTTTCGTTTACCACATTAGGTGATGTTGCTGCACTGTCTATTTTGGAACCTTTTGTTGGGCTGGAGCTCACTGCAATCCATGACGTCCACCCTACTAGGCACAAGAACAAGGTCTACGACCTCTGCAATTGGTAGCTGAACAAACTGCTGCTTGACTCTCTGCCCCGGTGATGGTAGTGCTTTTTTCTTTGGCTATCTGAAAAGAGGGAGACACCATGAGACAACACTCTTGGTCAAAAAGAAGACCAGGCAGTCATCTCACAAGGATGTATTCCGTATAAGAATGTATCTATACGTCCAATGTTGAAAACAGATATGTGCATCTTATACGAGATATGTATATGTATATATATATACACATATTACATATTTATACATATGGCCCCCCACCCCTCCAAACACGCCACAGGTCCCAGAGTTGGATAATGTTGGCCCCTGAGGCTTGGCTCAGTGATGAAAAGATCCCAGTGACTGACACTCGGCCATGTCAAATCTGTGTTTTTTTCTGGCGGCCAGTGGGGGAAAAATGGAATCTTGACACCAACTACGTCAATCTTGGATGGGTAGTTTGATCCTTTAGTCTTTGGTATCAATGGGTTTGTCTACTAACCAGCTAGACTCTAGACTAAGAATCTATTTTTTTGCAGGGTATCTAAGATTGGCCATGCCAAGGACGACCTGAAGAAATATACCTGGAATATCCGTCCCTCAGCTCGGGTCGAAGCTATCTACACACAGCAAGGCCTGCGGCTGACGGTGGACACTGCTGGCTGAGGGTTTGTCAACAAAACCGCCAGTGATCATGAGTTCCTGGCCAGGATTTGTCAACTCCAGTGCCGAGATCAAGGATCAGAGTGCTTCTGTCGGAATCGATACTAGTCTGAATTGGTCTTAGTCTTGACATCTCCAATGACAAGGAGAGACAAGGAGCAACTGGCTCAAGAGACACATGACATAGCAACATACACTGAATCTTTGGTGCCATTTTTGGGTCTGATGGGCCTACCAGCCCCATTTGTCCATGAGATTCCACCAGAAAACCAGGAGCCGAACCAGGAAAGCCGAACCGAATTGACGCTAAGACCTCGAGGTCAAGACATTTTTCCACAAACGATCCGTCTCTAAAATCCATTTGAAATCATTTGGGCACCAAAAAAAGACACTAGAAACATCCACGTGCAACAGATTCAACTATCTACCCTCTTTAAAATTCATACAATCATGGAAAACCATCAGTTTGATAGATATTTCATAGATAAATCATGAGTTCCTAAATGGGCGGATTTTTCCATGGCCTTTGTCTTCTTCTATCTCACCCGAGGGTACCACGGAAAATTCATCAGCATTCCACCGCGGGACCAAGGTACTGAACACCAGTCCCTTCTACGCAGAGGCTGGTGGCCAGGTAGGAGATCTGGGGCTGCTGACCAATGCCGCTGGGGCTGGAATGGGTTGGAAATTGGGGGGTATATGGGGGTATGGGGGGGAGATATTCCGCAATTTTTTGGGGATTTTCATTGGGAACATTCTGATAAACCATGGGATTTGGAAGGAACTACCAAAATTTCACTCAAATCCATATGGTTGGATCATGCTGGATCCAGTAAGCGTTGGCTTAAAGGGAATGGTTTTGATCGTTAGAGCAATAAATAGTGTTGGATCTATGTTGGAGGGTTAGAATATGTTAGAATACTGTATGTTAAAATTGATATAAAATGATCAGTTGAAATAGTGTAAGTTTTCCTACACCGAAAAAGGATAAAAGAGGTAGACGCCCCCATTTTCCACCCTTTTAGAAGCACACATGGCGGTTAGATAGCAGTTAACCACCCAATACCAGCGCAGTGGTAGGGCCCATGTTGGTCACTGCAAACCCCCATAGGTTCGTGTTTGAAATAGATGATTGTGTCGTTCCTCAAATTGCTATGGGCTCCAAAATCATGTTCAAGCCATCAGTGTTGTTGCTTGAGTCCATGCCATTTCCTGCCAAATTGGACCTTAGGAAGATGGAGAAGAGTTGATGAAGGTGAAGGTGGTGCAGGCTTCGAGAGGGATTCCACATGACTCCACCAAAGCCGGCTGACATATTGAGATTTGAAGCACGGTTGGCGATATTTAATGGTCAAGAAATTTAGAAGGTCCACAGGTGGCTGGATGCTGTGTTAATTCTGTATGATTCTGCTCATTCATCTGGAAGTGCATCATTTAATGGAATATTATGCAATATTATGCAATATTCATGGAACATTTATGGGTTCATCAACCAAAAAGACCAGAAATTCACCAGGAAATCATGACCAGCTACAGGTGCTGACTGGTTTCCCGTGAGGTCTTTGCGGGCTACGTGTTGCATGTGGGGCCAATGCCGGTAACCTGTGCAGTAGGCGATGAGGTCTTCTGCGAGGCTGGAAAGTGCACTTGATAGTGGGGTATGCTATAAAATTAAACCACATGCATTAAGTAACTTATAATATACAGTGTATATATGTGTATATGATATATATATATACATATATATATATTATATGCATATGAGATTGGGTTATATATACTATTTGAATATATTTGATATTATATTATATATTATCTACACGTGTATTCTTATATGTATAATCCTTTCCCCCTATTACTAACCCCTCCCCCCAAATACTAGAAACTAGGGCCCATCTCCAATTTTGGAAAATTTCAGATTGGCCAATTTGACTTTAATTGATCCCCTTTAGAAAACAATTTAAAAATAAAGCTACCATTTGTGGGTTTTGCCCCCTATATAATAATACTAAAAACTAGTTAACCCCGGGGTGTTTATTATTAGGGTCCGTCCGATTTTTTTAAGCTTTTTTTATTAGGGCTTTTAATTTCTTATTAGGGCCCGCTTTGAAAACCAATTTTTGGCAATATTTCAATTGCGTTATAAAAGAAAAATTGATTGATTTTGAACTCGGAAAAAATAGTTTTCATATGTTTTCATTATATAGGTTTTAATTTTATTAATAGGGTCCACTTCGAAATCCAATTTTTGGCAATATTATAATTACGTTATATAAGGAAATTTAATTGATTTTGAAATCAAACAAACTAGTTTTTATTATTAAGGTTTTAATTTTATTAATAGGGTTCGCTTCGAAATCCAATATTTGACAATATTTTAATTGCGTTATATAAGGAAATTTAATTGATTTTGAAATCGAACAAACTAGTTTTATTATTGAGGGTCAAAATTGATTAATAGGGTCCACTTCGAAATCTTATTTTTGGCAATATTTTAATTGCGTTATATAAGGAAATTTAATTGATTTTGAAATCGAACAAACTAGTTTTATCATTAAGGTTTTAATTTTATTTATAGGGTCCGCTTGGAAATCCAATTTTTGGCAATAGTTTAATTGCGTTATATAAGGAAATTTAATTGATTTTGAAATCGAACAAACTAGTTTTATTTTTAAGGGTCAAAATTGATTAATAGGGTCCACTTCGAAATCTTATTTTTGGCAATATTTTAATTGCGTTATATAAGGAAATTTGAGATCGGAAAAAAATGTTTTTATTATTCAGGGTTTAATTTTATTAATAGGGTTCCCTAATAACAAATACCCCCCAATACTAAAAACTACCTGAGGTGTTTATTAATAGGGGGGACGTTTAGTATTAGGGGGAAAGGATTATATGTTATACATTAAATTGGGTTTATATTTGCCATGTACACACACAGATATATATACATATATCACGCGCACACGTATAACATTACCAAGATATACCAATATATGTCAACGCTATGCATCATAACCCATGACTGCCAAGAGCCCATGAGGTGGACTATGAGCACCGGAGCAAGGTGGCTCCCAACCATACCATGACCCACGTGCTCAACTGGGCCCTGCGAGAGGCAGGGGTGGGAACACGGTGGAATTGGCGAAAAATGCAGGGGTTCTGGGGTTCTCTTAAAAAATATGGAACAGCCATCAGGGATCAATTCAAACACAAAATAAGAAAATATAACAACTGCATTGAGAAAGGGGCCACCCATCAATATCGAGCCAGGTTCTGGGGGATGGGCTCGATCAACGCGGTTCTTTGGTCACAGCTGACAGGCAGGTGGGACGGCTGGGATCGGCTGGGCAGATCCCAAGAGAACGTGGCAATCCAAGCGTGGTATTCTATGCAAAGAGTTAGCCTGATGGTTGTTGGAAGGAGTCCGTTTAGTGCAGAACCTTCAGCAAACCTAGCCACTATGGATTTTCCATGGAAATCCAGATGTTTTTTTGGAGGTTTTTTGAATGTCATCAGCTTTTTTGTTGCCAACGTCGCGCAGGTTGCGCTTCGACTTCAGCTATGAAGCGAGCAGCGGTGTTTCAGTGGCTGACCTTGAGAAGGTTGAAACTTTGGTGTCTGGGCTGAGCTTGGACCTGCGGGCTTTGTTTCACAATCGCAGGTCTTGAACTTGTTTCCTTAAAAATTTTGAACTGAATTTGAGAGGGTCACACATTCCAATATCCTCATCAGGATTGCCAATGTAGCCCTCTGGAGATTATAGTGATGTCAGTTCCAGGCCTCTCTTGATAAGTCAGGAAACCACTATATATACTGTATATATATACATACTTGATGGGGGAGAGAATCGGCAAAACCCATAGAAAAACCATGGTTTCCTGCAGAGTTTCCCTTTAATAATCAAAATCCCAATTCGTTGAGGTCCAGAAAACGGTGGATGCTGGCCTACCGGTCACATCGAAAGAGGTCGCTCTGGCGGACGCGCAGGCAGATTGCCATGGCCACTTTACATCATTTTGCCAAATGACACATGAGCTATTTCCTGTTTCATCCTGTTTCGATCAGTTTCTATTTAATATGTTGTGATGATGATGATGATGATGATGAAGATGATGATGATGATGATGATGTTGATATTTCATGATAGATCACCGGACCGCCGGATTGCTGTCAATTTTCATAGAGTCTGAGAGTAGAACCACCCCAGACCACTGGCCCTCGACCCTTGATCTCCACACCCCCCTGTAGCTGGCAGGCCATCTATGGACTGCGCGCTATGGCTGGAGAGGCATATCCAGATCCTGTCCGTGTGGTCACCGTAGGCAATCTGCCGTGGGACGTGGGCTAATTACGTGGGCTGATGTGGTGGTTTGGTATGTTTGGTGAGGATATACCTCCAATCTTCCAATTTCTAGAGAATTTCACAGTTTTTTAATGGACGATATTCGATCCACTCGCGGGAAATCACCTTCTTCAAGCAGTATCCAAATTTTCCTTTAGTTCTCTCAGATATCTCCCCAATTTTTGGTGACATGTCATATCCTCATGAAGCCAGTAAAATCTCTGGGAGCTCCTCGTTGCTCCATCTGGCGCCGCCGAAGCAGGTTCCCCGATCGAGGAGGTACTCCAAAGTCCTGGGGCTGAGAAATGGAGGGCGCAGTCAGTGGAGTTCTGAGACTTGGCCGATGAAGATGTCGTCATTTTAAGCGGAGGTTTCTTAAAATAGGGCCCCAATGTACACCAAAGTCATGGATGACCATTCTAGTATGAAACCCATGGTTTTTGGGGATCCATCATTTTAAGAAACTACCATATAGTTTCTATATTTAGATGTGCAGTTGTCTTCAACATGTCTTTCTGCAGGGGAAAAACACTATGGCTCACTATGGTGTAATATGCATTTTTTGTGGCAAGAGGGTGGTTTCCGAACGTTCCAGGAATTGGGGTGCCCTAAAACCGTTGGTTGCCTGGTAACAATTAGCAAATTTAGGAAACCTCAAATGGGTAGGTATGTGGCTTATATAAGTCATGACCCATCTAGCTGGACAAGACTCCTGACAGTTAACTCTGGACTCTGTAGATGAACACCTCAACAAGTCGGCATTGCTAAAGTTTCATGGTTGTTCTAGGGCTTCACTGGGTAGGCAATGCTTCCCCAAAACACTGGAAATGATCCCGTTGGGGACCCATGGCGTGGCAACAAAATGGATGATCTTCATGGATCTTTCATGATTCCATGACGTAAGGAGACATAAGGCGACCAAAATTTGAGGTCCCCCCATTTGGGATCTCCCCATGTCCCAACAGCTGAGGCGGTGGAACCCACATTGCAACCACTTCGGAAGCGAAGCATTTCGTGCTGCTGGAGGAAAAAGGCGCAGGGAGATCCAAGCTGGATTCCTTCCAATGCCGAAAAACATCGTCAAAACAATGGTAGATCGGTAGATCCTTTTAAGAACGGCCTTTCGAAGATGATCTATTGCTTGCATCATTTCGCTGTTTCAATCAAAAAGAGAGGCCCCTGGCTGTGCGTTTTTGAGGCATCGCCAAGGGAGTGCGGAGGATCTTTGCAGCGACTGGAGCAGTGGCAGAGACAGCTCTCGAGGATCTCTGACAGTAGTTGAAATGTCAGAAGAGAAATTTCACATGGTAAGATATGATATGAATATGGTAACCAACCAGCCAAACATCAAATCCGAAATCAAAATCGGATAGAAGATACATTCAACCAGCCAAACACTCGCTGATTAGCTGGGCTTGCGAATCGTGAGGAAGCGCAGCGCGTGGAAAAAAGGATGAACGAGTTGGAAAGCTCTAGCGTGGAGGACTTCCCTGTCGCCAACTTGTTGGAAAAAAATGGACAAGTTACACGCTTCGCCGTGTTGCAAAGAGGGGTTGTTGGATGTACATTTATTAAAAAATTATATACATAATTAAATCTTCTTGTTGTTTTTGGGAACATGTACTTGTTTGTTTCATGTGTCCAGCAAAAATTGTAGGGCACAGGATATCATATCCCAAATTCACCAGGAGGATGCCTTAATGGCCCTGCAGAAGGATTTGGACAGCCTGGTGCTCCCAGCCGTGCCCAAATCGCAGCTGCGAGACCGCTTGGGAGAACTCCGGAAGCAGCCGCCTGCCTTGATGCTGTGTGTATAGTTGGTACATAGAGGGAATATGTGGGATATACTTGGGATTCTTGGGATATGATGGATGATATATGCTCCAAATATGATTTGGGTGTGTCTGAAAATGTCGAATAGCCTCAAAATAGCAATTTCGCGGAAACATGATGATGAAACAAGGGATTTGGGGTATGCACCATGTTTGGACGAACCCATATGTCCAAAACATGTATCAGTCGGCTTGTGGTGATAGGGAGGCAGTTTAGAATCAAGTCTTAGATTGAGTTTGGCTCCCACAGCACACAACCCAGGTTGAAAAAGAAACAAAAGAAGAAGAAGAAGGGCAAAGTTAGCAAAGAAGAGCAAGCGGCCGCATTAACAGAGCTGAAGGAGGCCAAGAGCGGTGTGATGTACAGAGACGGTCAGCAATGCATGTGATGTTGAAGGACGGTCAGTAGTTCTACTCTCCATATAGCAGTGAGAAGACAAGTACTGGCATTTAACTATCAGCCGGCATGATTACGCCAAACTATCAAAGTTAAGATGGAATTATGGGCAAATACCAGCTGCGATATTTCTTGTCGATCTAGATATAGCATGATATATCTAGATCATTTCTAGATCAAACTTATCATTTTCGGGTAGTTTTAACATGTTTCAACATGTTAGTTGGCCCGTTGGCCCCTGATGGATCACTGCCTGGAGGCAGTGGCAGAGGCCAAAAGCCTTGGCAAGAACTTCTGTGTGAAGACCTTCCAGGGCGCAGGCGATGTGCGAACGAAAACTCATTGGAACATAGAAAAGCAGCTGTTTGAGGCAAGTTTTGACTAACCATTCATATATATATATATACATACATATCAACCATATCATATATGATATTGTAATAATATATAATATATATATATATATACATAATATATATATATATATATTTGTAGATGATTTCCCCATGTTTGCCATTAAAAGCCTCAAGCTTCTATGGGAGGAGGCAGCCTAAAAAACTTCGCCAGGTGTGGATGGCAAGAGCCTCCGCGAAGCAGCTCAGGGAGGTGAATTTGATATCGCCGTCATGGTGCTGAACCAGCCGAGTTGGATGCTCAGTGAAACTTCCACATGGCCATAGCGCAGGATAGTAGCTAATACTGTACTACTGATATCACTCTACAGAAACATACTATTATATATATATGTCTATATACATATTTGGGTAAATGATAACGACCTCACTGCGACCTGATAAGGGAAATCATCCGCAAATGGCCTTAATTCAGGTTAGTGAACTATTATTATTTACCCAGACATAGGTAAGAATAGCTGTACATTCACGGCAGGGAGAGAGGTGCATGCATACATACATATCATACCATACCATGCCATTACATTACATTACATGACATTACATTACATTATATACATAAATTCATGCACCGACCTGACAAAAAAAAGATGCAATACCATGGGTGAGTTGCTGCAGAATAGATTCCGTTAAGAAAACCTTGGTCCTTGGTGGTTTTCTTCGCTCAAGGCCCTAAAGCATTAGAATGCCTGGCTGCTGTGCCAGAAGCACTGCAATCGGAGAAAGCTGCCGGAAAGTGGGTGCAGGCCTGGGTGGGTGACAATGGATGATGCTATCGTATTACGATCAAGAAATATTCTTGTTGATGTTTATTGTTATGTGATATTATGGTACCCTATTCTTCCATTGGTTACTTCTTCTATATTTCTATAGACCGATGACGTTTTCCCCAAAGCTGTGGCCTTTTTTGATCCACGAAAACCCAGGCGGCACTTGCGACTGTGGGTGGAAAAGGTGGAGGGCAAGCGTTCTTTGGCAGAAAGCAGCTGAGGCTGTACTCAAACATGGCTGGCTGGGAAATCTATCTATCTATCTAATCTAATCTATTCCAGTCTAATCTAATCTGATCTAATCTAACCCAATCTTATCTTATCTTATCTTATCTTATCCTATCTTATCCTATCTATCTTATCTAATTATCTATCTATCTATCTATCTATTTATCTAATCTTATCTTATCTTAAGTCTAATCTAATCTACTGTAATCTAATCTAATCTTATCTAATCTAATCTAATCTTATCTTATCTATTCTATCTATCTATCTATCTGTCTATCTATCTATCTATCTATCTAATTATCTATCTATCTATCTATCTATCTATCTATCTATCTACTAGTATATGGAGAAAATAGAGAAAATGGAGTAAATATGGGAACATCTGGGAACTATTATATGGGAAAATTATGCATCAAATTGGATGGTTTTTAAGGGGAAAATATATCTAGTCTATAAAAGGAGAATGCATGGAGGTTGATAAAATGGAAAATCATCTATAAATATATAGACAATAATCTATTAAATCATCTATACGTGGAGGACTTTCCATTGCCATGGTAAACCCGATGATCGTTTATACCATCCGTATTCTGGTAAACTTGGAGGTGATTTGGCCAAAGAATTACCTCGTCTGGCACTTGGAGTATGAGCATGATCTATAAATACTACTGTATATTATAGATATCTTAATCTGATCTAGATATTGTTATTTGATCATATAGTAGATATTTGATCAATAGATACTATAGATATTTCTGTGTATCTAAAGGCATCAAAATACATCTACAGTACAATTTCCCAGCATAATGTTTGATGGAGAAATATTACGCTGAGGTAGACGGGAACAAGCGAAAACAGTTTTTGAGGAATTGGTGCAGAAGAATCAAGACCCAATCTTGGATGGTTGAATGCTACAAAGATTTGCACTCGCGGAGGGTTCCCCATTAGTGATCATCATAATAAGGTTCAGGTGATCAGAAAAAAACTCAAACCACCAGTTAAGCATGAATCATTGGTTGCTGCTTGATGACTTCAAAGTGTTTTCTTTGTTTTCTCTTTCATTCCAAAAAGATCCAAGAAGTCGAATGGTGATCCTCGATGACTCTATCAAACTATATTACCATATTATACATATGTATATATGTATATGTATATTGTTTAAGGGGTTTGAAAACATCAACCATGGGTTGAGTTTCAGGAACAGCCATCCCCAACCATCAGCGATGCCAAGGGCCTTCGCGCAAGGAGCGGCCAAGGGAGTTGAGGAGGAGGCTCTGCAGGTAGCTGCGGAGGCTGCACGGAACTTCTGAGTGTCCGGAGGTCCGTGGTTGGGCATGGCTCACTAACAAAGGGATATCCACACGTTGGATCAATTTGGATAGGTATATCCACCAGACAAGGGAAAACATGCGGAAAACATGTGGATATACCATAAGTATCCGGGTAGTTTGACGGTTTGACGCCAAAGGTTTTCAGAATGAATGCGGTGTGCCAAATATGGTGGTACATTTCACCAAAATGAGCCATACCCAATTTTTGATGGGCCAGAATGGCTTGTCAACAGAGACCGGCAGATTCCAGCTGTTGCTGCATGGAATCTGGGTGCCTGGATCAAGCTTCCAGGGTCCCACCCAAGTCTTTGCATTGCCTCAGATTTTCCATGTGTTTGCTGGATTTGCCTCGCTTGTTATGGGCTTAGCCTGGGGATCCCACGGGCCGCATATAGCTGTTCAGTCAACGTTGTTGGTTGGAAAACATTGGAAAACAAGACTGCAAGAAAGCATAAGAAAGTGCAAGACCAGCATGAGATCTGCATTTTCATCGATTTTCACCTGATTTTCAGCGTGAACCCTGGCAAGTTTTTGCTGGAAAGCATGCTCTAAAATAATCTGGCGGCCCATGATCCATGTCAGTTCTGGTGCATCCCGGGCAGGAAGTGCCTGTAAACCATCTACTAGTCTCTCTGGGGTTTATCATCTATATGGAATCTATGATTTTCCCAAATCCCAAGTATCACCTTTTGAACGAACCATGATTAAGATGTGTTTACTAACCATATCATATGCCAGAACTGCTAGGCACAACCTTTAGGTTATCTGAATGTTTTTTGCCATCCAGGCTCAAGCCTCCAGGTGGCGCCAATGAAGCCTCGAGCTCGAGCACTGGCCCGTGGTGCACAGCTCTTTGCTGGGCTGATCGGATACCCATCCCATGGCCACAGCCTGGGACGCCTGGGAGGGTTTCGAAGCACTGCCACGGTGAGTGCCCTAGGCGCTGCCAGCCAACGTCTTCGCGATGCCGTGAAGAGCAAAGAGGTCACGGCGACCATTGCAGCGGAAGCTGATGCGCCAATCAACAGATCAGCTGTGCTGGAGCGGTTGGGACATGAGTTGAGAGAGTCGGATGATACCATGGAAGTGATGCTGCTGGGGAACCCTCTACCCTCTGATAGAAAGATGGCGACTTTTCAGACACCCACAGCACCAGAAGGAGGTAGCCCCAAGCGCACTGTGCATGTTGCCCTTCCGAATGTCGAAGACATTAGCAAAGTCATCTCGGAAAGACGGGAGCAAAAGCTGGCAGTACCCAAGGCAGATGAACTAGTGAAGATTTTGGACAAATACTTGTCCGAGGAGTTTCTGGGCAAATCCGCGGAACATGTTGCCATGCTCACTGCATGGGGCCCAAAGGCCATTGCAGATAGTGAAGGAGAGTTTTGTGAGGTGGCAGCTTTGATGCGCCTATCCCTTGCAGCCTATCAGGCCACCCTTCAGGCCAATACCTCGGATTTCCAGTTTGAAGTTGCCCGTGCCGGTGAAGGCCGGGATTGCCTGGTGATGCCACCCTCCAATTTTGCCTTGCTGGGGATCAAGGACACCTTCCATATGTTGCTGAAGGGCTTCAGGGTTCTTCTCATTGTTCAACCACGCTTCTTCCCACATTTTCGAGAAATTCAGTTGAGCCTCAGCTCCTGTGGTTTGCCTGATGGCCTCGTAGAAGTACTTCCAGGCATTACTCCAGAAGCCGATCCTGCAGTTTTGCATGAGGCCTTGAAACATGTTGACCGGCTTCAGTTCACCGGCTCCTCTCAGATGTTCAAAAGCTTGGTGCTGAAAGCCATTGAGCTAGGCAATACGCGCATGGAACACGCTGGGGAAGTCAGTGGCCTCAACAAGGTGCGCCTGAACGGTGTCTCGGCCTCCCACCCGGCGGTTGCCCGGGGCACCGCCTGGGCAGCCATGGCAAACAACGGGGAGCTGTGCACCTCAGCGTCCCTGGTGGAGTTCGACCCGGCACTGGACACCGTGGAGGCTGTGAAGGGGGCCCTGTTGGAGGCGGAAGCTGCCTTTAAGGCGGGGCGGGATCCGGCGGATGACAGCTTGGACATCCTGCTGCGGGATGGCAAGGCGCAACAGCTGGAGGTGAAGACAGAGAAGGAGGGCTTCAGGGAATGGTGGGAGAAGACTATTTTGGCCAGTCCACAGGAGCAGGCGGGGATGGGGTAAGAGATTTCTCAACATGAGAGAGAGAGAGAGCCCCAAAATGGATGTTGATCCCAAACGCAAAATGGACACAGCTCCAAATTGCACTCTATATTCTCTTCATTTTTGGGATGTTGAATAGGTGCAGTGGAGTACCCAGCCAGTTTTGACCCATAGCCAGGTGAAGCTCCAAACCAACCAATCTCTGGGACATTGCATCTACGCACCCTCCATTGAGAAGGCATTGGAAGGCATGGATTTGCTGAATGTCTGTTTTTACATGTTTTTACCCTCTGGTTATTTAATGTAGCTATCTATGGCTAATCACCAGAATCATAATTTCGTTTTTTTTTTTAAATATATAGGTAAATCAAATCAAACATTTGAGTCATTTGAAGGAATCTACTCGGACTACATGGTACTATCCAAGTAAATTCCCCAAAATTTGATGACAGAAAGTCCCAGCAAATACTTTTGGTTCACAAAATGTCGCTCCCTTGATTAATGTGGGAAATCCGATGATAAACCTGACATTTGGGAATGCTAAACATACCACCCATTTTTCAACAAGATGATGCCTCCAATCAACCAATCCCATCAACCATGATTCTCCCATAAATTATTGCCCCATTCTTCGCCAGTATTAACCTTATTAACCATTCCATGATTATCCCATAAAATATCCCATTCTTAGTAAATTATGTAACCATATGTAACCATATGTAACCATTGATTACTCATGGCAAACTCCACCTTCAGGTGTGACGGAGGAGGCATCCAATCTCTACTTCGTTGGCGTTCCGGCGGACACCTTGGCCCCTTCCGCCCGCGCAGGGACCACCGGCGCCAAGCTGCCGGAAAGCACCTTTGGAGGAATGAAGAGCTATACCTATGCCGTGGCGGGAGACCATGATGGCGTTTCTGGATCCAAATTTCGGAAATTCTAGCGATGGTTAGGATTGAGGGAATCCCCAAAAGGCGGCTGAATTCTTTCTGATTTCAGAATTGGAATCATGTTAATTTGCCAAGATCATGATCCTTTTGAAGCGTATTTGGGATGAGGGTCATTAAACATCATTCTACAAAGCATATTTGGGATGACGTTCAATTATATAAACCACATGATTTTGGATTATGATTCTAAATGACTTTGATTTTTTCAAGAGGCCGTATCAACCACCAGGTTGGAACCATCCAAACCATCTTCGACAATACCAGGCGTCGAGGTGCCAGTTGGCGCGATCAGGAAGAAGCCTTTGCTCAGTATGAACTAACAGAAGTGGCTGAGATGTTGCTGGAATTCCTCTCCCCCAGAGATCAGCAGACTTTTTCGAGACAGATCTCCAACGTCCTGGAAATCTTCAAGGCTTTTGCACCGGAAGTCACTGAGCCATATGCAGGGCAAGGTTTGGTGAATGCGGAAGGTCGAAGTCAGCTGGTGACGCTTCTGGCCTTGAAGCCCAGCAGGAAACATTTCCTGATCCCACGAGGGGTGGCTGGATGCATATGTTTTTTTTTTAATAGTCAAACAATGGTATCTGTTTTTAAACAATAACATCAGTAATCCCCGCACTTACTTTTGGTGGGTTGTTGTTTTTAAAGATGTTTGATGGGGTGTTTTTTGGCCTCTAGAATGTTCTAGACTCTAGACCGTGAATAGATTTAGCATATAAATATCTAATAATATATATATATATATACATCCCACTAAAAGTTCAACTTTTGGTGTATCAAGCAAACCAAGGTGGGATTGCCCGAGGATATCGTGAAGATGGCGGCCCTGTGTGCCATGTCTCCACTGAAGGAAGTGCCGGCAGATTTGCACCTGCTGGATGCAGCGCAGGCTGGAAAGCTGCGAGTCACCGATCCCCTGAAGTCCTTCGTGAAGGTCGGGGTTTTTTCACGGCGCGTCGTGCGACTTTCTGGACATGGAGAGAGAATCTATAGATCTCAATAGGATTCAATAGGTCATGTGGGATCATGTGGGTACAATGTGAAGATACTCATTACGAAAGCCAGATGGTACAGTGAGTTTCAGGCGAGCGAATCGTGAGTATTTTCTGCGCACATCTACGCCCATTTGGGGACTATCACAAGCATTGAAGATCAATGATCCCCCAGCAGCGTCTTATTTTTGATGAACCAGTGGCACCAGTGGGTTGGTGATTTGGATGCCTGGGATCATTCACCAGGCTTCTCTCGTTCAGACCCTCTTGGTTGGGACATTGTTAGGATTACACCGCTAGGCTGAGGAGGCTGAGGTTCTTGGGCATGGGATAGATTCGCCCAGAAAATCCCCCAAAAAACTTGAATCTTGACGCTGCAATGCAGTTTCGAGGTGGTGGAAAAGAACCTCAAGTGGAGGATCCACTACCACTCAGATGTGGCAGAGCTGGGCTCCGCCCTGGAACAGGCCGAGCATCCTCCCTACTTTTTCTGCATCAAGGACCGGCACATGCTCCCAACGGAGGTCTTGAAAGCTGTGGCTCTGCAGGGAGGCTACTTCTACGAGGGCCTGCCCAGTGACCCGGAAAAGTTGCTGAAGCACTGAAGACCATCGTTTATTTTGCCGTTGAGAAATCAATGGAAATTTTCCCATCAACCATTAATTAATCACGAATCATTGGCAACGTGTGAATTTCCCATGATTTATTGAACTTCTGACTTCAGGCAGCTGCCTTAATAGCTGCCTTGACCGCGCCAGGTGACGCCTTCTCGTTATTTCGCTCGATGACCGCGACGCAGGCCTGGACAGTGTCCTGCACCACTGATCAGTTGAAAGAGGCGGAGGAGCAGTTGCTGAAGAGCTGGCATTCGAAAGGTCTGCGGGAAGATCCCCACGAGGAGCCCCACT
The DNA here is from genome assembly GCA_947184155.2 of Cladocopium goreaui. Classification (NCBI taxonomy): domain Eukaryota; class Dinophyceae; order Suessiales; family Symbiodiniaceae; genus Cladocopium; species Cladocopium goreaui. Next base: position 675,332 of record CAMXCT020000380.1, on the reverse strand, counting down.
GATTCAGAAATGTGTTTTTTCATCTTTTTCCCCAACAGGAATGCGGGCATCCAAGCAACAAAAACATGTGGATTGAAGAAGCAAAGATCATCAAAGATCAGGATTTCACCAGCCAATCTGGGGTTGACGCTATTTGAAGTTGATTGATGTCGCTGGGCTTATCCCATTGGATTTATGGTGGATATATCTGTATAGTCTATAGTCAGATGGATGTCAGATGGGATCATATACCGACTTACAACTGTCCGGTGCCCCTCCTGCCCGGCTGATGTTGATTTTAGTTGATGGAAAAGGACTGGAAGAAGGAACCCCGGTGGAGATGAAATAGGATCCATAGAGGAAACTATATAAATTAAATGATTAAGATATATTAAGATGAAATACTTACCCTACCACTCCATTTTCTTTGCTCCAAAAAGAGGAGCCTGAAATCATCAAGCCCAAGAGTCGGGAGATGGACATTGGTGGTGGCTTTGGTGACACAGGGATACCAACGTCGGATGACAAATGGGACGAGCTGTCCGATGATTCCGAGTCAGACGATGAAACGAAGGACGTCAAGGGGACACCTTCTGAGACATCTGAGAAACCGACCAGTGGCTCTTAGAGCGTGATTGAGGATGCTTGTTATACCCTCCAGTAAACAGATGCCGGCAATGGAAAATCCTGAGTTCAATGAGGAAAATAGATACAGCATGATACAGCTACAAGTTGTTGAAGAGTTGGGGGTTTTCCATCGCCACGTCAGAAGAGGATCAGCAGCAACTTTGAAAGCTTTTGTGGCATCACCTGCCCAAAGTGCACAGACATGTTGCGATATGTTATTCATCCCAGCAATTTTGGACCCTGCGAAGCATAAAGTGCTTCATAGACCATAAAGTCGATCCCAGTGAAAAGAAGTTGCGGAAGGTTGCGGATGTAGATTTCCTGAATCATGTGTAGGAACTCCCAAGGATGGCACCCCCCATTCCCCAATATTCCCCGATGGCCTTCCTTTCAGCCTCCCATGGTGTCTAAGGATATCCTGCTCATGGGTGGCGTCGGTGAAAGACTCAGCATGACGAGCTCTGAAGACGAAAACCTCCAAGCACAGACAATGGTACTGCAACACAGCACAACTGCAACACAGCACAACTGCAACCCATCAAAAATGGAACCTCAAACAAACTCGAGTTTCTTTGGGGGGTTCAGACATCAGATAATCATAGATATCATAGATAATCACTGAACATCACAAGATAATCAGATAATCATTGAATCATGGTTTCCCCATGGTTTCCCCATGGTTTCCCCATGGTTTTCCCATGGTTTTCAGACGAAAAAATGACGGATGGAGGTGATTCTGGTCTCCTGAACGACGTGTGGCGCTGGACTCGCAGGTGGATGGCGGTTGCTATGGAGTGCGGTGAAATTTATCATCATTTAACCCATATTTACCCCTAAGTTGAGGGATGTTTAGGATTGAGACCATGGTTTCCATGGAATCTTCCAACATCCCCGGTTTTGGTGACGTAGCAGGCGGTGCACTCTTCTGGAGGACATGCAACCGCTGGAAGCTGCCAGGACAGGTCGGTTTCCCATAGGAGAAGACCATAGAACACCTATATGGGGATGGATCAGTACCTATACATACCATTTTTAGTGGGTTATTCACATCCATAAATCCCAGCTATTTTGATGTGAACTACAGGGGTACCAGGGTTTTGACCCATCCCCATATTTTGGATGGGTTTTTCCCTGGTTTAATGTTGATATATGTTGATTGAAGATTTTTACCATGATGCAGGTTTGGACTGGAGTGTAGCTACAAGTGCCCTCCTCAGAAAAAACAGGCTGAAAAGAGCTCAGATAGTGCTTGCTCATCCGGAGGGCGGGGGGGCAGGGCGGATATTTAAATCACAGCAACCGCGTCAAGCAGCTGAGCACCTCTCCTGAGGTGCCAAGACTCTCCGATTTATGGTCAGTGGGCACAACTCTTGTTTGAATCTCAGTTTGCAAGATGCAAAACTTATTTGGTATAGGTATATAAACCTTATATACCTTAATATTCTATAGGTATTCTTGAGTCAAAAATTTTGTATTCTAATTGGCACCTCAAGCCATGGCTGGCGAATTCTGGTCACGCCACCAAGGGATGCACCATGGGCACCCAGGGAGGATGCAGCTGCAGTTTGGACCAGCAGTGGCGTGGGGACACCCAAAATCAATCAAAATCACCACTGGGTTGTATAAATTTGTATACACCATCCTCAAAGGCTAGGTTTAAGACATTGGCAATTGGGGTATGATGATGTTGTTACATAGTAGACGGTGTACCACAAGTTGAAGTGTTGACACCCAACATTTTCCCCAACCAAATCCCATTGAGGTGATCCTGGCTGGAGGCCAACGGAGGATCTGGGATGGTTTTGGGTGTTCCAAAGTGACCCCCTGCTGCAGCGCAGGCCGCTCGGCGTTGGGATACACCAATGACGTTTGGCTGCTGGGACGGCAGGGGGATGAACATCACCGGAAACCATGGCTTCAACATGGAGGAAACCCCCAAATTCCCCAATATTATGACAACAAATCCTGTAAATCTTCCCTTCAACCAGTGTTGGGAATCATATTATTTTAGCCAATGCCACTGTTGTATACTTTTGTCACTTCCCAGTTCCAGCAAATAGAACCAGAGTTGTTCTTGCACTAGAAACTAGTATGTGGGAGTAGCATGTAGTACCAAGAGACAACATCCCTTGCTAATGAATTCCCTTCCCCTTTGTAAATATCAAACATCCCCTAAATGGTCGCTTAAATATGGGTGAATCCCCTACTAAACCATTGTCTATGGGGAGTGTTTCATATTAGGGGGAAGGGACTACTGATTCAACCAGTGCAATTATGTGCAATTAAGAAATCAAAACTACCAAAACCTCAAAAGTTTTGCCTGTGATCACTTTTTTAGAATGAGGCTTTGGCAATACGCTGGCGAGTTTTGCACTGCACAATGGCAGGCGGGGCAAAGAAGACCGGCTAAGCCCTCTGGCTTCAGGGGTCCATTGCCATTGATCATACAGATTCCTACACTAAAGAAACAGATCATTAAAGTAGAAAATGAAACCCTGGCCAATGCTAAGTCTCAACAGTGACGAATAATTTATTTGGTATTTGTTTTTAAAGAAACAGGGCAGCCCCAAATAGTTGATGCTTCTTGAACCGTCATTTTCCGCGAGAAAATCCGCTCAGGGCGTATGGACCCAGTTGACCCCACAAGCCTCCTGGCTTCCAAGACATGGTCATCGCTTGGTGCGCTGGGGGCCTGAAGGGTTGGCTTATCAATCATATGATGTTATATGATGTTATATGGATTTGTCAGAAAATTTCAGATAAACATATCCTATCATATCCTCAAATTGGCCATGTTCACGGGGGGAAATCCATACAGCAACGCCTGGGGATGGTAATCGCAGGTCGGCTTCGCTGGCGACAATGGGGAAGTGGAGACGGTCCGGGCGTGCTTAGTCATGGTGAATCCATATCAAGACTGCAATTTCGGGTTTTTTTTGACCACATTTATCCACATTTTCTCGATTTTCTGTCATACCCTTAAATCATTTGCATGCGCACACCTACATCATCCATCATCCGTCATCATCCCATATCAGCCATGATTGGTACCAATGGAATCCCACGGAAACATCTGACTTTGAATCATTTCGACTATATATATTTGACAAGGTAGAAAGACTATGATTTCAATTAAACATACTTTACTTATGCCCATTTTAAGCTGATTTATCATGATTTATCTACATCAACAAATCAACGATTCGTTGAAATCAACGGTTATTCTCCACCCTGAGAGGTGCTGCTTGTGGGAGGCTTCGGAGGTGAGCCTTTCAACAGTGGCAGCCCCAGTAGTTGAATAGATACATGACATAGGAAGATGGATGGAAGGATGTGTGACATCTGTGCTTGAGTACATGTGACATCATGTTACATCTTCATTTTATCATCACAACTGCGTTGTGAGATACGTTGTTTGTTTAAAAAGAGTACTGTATATAATACATATTGCATGATATTATATATATATGTATAGTCAAACTATTTGTATCACAGTTTTAGCCGCGACTGGACAGGTGAGGTCATTCGAGCTGAAGAGCAGGACTTGAATGATTTGACCCATTCTACCAGAAAGGGTGGACATGTGCGAGTGTTTCAGAGACTTTGGAGGACAGAAAAGAACATTTGGACACCAAGATTTTCTTGACTCCAAACTCAGCTGGTTGGTGGTTTGGAACATTTTTTATTTTTCCATATACATATATATATATATATATTGGGAATAGTAACCCCAATTGACTAATATTTTTCAGAGGGGTTGAAACCACCAACCAGTCAGTCATTTGTCGACATAGGGATGGCTCATTGCACTTGGAACAGACCTGGAACAGACCCTTCATCTTGGGATACCAAACGGAGGATCCAGCTGTTCGACCAAACCCACGGAATGACATTTGGTGTGGCAACAAGGCCTGGGCGATTTCCAAATGGAAACGATTGGGATGCTGAGTGAAAAAGTTTAGGAGTCAAGCCATGGAGGGTTCGCTGGGGAATATCTTTGAAGAACAGGTTTGCTGTCTCACAAAGAGTGTCGTCAGAATCAAGCGCAAGATTAGAATGGCATCAATGTCCATCAGAGTACATCAGTTTCATATCTTTAGGATCCATCAGTTTCACGCCATTTGTATTCATTGGATTGGTTTAAGATGGTTTCAGGGAAAATCTGCACGCACCCCTGCCCCCAAGATTTTGGGTAAACGCATGCAAAAGACACATGTTTTCCTGTAGATGTTTCCCTTCTAATCCATCAAATCCATCAAGTTGTATCCATCAGTTTCACAAGTCATCAGGATTTGATGGATCAAGTATGGATCAAGTGCAACTGCTGGAGACTGCTGGATACTGCTGGATACTGCTGGATGCCCAGATCCCAGAGCTTCAGCTGGTGCCTCTGAGGACCTACAGAACTGGGGCCAATGGACACAGATGGCGCCCAGTGCGCCCTTCTCTGCCCGTGCGCAGGTCGGTCCTTCGGTGAAGCATGGCTGTGAGATTTTTCACTTCATCCACGTCAGGAAGTGCTAAAAAGTGGCTGTATAACAACTAGGCCTAGGCTGAAAACCCTCGGACCAATTGAAATGAACAGTGCTGACATTCTTTTGGTGTGTTTCCATGCCGAATGCAGGAAAGAAGAACATGCCTCAAGTTCCATTTGCAGATTGCAACTCACTGCTGTTCAACCACCAACCTGAGTATGTATGTGCAAGAACGAAATAGCCACACATGTCTAGCAGTTGATAGGCAATTTCATTTCGAAACCAGTATCCAAATCTGTTTTGCTAAGCGTCGCTTCTATCATATTGCCATGGCATGGGTCAGAATTTTAGACCAGGGGAGCCAGGTTTGTTCATTTATTAATCATACATTTTTCTGCCCCCCCAATTTTGACCCATATAATCATATATTATATCATATATTTATATTGATTTTTTTATGACATTTCATGACATTTCATGATGGCATCAGTTTTCACTCTGAATGCGCGCAGTTTGGTGCTGTTATTGCTCCAACGCCGGCAGCTGAGTGGAATGTTGGACAATTGTTGCCCTTTGCTTGGAAGATAATATTGGATGAATGAATATTATATATAACTATAACTATAATATATTATATGTAATTCTCTCAGCATATCAGACCTGGCTTGCTGACGACAAATCCAGATTTCAGATGGCCAGAACATGCCCAACTTTTGATCAGTTTTGAGAACATTTGGTTAGAGTTCCAAGTCACCTGCCACATATCCATGTGGCTATGGCTGAGCAAAAACATGTAGTGACTTGCCCCCAAATTCAAATAAATTCAACATCTTTTTGTATCCGACTGCTTTTGCATAAGCATCCCCCCAAGTCATGGGAACCAAAATGAACCAAAGGATGCCAAGTTGGGTTGAGCCGTTCCGATTCGTTCCGATCATCAAAGATCATCAAAGATCCAAATCTCAGCTGTTCTCTTCAGGATCTCTGACTTCTCCTTCGTTCTTTTTGGCGGCTATGATGACAACGTGCGCCGTTGAAGCGTCGTGGGAGGGTGAAGTCAAAAGTCGGTTAAATTCCCGCTGTGTGGTGCTTATCCGGTCATGGCAGAAAACATGAGAAACCATGGATGAAAGCACAAGTTCCAATCAAATCCCATGGTTTATCAGTTTATCATTGTTTATCATCATTTTTTGATATTAGTGTTTCCTGTGTTTTCCTATGAAATCCCATGGTTTATCATATGTGTTCTGCTCATTTTTCCGCCCGGCCCATGCCACGAAAAAAGGCCCGGCTGGTGGCGGACCAGTGGAGATGGAAACTCGGCATATCTCGGCACTTTACCGGTGGAGCCTTTTTAAATGGGCGACCAAGATGATGTTAAAAATGGTGGTTAGTTAATAGTGGTTAATAGTGGTTAATAGATGTTAATAGTGGCTAATAGTGGTTAATGGTTTATTCACCATATGTTAAATCTGAATTTAAATCTTGGATGACCACAAAGACAATTCAGACCTGGAAACAATTTTCCAGCCAGGGATCAGAATAAAAAAACACATCCGGATCTACCCGATCACTCACAATACCAGGGGACTGCTATCAATTTTGGGCATCCTGTTGCCAAAGAAACTGCGCCAAGGACAGGAGAAAATACCACATTCACCTGTGATATCCAAGAGCCTGCCAGTGTGGAATCTCAGACAAGACAAAGATATGCAAACATTTTTGGGCTTGCCTCCTTTTGAAAGGAAGGTCATGGGTTTCATCCAATCCCCTCTGGCATGCCATGCTTGATCCAGGAATTCAACATATACACGGACAGTTTGGTGTAGCTGAAACATGGAGCTTGTGACTTTTCCGGCAGGTGTCCTCTGACCGAGCCCTTCGACTGTTTTGTTTCACAAAGATGAGCAGCGCAGAGCAGGGGCTGTCAAAAGGAGGGGTTCATAAGCAGAGTGATGTACTACGCCAGCCTGTGCTAATGCCCCAGACATAACTTTTCCATACATATATACTTTGCTAGTCATTTGGTTTGATGTCCCATTTATGCGCAGCTGTTGGGTCCACCTGTGGTCAGTTATTGGCCAGTTATTGGTCAAAAACCACAGCTATTCGTCTGAGATGGACAGGGGGATGAGCATCCCGGCCTTGGATCATATTGGGTGATATGTGCCGCTGAGCACTGACTCAATCTTGTGAAAGGATATGAAAGGATCTGGATGGCCCATGTTCTCGGCATTTGATTGCTATCCTTGTACTGTGGATGGATACTGTAATCCATCAGTGAAACCAATTCACGAACAAGCAGATTCCAAAGCAAATGCCATGTGTTCCAACTTGACTGCAAGATCTGAGAGTACTGAACCCATGGGCCATGGACCAATTTGCAATTTTTGTGTAGTACCAACATGTTGCAACTTCAATGGTTGGGTTTAATGGACAATTTTTTCAAGAAACCATCATTTATACCATCAGCATCATCAGCCCCTTGGCCCGCGATTTTTGCGATGAAAAATGGGACCTGACTATGGCGACCGGCATTGTGATGGTTACAGGCTGGCTTGGTACTGACGAGAGCAAATCAGGTGATTCCCAGACGATGGGAAAATGTGAGCGTGAAATCCCACATGGTATCATGATTTATCCATAGATTTATCCATATTTATCCCCAAATATTGATCCATAGCTGAGATTTTATTTGATAAAGACCTTTATTTAAGTGTGTTACTAGTCCAGTTTCCTATAGATTTATCAGATTTGATTTATAGAGACATTGGATTTTCCTGCTGATGTGTGAGATACAGCTGAGCCGGTGGGGATGACCGAGCCTCCTGAGGCCCTGGGATTTTTGGGCGGCGGTGCGGCCATATGGTGTAGATTTCATGAGCAAAGACCAAAAAGGTTCATGCAGAAAGAAACCTCTAAAGGAGAGGTCATATAGTTGAATAATAATATATATATATTACATATATCACATATAATTATATATATTACATATATCACATATATATATTACATATATCATATATATATATATATATTACATATATCACATATATATATATTACATATAGCACATATATATATATATAGAGCACATAACATATATATATATATTACATATATGACATACATATATATATATTACATATATATATATTACATATATATATATATTACATATATATATATTACATATATATATATATTACATATATCACATAAATATATTACATATATCACATATATATATGTATATATATATATATATCACATATATATATATTACATATATCATATATATATATATATATTAAATATATCACATATATATATATATATCACATATATATATATTACATATATCACATATATATATATATTACATATATCATATATATATATATATTATATTACATATATCACATATATTACATATATCACATATATTACATATAGCACATATATATATATACAGGCATCTGACAAAGTCGTACCTGTTTCAAGAAAAAATCGTTGTGCCTTGGGCAGAAAAGCATTTAGGCATGACTTAGGCATGACTTCTTGGATACAGCGTTTACACTGGTAAGTGCCATTCAAAAACACGCTAGGCATGACTTAGGCGTGACATTGTCGTTTCCCTGTAGCACATAACATATATATATATATTACATATATTACATACATATATATATATATATTACATATTATATATATTACATATATCACATATAAACTACATATATCACATATATATATATATTACATATATCACATATATATATGTTACATATATCATCATATATATATTACATATATCACATATATATATATTACATATTTCACATATATATATTACATATTTCATATATATATATTACATATATCATATAGATATATATTACATATATCACATACAGTATATATATTACATATATCACGTATGTATATATATATATATTACATATATCACGTATATATATATATTACAATATATCATATACATGTATATATATATTACATATATCATATATATTTAATATATCATATATATAATATATCATATATATATATATAATACATATAACATATATATATATATATACATATATCATATATATATAATACATATAACATATATCACATATATATAATACATATATCATATTTATATATAGGGTGAAGGCTGGGGGTTCCCCGGAAGCCAATTGCATTTTATTTGTATGGATATGGAAAATGTTGATTTTACACTGTGTTTTACAGTGTTTTATGCTTTTCTCTGAGAGTGTTTGATCAGCCAAAGTTTCAATGTCGGCGCGGATAAACTTGACGTTTGTCCGCGCAGAAAACATGATAAATTTACATCTTCCATGGATGACCAAACATGTGTGCAACATTCTAACCATTGGAATTGCGGTTTTATGCATTTTTGGTCGTTTTGTTGATAACTAGAAAATGTCATAATTCACTGGAGAACCATGGACGAAATGAACATCACACCTTTTTCATCTTCACGTCCACAAAGGCTTTTTGAAGCAGTTGCTTGGAGCGAGAGCACCATTGGCCTTCTGCAACGTAACAACATCTTCAACGAAGCAACATCCTCAAGGTTTCCACAACTCTCAATCCAACACGCTTCACATGACGTTAGTACACCCCCCACCCCCCCACCCCCCCTTCTCTAAACAACAACGATACTTGCAACGTAACAACATCCTCAACAAAGCAACATCCTCAAGGTTTCCACAACTCTCAATCCAACGGGCTCCACATGACGTTTACACACCCCCCCACCCCCCCACCCCCCCACCCCCCATCTCTATACCGTAACGACGTTTCTAGCACAGGCTCAAGACTGAGGGTTCCTATATATACATAATTATTTAATATTATATTTATATATAACATATATCATATATGTACATAATAATATATATATGTACATAATAATATATATTACATATATCATATATATATGATTACATATATCATATTTATATATATATATATTTTTTTAACGTATATCATTTCATATTTATATATATATATATTACATAATATATCGTGTATAAAAAATATATACATATATTACATAATATATCATATATATATATATATGTGATTACATATTTTATATATATACATATTTGTATATTTATATATGTTTATTTATATATATATATATATTACATATATCGTATATATACATATATTACATATATTACATATATTATATATATATATTTGGTTACATATATATATATATGTATTATAAATGTATCCCCGTTTAAAAGGAATGCCGTGGGATGGCTACACCAGCAACATCCAACACTTTGAATTTCTGCAGGATGCAGCGGCAGCTTCCTCTTCCGAAGGGGCCATTGGTGCCTACGTCGGAAGCTCGTTTCAATATCAGATGATATACATGAAAAACAAACAACAACAACAACAACAACAACAACAACAACAACAACAAAGACAACAAAGCATCTTGTATATATATATATATGTTATATGGTACAACGGCAGAATGTATAAAAAACTATTATATAATTTATGTAATATTATATATATAGTCTGTGGTTCATGATAGTCCATACCCCCAAACGGTAAATCATGAGGACAAAGCACTGCACTTTGCTACAGAAACCCTGGGGCCTGGGCATGATTTTTCATTTGGATGATCGATTCTCCAATCGCGAACTGAAACAATCTGAAACATCCATAGAACGCAGAGAACTCAATGGACTTTGAATGATGTTGATGGATTTTGCGCAGATTAGATCCCTTATGATCCCTTCATCTTTTGAAGTGTCTCAGACTGATTTCGAACAAGTTCTATGTTTTGATCATTTTTGATCTGTTGAGTTGAGTCAACAAGGCTGATAGCAACAGGTTGTGAGGTGCGCCCAAAAATCCCCCAAATCAGCTGCTCCATATCGAGGTGGCGGTGGACTTTGATGATGGTCCAGAGTTGGTGGCTGAGAATTCGTCGCTGGAAAACTTTCAGCTGTCGCTCTGTTTCCGTAGGCAATTCTAATCAATTCTACTATTCAATGTGGCCCTCAGAATGTATATGGGTATGACCTAGGGCACCAAATTTTGACGGATTCCACATTTTTCTGTTGTTTAGCTGTTGTGATCTGAAGACCGACCAAGATTTTGACTCATACCCTCATGGATTTGTCTGAAAATGGATACTCTCTATAAATCCATATAAATCCAATGGTTTACCAACGACCAACGCGCATTTTCCATTTGAGCCCCAGCTGTTTTTTCCTATATGTTTTTCTTTTTTTTCTCTCTTTTCGTGGCCCAAAAGGATGGATGGTACCAGGGTGTCCCCCAGTTTATTGGACCAAGGACAGGCCTGACGGCTTTGACGTCTGAGGCGACGGGCTGAGTTTGGTTTGAAACTGGGGTTACACCATGTAGAACATGGTAGAACCCATCCAAATCCACTGGTTAGTTTTCATCTGATCATATCTTATGAGATTCCTAGTTGAATGATACATTGACTGACCGTATTTCAGATCATTTTAGGGGTGCCCTTAACCACAGGCACTTGAGAGCCGTGGCAGGATGACTTGTGCGATCCGTGCTACTGGAAGTTCCAGGAGGTGGCTCTGCAAAGTGATGGTTTCTCCATGGCTCAGTTGAAATGGGTCAACAGATGTCAACAGTTTGTTTTTCGACATGGATCACCAGATATCACCAGTACCAAACTTTCACACTTGCATCTGATGTGCACACGTATGCACACGTGAAATTTTAACAAGCACTATTCCTGGCATTCAGAATATTCAGACTGCCCAGCTGCAGATATCTGCGGATGGCATAGTGAGGTCCATGGTTTTACGCCCAAATTCAAGGTGCTCTTCAAAGTTGCTTGTCGCAGCTGATGAATCTTGCGGAATCTGCGATTCTGTTTACTGAATTCAACAAGGACCACTCTCTTTTGTGGACGCTGGATGTTTTATAATGTTTTATGATTGAATTTACAATGTTGTTTGTTTATAAAGTAAGTTCGCATGTATGTGAGTATATGCTGATTTGGATGTTGCAGACTGCTTCGGTTCACTGTGTATCGTCTTTGGTTATGCAACATCAGGGGAGATTGAGCTAAAGATAGATAGGACATGATAGGACGCAGGACGTTTCAGTAATGAAAGGATACTGTAACATATAATACATTTATAATACCATATTGACTGTAAGTCCAGATTGCCCTGTTTTTCACGGTCAACTTAGTCAACTTGGAAAATGCCTCGCCAAGGATGGTTTCACATCTTTCCTCACCACTTTGTCAGAGTCTTACAGGGACAGGCGTTTTTGTAGTTCATACCATTCATACCTGAAGACAACGATGCAAGCCTTTGTTTATCGAAGTGATGCCCACCTGATGTGGTGTTTTTTGTTCTTCCTTCGCAGGGAGATATGAGCCTTGAAAACATGCTAGGCCAAGTACAGAAGATGGCGTCAGCTGCCCAGAATTTAGCGATTCGAAGATTCCATGTCTCGATATGTCTCGATGCCTGGCCGAAGTTCGAAATGACATTCTTGAAGTCTGAACTGATTCTGAACTCTGCAGATGATTGTCCCCTGGGACGACCACTCGCTTGTACACCCTAAATTTCACTCGCTTGTACACCCACTTTTTCCCTCGCTTGTACACCCATGTAAATCATCATCTTTCTCTTCATCGTCATCATCATCGTCGTCGTCATCCTCATCATCATCATCATCATCATCGTCATCGTCATCGTCATCGTCATCGTCATCATCATCATCATCATCATGATCTCATCCACACTATCACCATTAGCATCATCTTCAGCATCATCATCATCCAGATCTTTTCGACAGCACCATCATCACAGTCAGCATCAGCATCATCATTTCGAGCATCATCATTGTCATCATAATCATCCCCTCGACCGGAACCCGCGCGTGGCGGCGTTGACAACTGTGAATCAGCTCTTTGATACAAAATGTTTCAAACGTGAGGTTTTGGTATATTTGTTTTTGTTTAAAGCTCTTTTTCGTGGCAATTCCATGGGGTAGTTTTGTTGGATCGTTTCGTGCTGGTGAAATGCTGTTTTTTCTGTTTTGTAAGAAAAACAATAGGGGCGGCAACGAGCGCCTGCGAGTCATTATCCCACGCCTGCCAGTCGAAATCGGGACGGCTTGCAATTTGAAGAAGAAGATAACAACGTAGCTCCAAGTGATGTTAGAAGAGGCAGCTACGTAGTTGCAAGTCATGTTAGAAGAGCCAACAACGTAGTTGCAATTTGAAGAAGAAGATAACAACGTAGCTCCAAGTGATGTTAGAAGAGGCAACAAAGTAGTTGCAAGTGATGTTATAGAAGAGCCAACAACGTAGTTGCAATTTGAAGAAGAAGAAGATAACCACATAGTTGCAAGCGATGTTAGAAGACAAAAGGTTAATACCTTTCCCCACCCCACCCCACCTCGTGAACGTCAGTAGAGAAGTTAGTAACGTTCTGGAAAGTTCTAAGTGGACAGAACGTTAATACTTCTCCCCACTCCACCCCACCCCATTCCATGAACATCAGTAGAGAAGTTAGTAACATACTGCAAAATTCTAAGTGGACAGACTGTTAATTTCCCTCCCCATCCCATTCCACTCTACCCCATCTTATGAACGTCAGTAGAGAAGGTAGAAACGCACTGGAAAGTTCTAAGTGGACAGAACGTTAATACCCCTCCCCACCCACCCCACTCCATGAAAGTCAGTAGAGAAGTGAAGCACGGTTTTTCCGTAAGATGACGAAAAGTAAAAGTGTGCGTCACTACATTTTAGTTTTTCGATTTCCCAGCATAATCATGATCATCATCGTCACCATGATCATCATCATCACCATGGTATGCATCATTATCTCATTCACAACACGTGCATTAGCATCAGCATCAGCATCATCATTGCCAGCATCATCAGCATCAACATCATCATCATCATCATCATCATCATGTTCAGCATCTGCGGATTCGGTTAGTGTGGCCGTGAGGAAGTGCCCAGTGTTTGAGCTTCAGACTTCTAGACTGTTCGATGCGTCCTTTTCATTTTCCGTCGATTGTGCATTTTCATTATTCAGCATGTGCTCATTTTTACATAATTATTTGATTTCTTTCCATCAGTTTGCCAAGATGTCAGTGGAGCAATTTCGATGCAACTGGACTCGGAGGTCGTTACGTGCATTACTCTTGGATAAAGAAACATGAATACGTCATCTTGCTTTGTGTTTGCGCGGAATGTCAACAGGTCACTAGGAATGAGGAGTAGGCAACGGATAGCATCAGTTTCCGCGAGACGTGCAAAGCACGCGGAGCGGTTAGAAAATACTCAATGTGAAGGAAGAAGGTTTCAATCTGGAATAGTTTGGAGGAAGCTCGCTGTCACAGGTCTGCGTTGTAAAGATAGTAGACTTAGACAGGGCCGAAATCTGCTAGAAAAAAGTGCCCGATGCGGAGTCGATGTCGGGTCTGCGTACACACAGTCACGAACTCAGATAGAACCTTTAGGAACAAACAAACACACAGCGCCCTCTTGCAAACAGGAATCGGGTGAACACATTTTTTCATCAGAACCACACCCCCCCTTCAAGAGGAGAGCCGGGATGACAGCACCGTTCATTTTAGGACGGCAGCGTCAACTGAATGCGTGCCCCCACCATGCTACCAATCATTCCCACACCACACCTCGATGCTGCAAAGGCAAACGGGGTCGGCGGAATATATTGACCAGATATCACCGATATTTGGAATGGAAGACTTCACGTTCAGTTCACAGACGCTTATGGCGTAACATTAAAAGTTCTGGTAGCGAGGCGATGGGGAAGGTGATTGCAACCTCTTCGCCTGGTGTTGCAATTCAAGAAGCTAACTGGCTGTATGACTACCCAGAAATTTCATCTAAGGCGAACAAAAAGCACGACAACAGAAGCAAGTCTTCAAGCACCAGGAACTATTTCAGAGAATATGCTTGCAAACGTAATGTAATACATGCTTGGAACTGCCAGAAATCAAGAGCTGAGAACCGGAAAATCAAAAAACATATCAGAAAAACTTGTCACAAAAAATGGCAGAACCCTGCCAAACCCCCGGTCAGTGAACCTGACACACTTGTACACACCAACTCATTACCTTACGGTCAGACTTTTGTCATTGCAACTTTAAATTGCAGAGGCCTAAACGAAGCGGGTAAACGTGAGCAAATTATGGAAATAATGCACCAGCACAAAATTGATCTTATTGCCCTTCAAGAAACGAAAATAAATCACTCCATTGAAGAACTTAAAGTTTTTCGTAACCAAAAATACCTCTTTCGTTTTAGTTCCAGTGTCAACAAAAAAACCCAAGCTCCAGAACCACAAATCCCAAAAGCAAAAGCCAAAGCGAACGCGCAAAATAATGGGACAGAACACCATGGCGTTGGTTTCGTGGTTGGCCCCAAGCTGCAGACTGCATTGAAAGATTGTATTCCATACAGTAGTAGATTAATTCAAATCAAATTTCACAATCATGGACCCGATTTAAGTTTTATTAGCCAATACGCTCCACACAGTGGACGGCCGCAAGAAGAAAAAAATCATCACTGGGAAACTTTACAAAACATTATCATGGACCGTCCTCAAAATTCTCCAACCTACATTCTTGGTGATGCAAATGCTCGCCTGCACGGCTGCGTTAATGAAGTCGAAGAACAATGTATCGGTCACCACGTTTTTGGTTATGGCGCTCAACATGTAGGATCACTCCCAGAGGATCAAAAAGAGAACCGACAACTACTTATTGATTTTTGCCTTTTCGCAGATTTCCTGATCATGAACACGTTGTTCCTAAAACCTACTAGCAA
Organism: Cladocopium goreaui; assembly: GCA_947184155.2. Classification (NCBI taxonomy): domain Eukaryota; class Dinophyceae; order Suessiales; family Symbiodiniaceae; genus Cladocopium; species Cladocopium goreaui. The sequence goes on along the minus strand of CAMXCT020000380.1, from coordinate 659,378 downwards.
AAAATGCACTTTCAAAGAAACAGCCACTGAAGGTTTTACTGCCCCCTGGTCCCCAGACCGCTTCGCTCAAATTGATTTCATCTTAGCGCCACGTGCCTTTAAAAACAGCATTCTTGATATCTCGGCTAGAACAGATATTGCGTTTAATAGTGACCACAGCATTGTGACAGCTAATTTGCGGGTAAAACTGAAAGCTCAACCTAAAAATGCGCCCACTACAGTGGTGCGATTTCATCAGCCAACCGAAAGCCAAAAGCAACAGTACAATGACGCCATCCGCCATTGTTTCAATGCCAGTGCTGAATCCCAGCACATCTATGGGGTCGCCAAATTTGTTCAAACTATGAAGCAAGCTGCCGAACGAATTTTGCCTCGTAAAAATAAGGCGATAAACCGTAGTTACATCTCGGGGACTACCTGGAATCTAATAGAAGAACGACAAAAAGCTAGGGAAAATGGCGATTGTGTGGAAGAAAGCCGGCTCAATAAGGAAGTGTCTAAAAGTGCGAAGCGTGATAAACAACAATGGAAACTCAACAAATTAGAAGATCTCACAGACTGTCGGGAATGTTGGAAAAACATAAAGTTTGAAAAGTCAAATTTCACCCCGAATTTTTATAGCATGAAGGACGTCCATGGAAATCGAGTCCCGAATTCTCAAAAAGCGAGTGCGCTTGCCGATTACCTTCACTACAAACATTGGGGGCCAAACGAAGTTTCAACGCCGATTGATAATACTAAGCTCATGGTCCTCCAAAACATTCAGGCCGAAATCGGAATTTTCCAAAGCTCTGAAGTCACAGAAGCAATCCACAGGCTGAAAACAAATAAAGCGCCTGGGCCAGACGGTTCAATTGTGGAACTTTTCAAATATTTGGACTCTAGCAACGTGGACTCACTTACAAATTGCTTAAATGCATTATGGCGTGCAAAATTGGTCCCAGATGATTTTACCCAAGCTCACATAGCAAGCTTGTACAAAAAGGGCGATCATGAAAATCCTGAAAACTACCGACCAATTTCTTTGCTTAATGTTTCATACAAAATTTACGCCTATATCTTGAAATCAAGACTAGCTATGGCGCTTGAAGAACACCTCAGTCCGACGCAGTTTGGTTTCAGAGCATCCAGATCCACTATTGACCCACTATTTTGCCTAAGAAGACTCACGGACGTCGTAGAACAAGGTCACGATAAATTAATTCTGATCTTCCTAGACTGGGAAAAAGCTTTTGATAAAATTAGTCATGAAAAAATGTTCCAATCCCTCCACAGAATGAGTATTCCAGTTGAAATCCTTGATGCCATAAAAGCTATTTACCAGAAACCGATGTTTCAAGTGATGCACCGAGATAAATTTTCGTCATGGTTGAGCCAACGTACTGGAATCAGGCAAGGCTGTCCCCTCAGCCCATACCTATTCATTGTGACAATGCACGTGCTATTTCATGATGTTCACCGCAGATTCAACGACCCACGCTACGCAAAAACTTTCCAAGGAATTAATTTCCACGAATTGCTGTACGCAGATGACACATTAATTCTGACCAAAAGCTTTGCCAGTGCTAACCAATACTTGCACCTTATCGAAGAAGAATCCCAATATTTGGACCTCAATCTAAACAAGTCAAAATGTTGCTACATTGCTTTCAACTGTCGCGGTTCTATCGCTTTCCAAAATGGGGATCCCATGAAGTCGACCGATGAATCTACTTACTTAGGAGCTTCTATCACTCGCACGGTCAATCCCAAACATGAAATAAGACGACGAATCTCAGCTACGATGGCCATTTTGAAAAAATTGGACATTTTCTGGGGAAAAGCGCAATGCAACAGATCTTGGAAACTGCGCGTTTTCAATGCAGTAATTACTAGCAAAGTTCTCTACGGCCTAGAAACCTTGGAACCAACTGAGTCAGCTGGACGTCTTCTTAACACGTTCCAGCTCAAGGGCTTACGAAAGATTCTGAAATTACACACAACATACATACAACGCCACAACACCAATGAATACGTATACCGAAGGGCAAATGAAACCCTTAACGCGCCGACTACAGGTTTCGATCGAAAAATCAAACCTCTGACCGAAATTTTGGAGGAAAGAAAACTCAAATTACTCGGACACATCCTCAGGAGAGACAGAAACCACCCTCTTCACCAAGCAACTTTTTCAACAACATCCGCTCTCCCGAGAGAAACTGAAATGCGAAGAGTCGGAAGACCCAGACAGTTTTGGACCAGTAACAATATGCAAAAAGCATAGGAAGTGATAAGAAACACAGACCCATCGGCACCCCAAATCCCATTCGACAGATATAACAGAGAGATACGGGAACGAATCATCGAACAAGCCCATCTTTACCAGCCCCCTTTTCACAAAGGAAACGGTTGAAGACTACACAGCTCAAACTCAGTGTGAATGACTCTCAGTGTGAACTATTCTCAATGTGAAGCTCTCCAGTGTGAGACACTTTCAGTGTGAACTACTCTCAATGTGAAATATCATCAATGTGAAGGCTCTTAGCAATAATTGGAAACTTGTTCTCTATACTTTCACAAGTGAGCGTGGCCTTAGGAGTGTATATCTTTTAATTCAAAGCTAGTTAGTGCCTACGACCTTTAGCGTTGACCAAGCTGGAGGTTTTGGCAAAAAAAAAAGGGGTTCGAGCAAAAACAAGGTCGTTAAGATATGTTAAGGGTCATGCTTAACATGACTCGTTGGGGAACCAAGTTGTAGCAGACCGTTGTTCGGGCGAAGAAGCCATGAAACGTCCGTGTGGGAAACTGAAGCGGCCGGCTTCTGCGCATTTCCCTTGTGAAGCATCACTTCCTATGTCAGCTGGTCTGAGCCGTGGAGAGGTGAAGGAGCGCATCCGATCGTGGGCGCGGGAAGTTTCTGGCAAGGCGATTGATCTTTCGCTTCCCAGAATGATAAGCGGCCAGACTCCTACCGATATAATTTCCAGTGCATTTCCTGTGAGCGTTGTGGCTTCAAAGGAATTGGAGTCTACCAGCATGACAGTGCAGCCGCTTGGCAGTAGCAGCTTCATGTTGGGGGTGTCTTGGGTGGATTTTTTCTTGTGAGGACAGTGTCAAGAGAATGTTACAGTAGGGAAGTAGCGACCGGAATTCCGGCAGGACATAAGGCGTCATATTTCTTTCATATTTCTTTGCTTCTACAGGTATAGCTTAGGTAAATCTCAAACCTATGCTCTTTAGCAAGGTATTTGGATACCTTTTGCACATACGTATACGCATGTGCCAAACATAACGTCAAATCACACATAAGTAAACCCATCCAGCCACATTGGAAACACATAAAGAAACACTAAGATCAAACGTCAAGCAAACACATGAAAACACAATTCATTACATATAAAAACACATACACTAACGCATATGCAAACATATATCATATATAATGTTGGCAATGTTCACATATGAGTCGTCATATCACTCACATCATCATCATACAAATTTTAAAAAAAGATAATGTCATAGTTATGAAAATTAAAGATGTAAAATGCAAGAAGTCTGCATCGGTGATGAGTGATAGGCATCGGGGATCAGTGATAAGTGATGAAGTGCAAAAACGGTTTCGCACAGCACTGTCAATGCAACACATTTTCCAACTGTCCCTCAGCTGGGTCGGTCTTTGCGTTGATGGGAGCCTGTGCTGTTGCATGGTGCTGCGCTCAATTTCCACTATTTCCATTCGGAATCATCATTGATTCAAATCGTGACATAAGATAAGAGATATATATATAACTGATACTGATATAACATATGGGTACTCCATCGCTGACACTCAACCTAAACAGTAACCTATGGCATACCGGTATACACATATGCATGTGCAAGTATATATGAGTGAAATGTAGTGTGTATGGCATTGTGTAATAGTGTTTATGTATATGTTTAAGATCTTATTTTTGAAAAATAAGGTCTTATACATATGTCTTGCCTTATGTGTTTGTATATGTTTAAGATCTTATTTTTGAAAAATAAGATCTTATACACATGTCTCTGCTTATGTATTTGTATATGTTTAAGATCTTATTTTTGAAAAATAAGATCTTATACGCATGTCTTTGCTTATGTTTTTTTTAGTGTTTATGTATGTGTATAAGATCTTATTTTTGAAAAATAAGGTCTTATACACATGTGCTGACACATGTCAACATTGACTTGTACACTAAGCGCGCGCAAGCAGGCACATGTACGCACACATGTGGGTACATATGAGTACACATGAGACACATATGACACATATGTGTAATGTAAATGTAATACATGTGTTTGCATATGTGCTTGCATATGTGTAATTATGTGTTTGCATATGTGTACACATATGTATAAGATCTTAAAATTGCAAATTTTTGAGAAAATAAGATCTTATACATATGTTGGCACATATAAAAACATATAATTAACACATATGGCAACACTAACCAACACAAACACATACACAAACAAAACATATGCAGTGCGCAAATCAACATGCGATTTGATATGTGACGGTATGCGCAAGACATGCGCCGCCTTTTGCCTAAGCTTGTGTTAATACATGTGTGACCACATGTGCATCTGTAAATGTTCCTGATGTATCCTGTAGTGTTAAGCTTTGTGTTCATATGTGTTATAAAAATGCACTGTATGTGAAATACATGTGTTGAACACATGCCTGACACATAAGGTGCACATGTCTCTTCACATATCTAACACAAGTCACCCACATAGCACACACATGTCTCGCACATATACCAACATTGACAGTACATATGTGAAACATCATTTCCCGGTGTCACTGCACATGCCAAAACCTTCAATGTCGATTGACCTGCGCATGGTCCATGGTCCATGGTCCATGGTCTTAAGTTCATATATCTACATATCGTTTTCACACTCTATGTTTGTCAGACATGCTTTCACTTTCTGAAGCAACCAGCTTCAAAACAAACCGGCCAAATCAAACGACCGTTCCTGCTGATCATGACAAGGACGATGATAGTGATGATGATGATGGTGATGATGATTACTGTGTCACGCTACTGCAGCACATCGTTATCATTATCGTCAATCATAGTAACATCAATCATATCATCATATCATATCATATCTCTCTGACTGACCTTGTGCCTCCCGCCCTGTGCCCTAGTCAGGGACCTGTAATGCGACGAAGGGCCGCTGTGGTGTTGGCAAGCGGCGTTTGCGTTTGTTTGTGTTTAACATGCGTTTGCACTTGTGAACCTCTTATGTCATCCTATGTGTTGTTATGTGTTTGGCTATGCGTCGGCTTATGTTTGCTTTGATGTTTGCTTGCGCGCTGTCTTGCGTTAGCATGTGCAACCATATACGACATGTCTTACGTATGTCACCCACATCTACATGTACATGGCAACGTCATCTCTCTAAAGAGCATTAGGAAACCATTGGTTTGGGATCAAGCTAAGGTATAGCCTTCATGTGTTTGTTAGCAAAGGCATCCAGAGTCATTGTTCTTGTATGTGATGTTTCTCTAGTTGCTTATTCCCCAATGAACATCACTGGTAAACATGTGGTATATCATTGGGAAATACGCTTATCACAATCCATGAGAAGGAAAATTGTTTTTGAGGTCCTTTTTGGAGAACAGTTTTCATTTTATCTCATCTTGTGAGTGTGCGCTGTTGGAGTGTCACATTGCAACACAATTCAACTTAAAGACCCCAGCGCTTGTGAATTGATGTTTCCATTGGTGTGGATTGGCTCTTCACTATCTAATCATCAAGCATCTTCTATATACTGTAAGCTGTTCTGAAGGTCATTTCGCCAACACAGGAGCAGCGTCATCAGGTGCGAGTGGGGCAGCTTTTAGCTATTATATATATATACATATATATATGTTTATTGTATATTATATATATAATACATATAATACATATAGTGGATGTAGAAGGATGTCGGACAATATAAAGTTGCTGTAATATTTGCATTCTGTTGCACTGGATGTTTGAAAATCCTCTGCTTATATACTTTTGGACACTTGTATCCACATAGACTCAGTGCCACATAGTAGACCATGTATGATAATATGCAGTAGATATAGAATATCATAGTAGGAAAGTAGGCAACGCATTGCCAAGCACTTGTATTGCTCTGTATACTCTCGTGCAATTGGTTCAAGGAAAAAACAACGACACCGCTCTCAAATCGTGTGGCGTTTGTGGGAGGAGATGAAGAAGGACGGTGTCTCGTTGGAGTCAACAAGTGTAGATGATGTGTCAAAGGATGCATTTGTTTCTGCCATGCAAACGTCAGACACTGAAGACAGTGTCAAAGGCACTACCTCATTTGGAACCAGCAAGAGGACAAACACCCGTTCGGAAGCTTGCCGCGGCCCGGGCAGAAAGGCTTCGAGATTCTTCAGGTCCATGGTATACCAAGGCAAAATGATTGCTGCCGAAGTGGATAAACTGAACCCTGAGGAAAGGAAGCGCCTGTACAAGGAGATGCGCCTGTACAAGGCCAAATCATCACAATTGACGACGGGGATCATACGGCAGCATCATGCCGAACAGGCTGAACAGTTCAGAGGAGATGGCACCAACCTCTTAGAAGAAATGCTTCGAGAAGGTGTTTGGCCAGATAAAGACGTTGAAGCAGTAGAGCCAACCACTGAAGAAAAGAGAAGCATCCACAGCCGAATTCTGAAGGATGGCATGTGTCTGGCATGCGGCAAGCAGTGTGATGACAGTCACGCAATGTCCAGTGCGCACCAACGGGTGCTCAAGGAAGAGTGCCAGCTCGACCGGCTGTTTGGCCCGCCGGCTGGGTTTGGCCTGCGGCGATGGGGTTCCGGTTGCAAGGTTTGCACCAGAAAGGGCCTCATGGAATACTTTGGTGATGCTGTCTTCGAGCTGCCCAAAGGTGCTGGTGGAGAAATTTAGGGCCCAAATTTCTCCATCAGCACCTTGGGCAGCTCGAAGACAGCATCACCGAAGTATTCCATGAGGCCCTTTCTGGTGCAAACCATTTAGGGCTGGCCGCTGTGCATTCTTGAAGCGTCTTGGGTTTGTTTAATTTGATTTTTGTTTTTATTTCTGTGCCCAATGGGGAGAATCCATCATCTGGGGATTCCATAGTATAGGTTTTTATTGGTCTTTTTATTTTTGAGCCCCTTTAGCAAATCCAAGGCGTGGACGCAGCAAAAATGCCAAAAGACATGTGATAACCAACGAGTCCATCACAGGGTTTCACTTTGCCGCTGTCAAGTACGATGCAAGCAGCGGCAAGTACGGGAATTCCACATACGACAAGACAATGCTGCGTCTTTACCACGAAATTCCCGATGACGGCCCACTCCCTGACCCAAATGCAAGTGGGAGTGGGGAGAATGCTAATCACATCACATGGTGGCCTGTTATGATCTTGCAATTGCATGATGATTCAGTTCAAGTGGTTCGGGAAGTGACACTTGGACATGTTTATGCCATTATTTGCTTTTACCAGGTTGTCACGAACCCAGTTTGGGCCTGGACAATGGAAATCGTGGAGACGTGATTTCCAGTCATCCGCTGTCCATGGCAAAGGGTGCCTGCACATCAGTCAGTGTTTGCATTTGAAATGCTTCCGGTCTAACATATTGTGTAAATTATGTGTTCGTAATTATATACATCTTGGATCTAGAATCATGTCAGATAATAAACAAATACCATGTTAGTGTATCTATATCTATATATATATATATGTATATGTTAGTATATATATATATGTATATGTTAGTATATATATATATAAATGAATTAACACAACATGTATATATGATTATATATGTAAATGTATATGTTGCTATGCTATTTACTGTGGTTGATATAATTCACTAGATTTTCTTGTTTTGGCAATGCACCTCAGCTGGTACCCTGACTCTGTAGCGTTGTGGCGTTTGCGCCGGGCCTATGGATGATGGGGAAGGCATGTGAGCCAGGGATGCCAGGGAAAATGGTGGCTGGGTCCAATCCAATTGGCAATGTTGTTGGCTCTGCAAAGCAGAAGAAGTGACAAATTCCCAGTGTCATGTGCAATCATGTTGCTTTGATCATAGATTTCCTGACCTTTGTACAAGTCGCGAATGATTTGGTATGATTTTGTATGTAGCTTGCACAAATCCAAAATGTGTTTGGTTTTTGGTTTCACATCTTTTATAACCTGATTGTTGTGTTGTGGCGCTCACGCCGGGCCAACATCAGTGCGCACGCAGTGAGTGAGTGATTCTAATTATTTGAATGGACAATGATGCACGACGGTACTCGTCTACAATTCATATGCATCTCATAGAATACGATGTATAGATTGGACATGTTGTGATGAAACAATTTATGTAATTGTATATTCAATGTCATTCAATCATTTTGACTATTTCGCAGCATTCAGCTTCCAGACTACTTCGCAACATTCAGCTTCCAAACATAGACAAATTTACTTGCAGGAAGCTTTTGTCTCTTGTCTTCATACTTTGTATGTAGTCATGAATCAAATTATATTGGAATTGTGCATCCGTCAGCTAGTAGATTAGTAGATTTTTCAAGTACAGCTGGCTGGACTGCAGTTGTGTATCCAGCCAATGCAACAGCATGCCCCAGACCAATGATGCGCAGATCTAGTGCACAGCACGGCAAGCTTCAAAAGTCGTGGCCGCTTCCGTGGCATCAAGGCATTTCTGTCGCTTGAGTGTGTATGTCCAACTTGACACATGTCTCCAGACCTTTTTCCTGTGCAGCAGGCCTGGGTGCTGGAGGAACAGATGCCATAGGCCTGGTTCTAAGGGGCGACCACTCGCTTGTACACCCCGCTTCTCACTCGCTTGTACGCCCACTATTTCCCTCGCTTGTACACCCATGAAAATCATGATCATGATCATGGGGATCATCATCATCATCATCACCACCATCATCATCATCACCATCATCATCATCATTGTGTGTGTACACAGGAACATGAACGTTATTGTCCCACCCCACCCCACCCCACCGGTATTTGATCATGAAAGAGCAGTGCCTGTGTCTGCAGGACAGCAAGAAAGATGATGAGGTTGCGGTGCCTGTGTGTGCACAGGAACATGAGCGTTATGGTCCCACCCCACCCCGCCCCACCCCACCGGTAACTGATCATGAAAGAGCAGTGCCTGTGTCTGTACGAGAGCAGGAAAGATGATGAGGTTGCGGTGCCTGTGTGTGCACAGGAACATGAGCGTTATGGTCCCACCCCACCCCACCGCACCCCACAGCCAACAATGATGAAAGTGCAGTGGCTTTTTCCAGAATGAGAGATGATGAGGGTGCGCAAGTGAGTGACATTTTGCTCACTGGGTGCGCAAGTGAGTGAGGGTGCGCAAGTGAGTGAAATTTCGGGTGCGCAAGTGAGGGTCTGGCCGTCCCCTGGAGCACAGTCCAGAAAGGGTGCGACTTTTTCCCAGGTAGTAGTTGATGAGGACGGAGATGAGTTTGGGCCCAAACGCCGGTTCAGAGCAGCAAAATTAATGCATTCTATCAACGTGATTCAAATTGCAGATTGCCACTTCTTCTGTACTATTACTATTATATATACATATAGATACTATTGCTGTAGTATCATTTAGTATCTATTATGGAATTACTATTACTGTACTATTACTATCATAGATACTATTAGTATCTATTTGTACTGTATCGCCAATAGTGATTCGCCATGGTTCACCACTACGTTTTTCACCATGACCCGTGTGACCAGTTGCCAAAACCGCCACGTTGGGCAGTGGCATGGTGCACAAACAAGGCACCGTTATGTGCAGATCAAAGAACTTTCAGAAGCCAAGATGAAGGACAACTTGCGAATGGGTCATGCAGTTGAGTTGGTGAATCAAATGGTCTATGAAAGTTTTTTCAAAAAAATAAGTATAGCAATTATAGCTAGCCAAATACATATTATATCATATTACATATACTATAGATATATCTCAATATTATATAGCCTTATACTAATACCATTGTGGTGTCAAAACCAGGGTACGAACATGTACTAACGTATAATCCATTTACCACTTGCAAATTGATCAAATTGGCAAAAACAGGACCATCAAAACTGGCAATATATTTTTTTCAAATTGCCAATTGCCCACTATAAAGCACCATCAAAACTGCATGATGAGGTAGCTGGCAAAAAACATCATACCTGTCCAGGACCCAGGAGATCCTACGATTTTGAGGTGCGCTGGGCGGAGAAGACAAGCGACCAGTGCGATCAGGGTGATTGAATGGCTATCAGATGCTATGCAGATGTGGGCTTGTGTGACTTACAAGATCTTACAAGGCTTGCAATATATACGTTTATATACATACATACATACATACATACATACATACATACATACATACATACATACATACATACATACATACATACATACATACATACATACATACATGGTATATATATACATACATATATATATATGATATATATATATATGCTATGTATATATGCTATATATATATATGCTATGTGTATATATAAATATGCTATATATATATAAATATACGTATATATATATATATGTATATATTAAGCTATATATATATTACATATATGCTATATATATGCTCTATATATATATATATATGCTATTTATATGCTACATATAAATATATGCCATATATATATATATGTCCCATATATATATATATATGTTATATATGTTATGTATGCTATCTTTAATATATAATATGATGTATATATATATATATATACATATATATGCTCTATATTATATGCTATATATACATAATTTGTTGATGTCTCGTTTCAAAATTATCATGAATCACCTTTCACCTGCTCCAATGCTAGGCGCGCCCCTGGAGGCTATGGTTTCATCGAGGTGGTGGAGGAAGCAGAACAGCTCTGGCGTGTGAGATGTGCCAAGAAAAGGTCGATATGCATTTTGGGCTCGCAGTAATTACATGTAATTACACTGTAATGTATCAAATTTATGATATATATGTAAATTAATATATATATGTATATATATAATATATATGTATATAATATATATATATATATGTATACAAAATATATATAATGCATCATTTAATTTCCTAGGCCATGAATACGAATAAATGTTGCGCCTCGGGCAATCATTGCATCTCCAATTGTGACTGTTGCCCAGGCACCAAATACCTGGATATAAGCACGCTGTATACGAGCTACGACTTATTCAATGTGGAGTACATGAGGATGAAGTCCCACCTCCTACACCTCCTAGAGGTGGAATCTGAATAGCTGATGCAGGAGCCTCAAAGAATATTATGGAATATGATGGTATATATATATATATATATCCAGAATAATCCAGAATATTCGTGTTGAAAATAAGTCCCTCTGAGAAGTTGCCACACCTCCAGGATGCTTTCGACGAACCTGAGAAGTTGCAAAGGCGGAAGCTGGAAGCTACATAGACTGACTAGTTCAACGACCTCAAACGATCGTTGGTTGGTTATATAGATAGTTAAATCCTCCCAAAAAAATGGTTTAATTAGTGTAGGTTGATTATTTTCAGGATTGAAGTATGAACGAACATGATCGTTTGCCTACTACAGTTCACGTCAACGTTTCCACAAGTTTTTGTGTGATTCTGTGTGTGTGTGGGTCTGTGGCCAGAAATGCGATGCCATTTTGAAGATGAGTGAAGATAGTCTACAACAGGAAATTCAAGTAAAATGGGAACTCTGGATATACCCTCTGGCAAACTAACAAGCGATGGAAAATCATCATTTCAAACAGGTAAATCAACGAACTAAATGGTTTCAACACTTATGTTAGTCAGTTAGTCATTACCAGAGGGCATAGTATTGGATGATTTTCAGACATGAACCATGCAGATCTACATGGACGCTAGGGATTGAGCCTGCACCATGATTTTCCACACAGTTCACCAAGGATTTGTCTCAAGTACGGGGATAGCCCGCAGAACATACATTCTTTTAGTAGGGAACACGATTCATGATAAAACATGTGGGATGGGGTGCAGGATGTCGAGACCCAGATACACTTCCCACATAATGCAGCAATCATTTTGAGAACATCGGTAATGTCAGGCGATCGACAAAATCTGCTGCGAAAGGAGGCGCTATTTTTTGGGGGGGGCGCGGAGCTAAATTGTTCCAGTGGTTTGTTCTCGTTTTCCCATTTACATCGTCATTTTTTGAATATGTTTGGGGGAACTCTCCGGTGAAACATCCCAGTGACTTTCATTTCAGCGTGTTGTCGTCCAAGTCCTAACTCACCGATGATATCACAATGAGGATCTGGCTCCATGGTCATTTTGATAAGGAACATGAAGGGACATGATTCTGTCAAAACATTGGGATTTTGGGGAACCTTTCAGACAAACCCACGTGATCCCACGTTTCCATTTCAGCTGTTACAAGATTCCTGGATCAGATATGACGACACCGGGTTCTTCAAAAAAAACAGCCATCCACAGGAAACCACAGAGATACCCTGCTTACCCCCGCAACCCCCAACTTCAATGTTGTGATCGGAAGTGCCGAGCATCATCAACAGAGATGGCTGTTTTTTTTGAAGGCCGCCAAACACAAAATTCAGAAGACAACATTGAATTGGGGGACGGGGGGGGCATGACCTCTGTGGTGTGGTACTTCATGGGATGGCTGTTTTTTTTGAAGAACCCGGACTCAGAAAAGACACAATCAGATGGACCCATGGCTGCAGACAAACGCGAGAATGATGACGACACTCTGTCAGAGAAAGCATCGGGATCAGTTTGGGCGGGTGTTTGTGTGTGTGTGTCTGTTTGCTTGCGCGGGCGCATATGTGCTAATATGGGTTGTGCTAAGTGAATTACATGCAGCGACAGTCTTGACACCTTTTTGACCTGATTCCGCAATGTCGTTGGGTGCACTGGCTGTCGTTCTGCGTGGCAGGCGCGCCACTTTGAGGCGTGACTGCTCTATCTATCCTGCACACCTGCCATGCAACGCACATGCAACACACGTGCAACACACATGCAACACACATGCAACACGACATGCAACATGAGCTTTTTACCTGTAAATTTACAGTCAACGTGCAGGATTTGACGTTTGCAGCCCCAACTCCGGTCTTAGAATGGAAAGTGTAGATTTTTGCCCCCGCGGCCACTCTGCTTGGAAATTTACAGGGAAAATGCTCGTGTTGCATGTGTGTTGCATGTGTGTTGCATGTGTGTTGCATGTGCGTTGCATTGGCAGGCCCATACACATCACACCCGTGAAGTGGGGAAGTAGAAGACAGCGTGGCAGGCGCAAGAGTTGTAGGTGGCAGGGGCGAAGCTGAGCGCCTTGGATATTACATTGTGGTGGTCGCCCGTAGCATCCACCTTTGTGGGGTTGTCGCATATTATATAGAATAAGCTTTGACAACAATCTTGGGTAAATTTCACAAGCTGATGGTTAGCCCTCAGCATCCACCTTTATTGGGCTGTCACAGATTACAGAAGGGCATGCTTTGACAATACGTAGCTTTCAGAAGCTGATGTTGTCGCATCGATGTGTGTGTATGTGTGCTGATCTACATCCACATGCAAATCAACAACAGTTAAAATGAACTCGGAACCAAAAAAAACCTCACCGGGTTCTTCAAAAAAACAGCCATCCACAGGAAACCACAGAGATACCCTGCTTACCCCCGCAACCCCCAACTTCAATGTTGTGATCGGAAGTGCCGAGCATCATCAACAGAGATGGCTGTTTTTTTTGAAGGCCGCCAAACACAAAATTCAGAAGACAACATTGAATTGGGGGACGGGGGGGGGGCATGACCTCTGTGGTGTGGTACTTCATGGGATGGCTGTTTTTTTTGAAGAACCCGGACTCAGAAAAGACACAATCGGATGGACCCATGGCTGCAGACAAACGCGAGAATGATGACGACACTCTGTCAGAGAAAGCATCGGGATCAGTTTGGGCGGGTGTTTGTGTGTGGGTGTGTCTGTTTGCTTGCGCGGGCGCATATGTGCTAATATGGGTTGTGCTAAGTGAATTACATGCAGCGACAGTCTTGACACCTTTTTGACCTGATTCCGCAATGTCGTTGGGTGCACTGGCTGTCGTTCTGCGTGGCAGGCGCACCACTTTGAGAGCGTGACTGCTCTATCTATCCTGCACACCTGCCATGCAACGCACATGCAACACACATGCAACACACATGCAACACACATGCAACACGACATGCAACATGAGCTTTTTACCTGTAAATTTACAGTCAACGTGCAAGATTTGACGTTTGCAGCCCCAACTCCGGTCTTAGAATGGAAAGTGTAGATTTTTGCCCCCGCGGCCACTTTGCTTGGAAATTTACAGGGAAAATGCTCGTGTTGCATGTGTGTTGCATGTGTGTTGCATGTGTGTTGCATGTGTGTTGCATGTGTGTTGCATGTGCGTTGCATTGGCAGGCCCATACAAATCACACCCGTGAAGTGGGGAAGTAGAAGACAGCGTGGCAGGCGCAAGAGTTGTAGGTGGCAGGGGCGAAGCTGAGCGCCTTGGATATTACATTGTGGTGGTCGCCCGTAGCATCCACCTTTGTGGGGTTGTCGCATATTATATAGAATAAGCTTTGACAACAATCTTGGGTAAATTTCACAAGCTGATGGTTAGCCCTCAGCATCCACCTTTATTGGGCTGTCACAGATTACAGAAGGGCATGCTTTGACAATACGTAGCTTTCAGAAGCTGATGTTGTCGCATCGATGTGTGTGTATGTGTGCTGATCTACATCCACATGCAAATCAACAACAGTTAAAATGAACTCGGAACCAAAAAAAACCTCACCGGGTTCTTCAAAAAAAACAGCCATCCACAGGAAACCACAGAGATACCCTGCTTACCCCCGCAACCCCCAACTTCAATGTTGTGATCGGAAGTGCCGAGCATCATCAACAGAGATGGCTGTTTTTTTTGAAGGCCGCCAAACACAAAATTCAGAAGACAACATTGAATTGGGGGACGGGGGGGGCATGACCTCTGTGGTGTGGTACTTCATGGGATGGCTGTTTTTTTTGAAGAACCCGGACTCAGAAAAGACACAATCGGATGGACCCATGGCTGCAGACAAACGCGAGAATGATGACGACACTCTGTCAGAGAAAGCATCGGGATCAGTTTGGGCGGGTGTTTGTGTGTGTGTGTCTGTTTGCTTGCGCGGGCGCATATGTGCTAATATGGGTTGTGCTAAGTGAATTACATGCAGCGACAGTCTTGACACCTTTTTGACCTGATTCCGCAATGTCGTTGGGTGCACTGGCTGTCGTTCTGCGTGGCAGGCGCGCCACTTTGAGGCGTGACTGCTCTATCTATCCTGCACACCTGCCATGCAACGCACATGCAACACACGTGCAACACACATGCAACACACATGCAACACGACATGCAACATGAGCTTTTTACCTGTAAATTTACAGTCAACGTGCAGGATTTGACGTTTGCAGCCCCAACTCCGGTCTTAGAATGGAAAGTGTAGATTTTTGCCCCCGCGGCCACTTTGCTTGGAAATTGACAGGGAAAATGCTCGTGTTGCATGTGTGTTGCATGTGTGTTGCATGTGTGTTGCACGTGCGTTGCATTGGCAGCCGTGAAGTGGGGAAGTAGAAAACAGCGTGGCAGGCGCAAGAGTTGTAGGTGGCAGGTGCGAGACTTTGGAAGCTGAGCGCCTTGGATATTACATTGTGGTGGTGGCCCGTAGCATCCACCTTTGTGGGGTTGTCGCATATTATACAGAATAAGTTTTGACAACCGTCTTGGGTAAATTTCACAAGCTGATGGTTAGCCCTTAGCATCCACCTTTATTGGGCTGTCACAGATTACAAAGCGCATGCTTTGACAATGCGTAAATTTCAGAAGCTGATGTTGTCGCATCGATGTGTGTGGATGTGTGCTGATCTACATCCACATGCATATTAACAACAGTTAAAATGAACTCGGAACCAAAAAAAAACTCACCGGGTTCTTCAAAAAAACAGCCATCCACAGGAAACCACAGAGATACCCTGCTTACCCCCGCAACCCCCAACTTCAATGTTGTGATCGGAAGTGCCGAGCATCATCAACAGAAATGGCTGTTTTTTTTGAAGGCCGCCAAACACAAAATTCAGAAGACAACATTGAATTGGGGGACGGGGGGTGGCATGACCTCTGTGGTGTGGTACTTCATGGGATGGCTGTTTTTTTTGAAGAACCCGGACTCAGAAAAGACACAGTAGGATGGACCCATGGCTGCAGACAAACGCGAGAATGATGACGACACTCTGTCAGAGAAAGCATCGGGATCAGTTTGGGCGGGTGTTTGTGTGTGGGTGTGTCTGTTTGCTTGCGCGGGCGCATATGTGCTAATATGGGTTGTGCTAAGTGAATTACATGCAGCGACAGTCTTGACACCTTTTTGACCTGATTCCGCAATGTCGTTGGGTGCACTGGCTGTCGTTCTGCGTGGCAGGCGCACCACTTTGAGAGCGTGACTGCTCTATCTATCCTGCACACCTGCCATGCAACGCACATGCAACACACATGCAACACACATGCAACACACATGCAACACGACATGCAACATGAGCTTTTTACCTGTAAATTTATAGTCAACGTGCAAGATTTGACGTTTGCAGCCCCAACTCCGGTCTTAGAATGGAAAGTGTAGATTTTTGCCCCCGCGGCCACTTTGCTTGGAAATTTACAGGGAAAATGCTCGTGTTGCATGTGTGTTGCATGTGTGTTGCATGTGTGTTGCATGTGTGTTGCATGTGTGTTGCATGTGTGTTGCATGTGTGTTGCATGTGCGTTGCATGTGTGTTGCATGTGCGTTGCATTGGCAGCCGTGAAGTGGGGAAGTAGAAAACAGCGTGGCAAGCGCAAGAGTTGTAGGTGGCAGGTGCGAGACTTTGGAAGCTGAGCGCCTTGGATATTACATTGTCGTGGTGGCCCGTAGCATCCACCTTTGTGGGGTTGTCGCATATTTATACAGAATAAGTTTTGACAACCGTCTTGGGTAAATTTCACTAGCTGATGGTTAGCCCTTAGCATCCACCTTTATTGGGCTGTCACAGATTACAGAAGCGCATGCTTTGACAATGCGTAAATTTCAGAAGCTGATGTTGTCGCATCGATGTGTGTATGTGTGCTGATCTACATCCACATGCATATCAACAACAGTTAAAATGAACTCGGAACCCAAAAAAACCTCACCGGGTTCTTCAAAAAAAACAGCCATCCACAGGAAACCACAGAGATACCCTGCTTACCCCCGCAACCCCCAACTTCAATGTTGTGATCGGAAGTGCCGAGCATCATCAACAGAGATGGCTGTTTTTTTTGAAGGCCGCCAAACACAAAATTCAGAAGACAACATTGAATTGGGGGACGGGGAGGGCATGACCTCTGTGGTGTGGTACTTCATGGGATGGCTGTTTTTTTTGAAGAACCCGGACTCAGAAAAGACACAATCGGATGGACCCATGGCTGCAGACAAACACGAGAATGATGACGACACTCTGTCAGAGAAAGCATCGGGATCAGTTTGGGCGGGTGTTTGTGTGTGTGTGTGTCTGTTTGCTTGCGCGGGCGCATATGTGCTAATATGGGTTGTGCTAAGTGAATTACATGCAGCGACAGTCTTGACACCTTTTTGACCTGATTCCGCAATGTCGTTGGGTGCACTGGCTGTCGTTCTGCGTGGCAGGCGTGCCACTTTGAGAGCGTGACTGCTCTATCTATCCTGCGCACCTGCCATGCAACGCACATGCAACACACATGCAACACACATGCAACACACATGCAACACGACATGCAACATGAGCTTTTTACCTGTAAATTTACAGTCAACGTGCAGGATTTGACGTTTGCAGCCCCAACTCCGGTCTTAGAATGGAAAGTGTAGATTTTTGCCCCCGCGGCCACTCTGCTTGGAAATTTACAGGGAAAATGCTCGTGTTGCATGTGTGTTGCATGTGTGTTGCATGTGTGTTGCATGTGTGTTGCATGTGTGTTGCATGTGCGTTGCATTGGCAGCCGTGAAGCGGGGAAGTAGAAAACAGCGTGGCAGGCGCAAGAGTTGTAGGTGGCAGGTGCGAGACTTTGGAAGCTGAGCGCCTTGGATATTACATTGTCGTGGTGGCCCGTAGCATCCACCTTTGTGGGGTTGTCGCATATTATGCAGAATAAGTTTTGACAACCGTCTTGGGTAAATTTCACAAGCTGATGGTTAGCCCTTAGCATCCACCTTTATTGGGCTGTCACAGATTACAAAGCGCATGCTTTGACAATGCGTAAATTTCAGAAGCTGATGTTGTCGCATCGATGTGTGTGGATGTGTGCTGATCTACATCCACATGCATATTAACAACAGTTAAAATGAACTCGGAACCCAAAAAAACTCACCGGGTTCTTCAAAAAAAACAGCCATCCACAGGAAACCACAGAGATACCCTGCTTACCCCCGCAACCCCCAACTTCAATGTTGTGATCGGAAGTGCCGAGCATCATCAACAGAAATGGCTGTTTTTTTTGAAGGCCGCCAAACACAAAATTCAGAAGACAACATTGAATTGGGGGACGGGGGGGCATGACCTCTGTGGTGTGGTACTTCATGGGATGGCTGTTTTTTTTGAAGAACCCGGACTCAGAAAAGACACAATAGGATGGACCCATGGCTGCAGACAAACGCGAGAATGATGACGACACTGTGTCAGAGAAAGCATCGGGATCAGTTTGGGCGGGTGTTTGTGTGTGGGTGTGTCTGTTTGCTTGCGCATATGTGCTAATATGGGTTGTGTTAAGTGAAATACATGCAGCGACAGTCTTGACACCTTTTTGACCTGATTCCGCAATGTCGTGGGGTGCACTGGCTGCCGTTCTGCGTGGCAGGCGCACCACTTTGAGAGCGTGACTGCTCTATCCTGCACACCTGCCATGCAACACACATGCAACACACATGCAACACACATGCAGCACGACATGCAACATGAGCTTTTGACCTGTAAATTTACAGTCAACGTGCAGGATTTGACGTTTGCAGCCCCAACTCCGGTCTTAGAATGGAAAGTGTAGATTTTTGCCCCCGCGGCCACTCTGCTTGGAAATTTTACAGGGAAAATGCTCGTGTTGCATGTGTGTTGCATGTGTGTTGCATGTGTGTTGCATGTGTGTTGCATGTGTGTTGCATGTGTGTTGCATGTGCGTTGCATTGGCAGCCGTGAAGTGGGGAAGTAGAAAACAGCGTGGCAGGTGCAAGAGTTGTAGGTGGCAGGTGCGAGACTTTGGAAGCTGAGCGCCTTGGATATTACATTGTCGTGGTGGCCCGTAGCATCCACCTTTGTGGGGTTGTCGCATATTTATACAGAATAAGTTTTGACAACCGTCTTGGGTAAATTTCACAAGCTGATGGTTAGCCCTTAGCATCCACCTTTATTGGGCTGTCACAGATTACAGAAGCGCATGCTTTGACAATGCGTAAATTTCAGAAGCTGATGTTGTCGCATCGATGTGTGTATGTGTGCTGATCTACATCCACATGCATATCAACAACAGTTAAAATGAACTCGGAACCCAAAAAAACCTCACCGACTCAGAAAAGACACAATAGGATGGACCCATGGCTGCAGACAAACGCGAGAATGATGACGCCACTGTGTCAGAGAAAGCATCGGGATCAGTTTGGGCGGGTGTTTGTGTGTGGGTGTCGCATATGCGCTAATATGGGTTGTGCTAAGTGAAATACATGCAGCGACAGTCTTGACACCTTTTTGACCTGATTCCGCAATGTCGTGGGGTGCACTGGCTGTCGTTCTGCGTGGCAGGCGCGCCACTTTGAGAGCGTGACTGCTCTATCCTGCACACCTGCCATGCAACGCACATGCAACACACATGCAACACACATGCAACACGACATGCAACATGAGCTTTTTACCTGTAAATTTACAGTCAACGTGCAAGATTTGACGTTTGCAGCCCCAACTCCGGTCTTAGAATGGAAAGGGTAGATTTTTGCCCCCGCGGCCACTTTGCTTGGAAATTTACAGGGAAAATGCTCGTGTTGCATGTGTGTTGCATGTGTGTTGCATGTGTGTTGCATGTGTGTTGCATGTGTGTTGCATGTGCGTTGCATTGGCAGCCGTGAAGTGGGGAAGTAGAAAACAGCGTGGCAGGCGCAAGAGTTGTAGGTGGCAGGTGCGAGACTTTGGAAGCTGAGCGCCTTGGATATTACATTGTCGTGGTGGCCCGTAGCATCCACCTTTGTGGGATTGTCGCATATTATACAGAATAAGTTTTGACAACCGTCTTGGGTAAATTTCACAAGCTGATGGTTAGCCCTTAGCATCCACCTTTATTGGGCTGTCACAGATTACAAAGCGCATGCTTTGACAATGCGTAAATTTCAGAAGCTGATGTTGTCGCATCGATGTGTGTGGATGTGTGCTGATCTACATCCACATGCATATTAACAACAGTTAAAATGAACTCGGAACCAAAAAAACTCACCGGGTTCTTCAAAAAAAACAGCCATCCACAGGAAACCACAGAGATACCCTGCTTACCCCCGCAACCCCCAACTTCAATGTTGTGATCGGAAGTGCCGAGCATCATCAACAGAAATGGCTGTTTTTTTTTGAAGGCCGCCAAACACAAATTCAGAAGACAACATTGAATTGGGGACGGGGGGTGGCATGACCTCTCTGGTGTGGTACTTCATGGGATGGCTGTTTTTTTTGAAGAACCCGGTAGGTCCTTGTCTTAAGTCGTTTGGACTTCTAAAGTCGTCTGCTTTTGCCTGGCGGAAACCGTTGACTTGAGCCAGTCTTTATTGACTGTGCACCCTAGAGCCAGCGCGCCTTACATGAGGCACAAAACACAGATGCAAAATGGAAAGGGCACATTTTCTTGCGCCTCCAGCGGCCCAACAATGAGACGTTTGTTATGCGACTTTGTTTCACATCAATGACTGGAAGAGACACAGATGGGTTTCGAAGCATGTTTTCGGTTTTTGCGGATGTCATTTGCAAGCATTTGCAAAGCTGGCCAGGTTTCTGATCATTTGTTGCGATGGGGTTTGGGACGTGAAGACCAACCAGCAGGCACTGGAGAATGTAGGTATGAACATGCAATGTGTTCTTTGGGTCTTTCCAGCAAAATGGTTGGAAAATGCCAATGTGAACTCCATCCAGGTCTATCTATCTATCTATCTATCTACCTATCTACCTACCTACCTATCTATCTATCTGTCTATCTATCTATCTATCTATCTATCTATCTATTTCGCACATTCTTGCACTTTGAGCAATAGTTCGTGGACAGAATCGGGGAAAAGATCAATGCAATCCCACAAACAAAAACATGTTCCATTTATTTTTCGTACAGAAACTTTGCTGCGACGAAGAACGCCATATCCTTTTGTGGCTGTATTGTTTTGTTGCAGGTTGTTGATTTCATCCGCCATCGGTTGCCTTCACGTTCAGACGAGAGGGTGACGCTGTCCTGTTAAATGACGACAGCACGGGAAGCTCAAAATGTACCCCCCCCAAACTTTGTGTTCTGCGCAGCAAACTTGGGATATTTTTCAGAACAGTACTTTGCCAGGAGATTGCAATGGATGCTTTACGATTTGTTGGGCAGATGGCTTCTGTATAGGATTATGATGGAGCAGATGTTCCGTTGCGTTTTTTTTCGTTAATAACCCGAATTGCAATGGACGGAGAGGCCTTGGAGCAAGTTCTTGAAGATCTTCTGGATGCTTGCGCAAAACTGCCTCTGATTGACTTGCTGACTGTTCTGCCACGTCTATTAAGTACAGACTGCAACATTGCATTTGTCAGAGTCAAAGACTCCTAGCCCAGATGCGATCAGATGCGATGAAGCCTGACCCATTGACTGAAACTTGACCTCCAACAAACATCAAAACAGGACAAGAAAGGATACTGTAAAATATGATACATTCAACTACCATCAATGCCTCGCTTGAAGAACTCAATCCCAATCTGACAGGTCTCTCCAGATCTTCGTGAGACTGGTGGCTTGGGTGGCGACAACATGACTGCTGTCTTGGCAACTTGGCTCCAAAACGCAGTTTGTGGGTTCTTTGTCCGCTCAACCACTGGAAACGATGACTTTGTACGCTTTGCGAGGGATCAGTTTTGTACCATCGCTGATCTTGAGGTTGTGCTCAGAAGCCTTGAGGCCCTCGTGGTTGACACTTGGAAGTCTCAGTTGGGAGTCTGAATTCTAGATGCAGAAAGATGGTATGACATGGTAACGTGCAGGTTGTGTCCGTGGTACCGTCAAGGTGTTTTGTGTTCGTTTGGGGCCACCATGTCCGGAATCTACGTGAGACATCGTGAGACTGGATGTTGTTGGTGCCAGCAAACTTGAGCGTTCCAAGCAGCCAAGCCATTTTCTGTGTTGTGAAGCTTTGGCAATATCACAACACATTTTCATGAAATTCTAGACTTCGCCATTGAGAAGTCCTATTGAATATCTATGTGGGATTATGTGGGTATATTTCGGTGGCTATGTTTGGCTTTGCTCTTACAAATGGAAATCTGCACTTCGACGGAGATCAAGAGCTTCAAAGTTCTTTTCAGAGCAGTTTCTGAAGTCTCTCCGCCAGTCTGAGTCACAATCCCAAATGTGTTGAAGGCACCTGACGCGCCATCTGAGTCAGACAGCAGGACGGCCATGGATGTTTTCAGAGATGTTTTGCGCAGAAGTCGGCTGAAGTTGAAAATTATATGCAACTTACAACAATCAACATTCTACAAATATGTCTTGCCTTTGTGGCTAACTTTGGAATGGAGTGCTTCCGACGTGCCAGATTTTCTTCATCCCTACAAGCTTGCCTGTCACAAATGTTTCACTGACAACTCCATGTGAGGGTCGAGTGATGATCTTTGACATGTCGTGTGGAGAGTTTTTGTTCTTAACGCCATGCAACAGTCCGTTGAAGCTTGCGCAGGCCCTCTCTTGCCAAAGTTGGGGTGCTCAGCGATGTTTCCGTCCAAAAACAGCTCAGGTTCCTATCACAATGTTCCCACGTCCATTGGGCCCATGAACAGCACAGCGGTAAGACAAAGCAAGCGCCCCCTTATAATAACTTGTACAGACAAAATATACATAAAATTGTGTGCCTGTACAACTCATGTCCGAGAAGACGTAGCAGAGTGGACAGGTAAGAACTAGTTTCAAAAACGAATGAAAGGGACAAGGACAACCTGCTTAACTTTGGTTCCATTGCAGCTTGTGTGTGTGGGGACCTTCTGAAGACAGGTAACATATGTGTCATGGTCAAAACAGAAGGGGATGGCCATCCCCCCATTAGTAGGGGGTAATGCGCGTTTGATATAGCTGCATAGCCATTGCTGTACACGGAATCCTGTTCATGCTGGTGGGATGAACATACCCCGTAGACTGCCATACACCGTGTTCTGACCATAGCATATGCCCAAGACTTGTGGACATTTGGACGGTTTCCTGTATATAGCGATCACCGAAATAGCTTCTGGTCCTGTTCAAGAAGTGTTGTTGCTTTCGGGACTGTACCTAGGGCCTAGGGACTTTCTTTTTTCTCATGCTATTTGCGTGAAATGCGAATGTTCCCCCATCATGATGACATTTCATGCATTTGTTGTTTGTTTTGATCAAGATTGGTTTTGAACTGCTTGACCCTGTGGGGAATTTTCATGACATGAATTCCATGCATCCCACCGATCACCAACCTTTGCGAACTTGACCTTTTTGTTTCTTTTCAAATTCTGTTCTGAATGGCAGGAGAACAATCTGAATTACCTATGACCCTCCGTGGCAGCACAGCCTTGAGGTGCAATTACTAGCAGAGAGATCGGGACAACGGCACCGTGTCGCAAAGGCCTGCTGAGCTGAGCATGAGAGCATGATGCGATTTGCATCGCTCCTAACCCGTGCAATGACAAGATTGTGCTGCGCATGCATGCGTATGCATGTGTATGCTACATCATGCCAATCTCATAACTCTCAAACACTCTCCAATATTTGCCTCAGCCCGGTAGATACCGTGGAGCCCAAACTATGATGATTTTGCCTCTGAGGCTTCCACTTGTTTTGACAACCGCAATTAGTTTGACTTTCTAAACCTGTCATTTAAGATTCGAATCCTCAGAAGCAACCATTTTCTTTGCACTGCACAGCAGGCGTCCCAAGACACAAAAGGCTGGCTGCAGGCAAGAGGGAAACCGTCTGATTTTTGGGCTGACAGACCTGCATGGGAGATCATGCGAGTATTATTTACAAACTGAGGCAATGAATTTCTGGCTGGCGAATGTTGTTGCGTGCCAAAACATGCAGAACCTTGCTGCTCTCGTTGAAAGTCTCTAACTGATGTCTGAAGAATGGTTCGTTCCCGGATTGAAGCCCAATTGCTTCTCGCATTCCGTCTCAAGTGTCGGTATCTTCAAGTTTCCAACAAACAAAAAAGACATCCAGAGACGTCCAGAGACAAAGATTTTTTCAGCGCTGCTGTCCCAAGGTGCGGTTAAGGGTACCCGGCGGCACCTCTTTGAACGACCTCAACTTGTTTGTATCGGAGGCAAGCTTGGGATGGTACACAGCGCAATTGGCGCAATGCTCCAACAGGACATTGGAGCCAGAAAATGCATTGCGTGAATACATGAAGCATGAACACTTTTGAACTAACATCGGTTGATAGCTATTTTTCTTGAAAGGTCTCTTTTGTTTGGCAAACACGTGTAAGTTTCGAGTCTCCGGCAACTGGGTGGTGTCAACCAACTCCAACGCGCGTGTGATTCAAGAATACAGGTGCCCCATATACTGAGCTTCCTAAACAGTAAAAGGTGTGCTTCTGCTGAGCTTTGGCTACTAGTAGCTGATCACAGCATGGGATGCAATTTCACTCTGGATTGTTGAACACCTGCAGGAGAAAGCACAGCTACAACTGGTGGTCCGCGAGGGTGCAGGCACCTCTCTGGGTGTCTTTGATGTGCCGGTTTTTTCCATGCTGAGATGCCTCAGACAGTCTTGTGGCTGGGATTCCTCCTGTGACAGGGGACCAAGCAAGCTTGTTCGAGCTGAAGGAACACTTACCACAGGCCCGGAGGGCACACATCTTGCTTCATCGAAGGAAGTTTAGAAGTCAAACTTCCGACAAAATGGACAGATGAAAAGCAGAGATGGAAAGAGTAAGAGAAGAGAAGAGAAGAGAAGAAGGAGGATAGGAGAAGACACAGTCAGAAGAAAGAAGATCCAGGTGCGCGAAAAGGTCGGAAAGTCGCGAAACATTGTGTTTTTCCACTGATTTGTGGCTCCGGGGGGTCGAAAAGTAGGCTCGCTAAAGCGGCGGGTGCGGAGCAATCTGGCCAGATGAGAGATGAACAATTGCACGCCGTTGTGGCGTGAAGCACGTTTGCAAAAGCTAAAACACCTCACGTTCGGAGCACTTTTGGAAGTTGAGATGATGAAAAAGTGCACGCCGTTGTGGCGCGAAGCACATTTCGAAGTGAAAATGTGCAAAGCACACCATGCTCGGACCACGTTTGGAAGTTGACATGTCGAAAAAGTGCACGCCGTTCTGGCGCGAAGCGCATGTTAAAGTCAAAAGTGTTAAAACTGACGGTCTCGGACCACTTTTGGAAGTTGACATGTCGAAAAAGTGCACGCCGTTGTGTCGCGAAGGGGTACGGAGCACTTTTGGAAGTTCGGATGTTGTTTTGCGTGGCAGGCACAAGGGAGTCTTCACCTGGTCAAAAGTGAGCAAAACGTGAGGGCTTTGTAGCAGTTTCAACTACAACCACTACACTGCACTACAACTACAGTTACAGTTACAACTACATTACACTACACTACACTCATTACATTACGCTAAACTACACTACACTACACTCCACTCGACTCCACTCCACTCCACTCCGCTACACTACACTACACTACACCACACCACACTACACTACACTACACTACACTACACCACACTACACTACACCACACTACATTCAATTACACTACGCTACACTAACTACAACTACAACTACAACTACAACTGCACTACATTACACTACACTAATCACACTACACTACACCCCACTTCACTACACAGCACTGCACTACACTCAATTACACTACGCTACACTACAACTACAACTGCAACTACAACTACAAGTACAACTACAACTACATTACACTACACTAATTGCATTACACTACGCTACACTACACTACACCACACCACACCGCACTACACCACACCACACCGCACCACACCACACCACACCACACCGCATCGCACCACTGCACTACATTAACTACAACTACGCTACTTTACGCTACACTAGACTACACTACACTACACTACCCTACATGACATTACACTACGTTCATTACACCACAGCAATTGCAACTGCAACTACACTACACTAATTACACTACACCGCAGCAGCTACAACTCCACTACGCTACAACTACAAATACAGCTGCGCTACACCACACTACATCCAGAAGTTGTGGGTGAGGTGACCGACCAGGTGACCAGTGCAACCATTGCAACCATTCCAAAAAAACACAACTCCAACCACCTTTCGGTCCATCAGTGGATTCGCTCTGCCATCCGTGACTCACAACACCCAACCTCTCCTATAGGTTTCCTATTTCTGAAACTTCCGCCACCGCCTTGTGCGGCACTACTGGTATAAATATACAAGAAAATATTTAAGTAAGCACGGGCGCTAAGCTTATTTGATACACTTTTATGTGCTTTTGGGATTTGGTATCCCAAGAACAAAATGCCAACAGGGTAGATGGCAGAGACACGTCTAAACATTTGCTGTGACAACTTCCATGAATCTGTTGGTTTATGTTGTTTCATGTTGCTGGAAAGAACGCTGATTTTGCTCAATATATGATGAATTAGACTTAGACAGTGTTTCGCGCGATAGTGATCTATAGTACAGAGAACAGAGAACAGTTGTCTGCGCCTTGTCAGCATGCCACAATATTTTATGTGCGCTTTTCCTTGCCTTCCAATACCCTGTTTAGATCGGTAACAATCGCCCCATGGCCAATAACCAATTGGAACCAATTGGAACCAATTGGAACCAACCATTTCAATGCGTTTTCTCAGTGTGGTGCAGGCTGCACGGCTGCAAAGCATCACGCCTGCACGCTTCGTGGCCAGCTCTGGCCATTTGAGGCTCGCTTTGCAGTCGAACGAAGAATTCTGACCTTTGAAATCGTTTGAATGTAAACGTTGAGTTTTTTCAAACATCCAAAGAGCTGACCGTGCCACAGCCACGGCAACCAATGCATTCTAGTAAATCTTCATTGAATAGGGTTGTATTAGTTGTAGGGTGTTGCGCGCTTGAGTATTTCAACGTGGGCACTTTTAGCCGTAACGCACCGAAGTGACAAATGCAGGTAAGATCTTGGCTCTTTTTGTCCGGGCAATATATTATCTTTATACTAGGTTTATGTGTATTATAAGACAGTTGCTGCGACAGTCGCCGTGGCTGCTGTGTCATGTTGTGGGAAATTTGAAATGGCTTTCCAGGCTTGAGCTTTCCTGGACGGCCTAGGGGTGAAACTGCTCCCAGAAAGGCGAGGAATCCCAGATTGTCACAAGGGAGTTTTAGAATCAGAGCTTCCAGGTAGCTTCGAGTCTTCCAGCGCACGGGGTAGTAAAGAAGAACAGCCAAATGGCTTTGTCTCAAGCACCCGAAACCCAATCCCAAATCATATAGCCGGAGCAACTCTCCCTGGACTTGGGGCAGCAACGATACTCTTTTAGTGCTGACCAGCTTTTGAAACGAAAGTCAGCCAGAAAGCTTGCCAAGCCGTTGTGTGGATTATTGTTATTTCAAGTAGAGATCCAGTCAGCGGCGCTAAAACGCACAAATCACCAGCAGGAGGCTTCAGGATGCTCCGCCTTGCTTCAATGTTCGTGATACGAAGCCTTCAGGGTTGCCATGGCCTGCAAGACCTGCAGTCATTCGGCTCAACCTAGTCACCTCAACAATAGTCGACTCAGACGCAAAGGTCAAAACTTCACGAGGCGCTTGTCGCTCTGGCAGTCTCATTTTACCGCTGAAGACAATCGGAGAACCGTTTTGCCTCAAGGAAGCACCTTAAAGTGCAGCGCCAAGAGCATTCAGATCGGCAACTCAGATCCACAGATGAGTCGAGGATGGCAGGAGCCTTGCCTGTGCAGTGACTACGCCCACTACACAGCTGTGGAAAGATAAATTCCAACGAAGAATGTGCACTTCAGTCACTTGGTCCTTCGAGCTCCAAGCGAACTGCACGTTGCGAAAACAGTCGAGCTTGTCTTGGAAACTAAGCAGAAAGGTCTTCTTGGCCAAGACGCGGGATCAATGTGGAAGAAGTGCAAAGATCTTCTGATTCTTGCACTTCAGTTGGCCATGCTCCGCAGAAAGATCAAGGTCGGGCTAAGTCGGGGTCGGCCCTGAGAGCCTTTTCTTGTTGGAACCAAAGGTTGGCTACAATTCAATCATGGGAGCTCTCGCAGCCCGCATTGTGGCAGTCGCAGGGAGTAAAAAGTGAAAAACTACTCACCACTCTTTAAAATTCAGGGTACCAAAGGTATCGATTCGAGGATCACTTGAAGGGACCTTAGCTACCTTGGAGGAAAGCTTGATTAACGATGCTGAGGAAGTGTGGCACCCTGTCCAGCTTGATTGGGCAGACTTGGCCTTCATAGTTAATATATAGCCAATTCGCCAGTGCAGAGGTTCGAGAGGAGATATTTAAGGGCTGCAGCAAGTTCTTTGCCCGTGCTGATTCGGACTTTGCGGAAATGCAGGGACAAGCAGAAGCTCAAGCAACAGAGAAGGTCACACGATACATCCCATACGTGCATGAGGAGTTTCTCCTGGTACATCATCATCACACTACTGGCCAAAACGCCAACTTCTCTGACAGCATCTGTGCCCAATCTGCCCCAAGACTTGGCGCTTGAACTATTGGCAGGTCTTACTTTGAAGTTATGAGGTCGCTTTTCATGTTCTCCCTTCAGTTGGTGCTCCAGTGCAGATACTCCTTGGGCTGACTGTAGGAACAGGTGGGACCATTGGAAGTTGTCAGCGCAATTGTCGAATGAACGGGTGGCAGATGAGAATCGGCAAGTTGCTATTCGCGGGAGACAGGATGGAAAGATGACAAAGCGGAGTTTGATATGTTTGACAGCTGCATTGTGCTTTAGTTTTCATCAGACGATCATTTGCACCGCGTGGTAGGTCCATGTGACCATTTTGCGGCGTGGCAAAGAGGCATTCTTCTAACAATGATCACAGGCTTCAGAAAGAGCAGTACATCTTGTGGATATGTTTGCAACTCGCGCATCGCAACAGCTCAAGGTTCCAAGAAAGTCAAGAAAAACACATTCTACATTGTACTTTGTGTGCATTTCATTTAAACATTTTCAGACATATTAAGACATGATACAGTGTGACTTCATGTGGCTTCCACTCTATGGTCGCTTTGTTTGTGAGAGATGAAGGTTATGAAGCAGAATGGCAACTTTCCTTGCTTTGCACTCTGCAACTCTGCACTTACTCCAAACCTTTGGCACTTGGAATTGCTTCTTCTGAGTGGGCGTTGCTTCTGTCAAATGCACCGTGCCAGGGCTGACAGTGTAGTGAGAAGACCGCGCTTAGCCGGTTGCCAACTTTTCTGCTAGGATCCAAGAATCGAGGAGATCTTTCTACTGTATTATATCATAATTTACACTGTACATTACTGGACAGCTTGGATTTGAAAGCAGAAGTTGGTACAGAACTATCTCCACTTCCTTCCATGGCAGCCGTTCAGTGCAAGAAACCTACCCACCGCGGGCATCCCTGCAGCAATTCATCCAAGTTCTGAGAGTGGGAAACAGACTTGTCATGCCTGTAATGACTGGTCTATGGTCGATGTTCTGATATGTCCATACTTTTCCATTTCTTTCCATGTCCTTTTCTATTTCCATGTCTTTTTCAATTTCCATCTCCTTTTCTATTTCCATGTCTTTTTCTATTTCCATGTCTTTCTCTAATTCTATTTCCATGTCTTTTTCTATTTCCATGTCTTTCTCTAATTCTATTTCCATGTCTTTTTCTATTTCCATTTCTTTTCATTTCCTTCTCCATTTCCTTTTCCACCTTCATTTCTTTCCATTTCTGTTCCATTTCCATTTCTTTCCATTTCTTGCATTTCACTTGCATTTCTTTCCAGTCCATTTACATTTCTTTCCATTTCCATTTCTTTTTCTATTTCCATGTCTTTTTCAATTTCCATCTCCTTTTCTATTTCCATGTCTTTTTCTATTTCCATGTCTTTTCTATTTGCATACCTTTTTCTATATACATGTCTTTTCTATTTACATGTTTTTTTCTATTTCAATTTCTTTTCATTTCCTTCTCCATTTCATTTTCCACCTTCATTTCTTTCCATTTCCGTTCCATTTCGTCCCATTTCCATTTCTTTCCATTTCTTGCATTTCACTTGCATTTCTTTCCAGTCCATTTACATTTCTTTCCATTCCATTTCTTTTTCTATTTCCATGTGTTTTTCTGTGTCTTTTTCTATTTACATGTCTTTTTCTATTTCCATGTCTTTTTCTATTTCCATTTCCTTCTCCATGTCCTTTTCCACCTTAATTTCTTTCTATTTCTTTTCATTTATTCCATTTCTGTCGATTTCTTTCCATTTCCTTCCAATTCCATTTTCATTTCTTTCCATTTCTTTTCCATTTCGTCCCATTTCCATTTCTTTCCATGTCCATTTCGGTTTCTTTCCATTTCTTTTCAATTCTTACCATTTCCATTTCTGCCCATTTCCATTCCATTTCCATTCCTTTTCCATTTCTTTTTCACTTCCATTTGCATTTCTTGAACATTTCTTTAACATTTCTTTCCATTTTTTTTCCCACGTCTTTTCCCTTTCCATTTCTTTCCATTTCTTTTCCATCTGCATTTTTTTCATTCCCGTTTCTTGCCGCTTCCATGTCTTTCCATTTCCGTGTGTTTTCATTTTCATTCCATGTTTAATCTAATGTATATTATATATATATTTCTATTTCTTTCCATTTCGTTCAATTTCTTTCCATTTCCATGCCTTTCCATTTTTGCATTCCATCTCTTGCCACTGCCATTTCCAGTTCCATTTCTTTCCATTTCGTCCGGTTTTCATTTTTTTGCATTTCGTTTCATTTCCATTTCTTTCCATTTCTTTCCATTTCCGGCTCTTCTCATTTCCATTTCTTTCCATTTCCGTTTCTTTCCATTTCTATTTCTTTCCATTTCCGTTTCTTTCTATTGCCATTTCTTTCCATTTCTTTTCATGTTCATTTGCATGTCTTTCCATTTTTCCATTTTCATCTCTTGCCTTTTCCATTTGTTTTCATGTCCATTTCTTTTCTATTTTGATTCTTCTTTCCCGTTCCATTTCTTTCCATTTCTTTCTTTTCGTATCTTTTTATTTCTTTCCAGTTCCATTTCCATTTCTTTCCATTTCCGTTTCCATTTCGTTGCATTTTCCATTTTTCCATGTCCATTTTATTCTATTTCCGTTTCTTTCTATTTTTTCCATTTGGTTCCATTTCCATATCTTTCCATTTATTGTACCTTGATCGACTTTCCAATTGTATTTTGGTTCAAAGGGACGTTGACTTGTCTTGTCCTCTCTATCGCATCCTATCGAAATCCATCTATCCATCTATCCATCTATCCGTCTATCCATTTATCCATCAATTCATCCATCCATCCATCCATCCATCCATCCGTCCATCCACTGAAACAACAATCAATCCCTCCCGGTTCCCTCTATCATTCTATGTCCTACATCCGATGTAGCTTTTGCCGCAGACCCAGATTTAGACTAGATAATTTGGACATGGTGTACTCCCTTTGCCACTTGCACATGTATTGTGACCAACCGCAAGACACTTATTCATGCACTAGCAACTTTGAAGAAGATAGGCCCAGCGTATTTGTTTTTCTCTTGGAACTGATGGCTGCGCGCATTTCCGACGGTGGAGTCAGCGAACGAAATACATGTTGCAAAACGGAAAAATGGGTCAAATTGCTCTCAGGGTGCCCCAAAGTTTACGACATCCTTGCACTTACTATAGTCTGAGCCTGTAGGAACCCGGAGGTGTTCGGGTACTTCTTTGACAGGCTTCCTCTCTGCCAAGTCTCTGCAGTTCTTGCACTGGTTTGGGAAGGTGTCCACTGCGCCACGTCCCAGCTGGTCCAAGCTTCTCGTGCTGTATTGTTTGCTGATGGATCTTGCTTGAATCTGATGTCGAGTTTCCTTGCTTTGAGGGCGGCATGAAAACTGCTGAGCTAAATTGTAAATGTTACAACATGTCACTGTCAGAGCATGATGCCCAGGACCTCAACATTCTCTGGAGCCACACTTGACTTGCCTCGCCTCGGGTTCAAGAAGTACAAATGTGTCACAGTCCAAAGACTTCTTCTACTCAAAGTAGTTGGCCAAGCTTCAGCCAAGCTTCAGCAACTCTTTGGTAAAGGTGGTGCGTAGTGATTAAATTATTCAGACCATATGAACTTAGCGAGTTGATCAATCTGGGGCAACTCTGGGGCAAATCTTGCGCACATTTTCTTCAGCCGCATCTGGCCATGGGAGTCGGCTGGGAGGATGACAAGCGTGCAGCCGTGACTTATGGCTTGGAACCGTTGCCAAGCAGAAATGCGGGAGGGCCAACCTGAGCTGCTAAGGTCATCCTATGATCGTATTGTGCTGAATTGTGCTGAATACCCGTGGTAACTACTTTGGAAGCAGACAGGTGCTGCCTTCTTCGGGCAGGAAGGGTCTTTACTGGCAAAGCCAAGAAGGTTCAACCCCTGCGAGTATCAATCATCACGTTCACATCGGAGAGGATTCAAGAGGGGTTCAAAGATGCCAATTGAGACAGATGCCTTTGCCGATGGAAAGTGAAGACTCCGCTCTGCTTGAAATCCATCAAATTTACCTTGGTCTATCTGTAAGTAGCTTGCCCATGCAAAATTAAGTTTGCATTCAGAGGCAAAAGTAGATTTTGAACGCCTCAAGGTTTGAATTTGATCCTGGCCCTCAACCTTCTCAGGAGCTAGGGCAGCTCCTGACTCTCTTGCGTAGATTCGGTGGTGCTAGACTTGATGTGCACTGTTGGCAAAACTTCATATCAAATTTTGCCACTTGTCAGTATTCTCAGCATTCTCAGGTGCCTTTAATTTACATCATCGTAGCAGTACTGTCTCATGCCTTATTTTTTTGATTTGGACCAAAGGACAGGAGGTGCATTTGTCTTTTCGATTTGTCGTTTTAGGCATCCAACAGGGCAGGGTCCGCTTTTACTTCTGACATATTCCGACATCTTCAAACACATTTCCAGGAAGACCTGACGCGTGATGCGGAGATGCGAGTTCGATCTGATAAACGTTTTCGAGAGGCATCTAGGGAATCTAGGGGTCCGGTGCTTTTTCTGGTTGGAAGAGTGTGGCAACGGAGGGGTTACCAGAAACTTCTGTATACTTGGAGCGTATGTTGCTTGGTTGTGATTTGGAAGCTTGAAACGCTATGAAGAGATTGGAGCCTTGCTGTGGAACTTTTCGAATTTCTTCGGGGTCTTAATCCTCCAGATGATTGAACAGTTCTGAACCTCAGCTTATTCGCGCTTAGCTTGGTGCAGCTGGTATGCCATACTGCTGATATGCTCCAGTCCATTCCAGTCCCGCGTTCATGAAATTTCCAACTTTCTTGGTCAACTCAAACCACTCCTGGGGAAGTTGTCCCTGCTGAAGCTTTTGAAGCAGTTTGAGTCTCCATGTAATCATGTATCTTGGATCCGTGGTGGACACTTTGGCTGTTTGCTGGTGTAATAAACTTTCTTTTTTGCCAAACCTTTGGCGATTGTTTTTTACATGTCAAAGACCCCATTTTGCTTTCAAAAGATGAGCCTGGCCAGTAAACTGTCAGGCGCTTTGCAAGGAGAAGGCTGCAATCACAGCAGTTCTGCAAACTTGTCTTGAGAAGGCGGCATTCGTGGGACTTGTCAAAGGGACTTGTCGTGACTTGTCCGGAATCCTCGTTGGATTTTGAGATATTCGGCATTCTTGCACAAAAAAATGTCACATTGAGTCGGAATCAGTTCCATTGGGAGAGGTCAATGGCCAGCTTGAAAGGGGCGAGGAGATTTGCCAGAAGGTGACTTGCTTTCGAACAGGGTTGGAAAGCAGGATGCCATGCTTCGCCAGAGGATGTCAAGGGCAAATATGAAAAGGAGCCTTTTGACAAGCCTACCCCTGATGAAGTGTGTGTGATCCCGTCACGTTTTTGATGGGAGCCATAGAGACTGAACATAACATTGAAATGAGGGGGTTATATCCACGAGTCATGTTGCGCAACCACGATAAAAAGTAATCAAAACACGGCTACTTCAATCTGTCCACATTGAAACAGCATTCTGATATATTCCGATCGGTCTGGCTGAGTTTGGCAACGTGAGTATTTTGAAGTCTGAGGCTCACTTCCCTCTTTTGAACCCGCGGGACTTTGACGACTTGGAGTCCTTTGCGCGTCATGACCACTTTGCCGTGGACTTGCGAGTGGACAAGGTCTGCGACGGCACCAGTGTCACTAAAAGGATCTGAAAGGTGGCAACCAGATTCAAAACTCAAACCATTGTCGAAATCAAATGTCTTGCAAGGTCTTGCAGTCTTGCTTCAGATTGGCTCTCCACCAAGGGGACAAGCCACTAACATAGTCATCGGGGGTTCAGTAGGGCAAATACTAGACACGGGGAAAGCGCTGGTCAAGTCAACCTTCTATATGCATGTATTGTAGTGTATTGTGTTGCGTTGTGTTGTGTTGTAATTCTACTTGTAATTGTAACTGTAACTGTATTGTATTGTATTATATTGTGTTGTATTGTGTTCTATTGTATTGTATTGTATTGTATTGTATTGCATTGTATTGTATTGTATTCCAGTCACGAAAGGTAGCGTCAGCTACCTGAGTTCTCCGTGCTTCAGCCCAATCATTGGGGTACTGCGAGGCTAGCCCAGCCGAAATGAAGGACATTAAGGATTTTAAAGGAGATTTCAATTGTAAGGCCCGCCCTTGAAATGGTCGCGGGCTCAAACCCCAGGGGTGGCATGCCGGCAGGGGTAGGATATGACGCAGCTATGGCATGTGATTTTGGTCTGCTTTATGTCATGAAAATGATTGAATCAGCAGCAGGGCATGTGAACTTCTTCTGGGGTGGCCTCCGCAATTCTTCGAACAGTCTGCATCCACAATGTTCAATACTTCCAAGGCTGATGGCCCAAATTCTTTGCACAAACTTCGCATCATGGCCTGCAAATGGAAGAAGCAACCCGGCCTCACCTCAAGACTCGCTTTCCTGTGCACGATGCTGAAGAACATTTGCCAACGCCTGTCACAGAAATTCAACCCAGATGCCGCCTAGCGCTCTTACATGCATTCAACACCTCGGCTATTCGAAGCTAGCTTTGCGTCTTCGACTACAGAGGCAAGAAACCACAGGTGCAGGAGACCTTGATCATGGAAGAGAAAGGGGTTTTAAATAAATTGAACTTTAGACATCCGTAGGTGGAGAAACTGTATCCTCTGTCTTCCGCATCTACGAAATCTAAGCTACTACACCCCGAGACTGCAAAGCAACGGAGCATATAAAGTGATGACCAGCTTCTGTGCGCACGCTATCAGATGGTACCTTCCTCAACCCCCAGCCTGTGCCGGCGAGTGAATTGTTCCGGCGCACGAAGATAAAGAGAGCGGGGGGCTGCGGGAGTGTGCTCTTTTCTTGTTTTCTACCAGTACGTTGTTGATGCCGATTCTTTGTAAACATCATCATGCCTAATGCATCGGTCAAAATTCTCATCCACATGAAGGTGCCAGTGGCCAAAAAAATAGTCAGCAGGAGGGAGACAGTATTGAGAGATTGCTACACTGCTACACATTAGTAAGCTAAACTATATTGAAACACTGCGCGTGCAACCCTTTAACCACCCATGCTAATTATGAGGCGTTCATCCACAAGATATAGCGTTCCCATGGCAGAAGCGCACCTCCCCTTGAAATGGTCGCGGGCTCAAACCCCAGGGTGGCATGCCGGCAGGGGTAGGATATGACGCAGCTATGGCATGTGATTTTGGTCTGCTCTATGTCATGAAAATGATTGAATCAGCAGCAGGGCATGTGAACTTCTTCTGGGGCGGCCTCCGCAATTCTTCGAACAGTCTGCATCCACAATGTTCAATACTTCCAAGGCTGATGGCCCAAATTCTTTGCACAAACTTCGCATCATGGCCTGCAAATGGAAGAAGCAACCCGGCCTCACCTCAAGACTCGCTTTCCTGTGCACGATGCCGAAGAACATTTGCCAACGCCTGTCACAGAAATTCAACCCAGATGCCGCCTAGCGCTCTTACATGCATTCAACACCTCGGCTATTCGAAACTAGCTTTGCGTCTTCGACTACAGAGGCAAGAAACCACAGGTGCAGGAGACCTTGATCATGGAAGAGAAAGGGGTTTTAAATAAATGGAACTTTAGACACCCGTAGGTGGAGAAACTGTATCCTCTGTCTTCCGCATCTGCGAAATCTAAGCTGCTACACCCTGAGACTGCAAAGCAACGGAACATGTAAAGTGATGACCAGCTTCTGTGCGCACACTATCAGATGGTACCTTCCTCAACCCCCAGCCTGTGCCGGCGAGTGAATTGTTTCCGGCGCACGAAGATAAAGAGAGCGGGGGGCTGCGGGAGTGTGCTCTTTTCTTGTTTTCTACCAGTACGTTGTTGATGCCGATTCTTTGTAAACATCATCATGCCTAATGCATCGGTCAAAATTCTCATCCACATGAAGGTGCCAGTGGGCAAAAAAATAGTCAGCAGGAGGGAGACAGTATTGAGAGATTGCTACACTGCTACACATTAGTAAGCTAAACTATATTGAAACACTGCGCGTGCAACCCTTTAACCACCCATGCTAATTATGAGGCGTTCATCCACAAGATATAGCGTTCCCTTGGCAGAAGCGCACCTCCCCTTGAAATGGTCGCGGGCTCAAACCCCAGGGTGGCATGCCGGCAGGGGTAGGATATGACGCAGCTATGGCATGTGATTTTGGTCTGCTCTATGTCATGAAAATGATTGAATCAGCAGCAGGGCATGTGAACTTCTTCTTGTGCGGCCTCCGCAATTCTTCGAACAGTCTGCATCCACAATGTTCAATACTTCCAAGGCTGATGGCCCAAATTCTTTGCACAAACTTCGCATCATGGCCTGCAAATGGAAGAAGCAACCCGGCCTCACCTCAAGACTCGCTTTCCTGCGCACGATGCCGAAGAACATCTGCCAACGCCTGTCACAGAAATTCAACCCAGATGCCGCCTAGCGCTCTTACATGCATTCAACACCTCGGCTATTCGAAACTAGCTTTGCGTCTTCGACTACAGAGGCAAGAAGCCACAGGTGCAGGAGACCTTGGTCATGGAAGAGAAAGGGGTTTTAAATAAATGGAACTTTAGACATCCGTAGGTGGAGAAACTGTATCCTCTGTCTTCCGCATCTACATAATCTAAGCTACTATACCCTGAGACTGCAAAGCAACGGAACATGTAAAGTGAGGTGCAGCTTATGTGCGCACGCTATCAGATGGTACCTTCCTCAACCCCCAGCCTGTGCCGGCGAGTGAATTGCTTCCGGCGCACGAAGATAAAGAGAGCGGGGGGCTGCGGGAGTGTGCTCTTTTCTTGTTTTCTACCAGTACGTTGTTGATGCCGATTCTTTATAAACATCATCATGCCTAATGCATCGGTCAAAATTCTCATCCACATGGAAATGCTACCGGCCAAAAAATCAGTAAAAACTACAAAATAGTCAGTGGGAGGGAGACACCCATGCAAATTATGAGGCATGCACCTGAAAGATATGGTGTTCCCTTGGTTAGAGTGATGT
The DNA here is from genome assembly GCA_947184155.2 of Cladocopium goreaui. Classification (NCBI taxonomy): domain Eukaryota; class Dinophyceae; order Suessiales; family Symbiodiniaceae; genus Cladocopium; species Cladocopium goreaui. Next base: position 621,366 of record CAMXCT020000380.1, on the reverse strand, counting down.
CTTTATTAGTGATTTTTTTATTTTTTTTTTATTCCTTTTATTTTTTTTTTTCATCTTTTTTCCTGAGCCTGATTTGTCTCTTTGTTTCGCTTTTATTTAGGTTGTTGGCTTTGACTGTATTTCTCTTTATTAGTGATTTTTCTACAGGTTAAGGTTTGAAAGGCTAATTCTGTGGTTTGTTATTAACTTTAAACTAAGTCATGCGCAGACAGGCTCCACTCCCACAGTCCTTGTTCTGAAATAGACCAGAATGACTTTATTTGTACACACCATGGACCTTTCAATGAACAAGAACCAGAGCGCCTATATTTTAATTACAGGGGCGAACTGGAAGAAACATCTGTTGAACATGGAAGGCAAGCAGGTTATTGTACACTGCAGCAGCCCAAGTATGGTTGACTAAACCCCAAACATAAATGGTACGAGACGGGTTGCCGAAACTCCCACAAGAAACGTGCAAAGTGCAACCTTCATGATAGGATGCCGTGCTCGGGGGTGCGACAGTAGCCTCACAGTGGCCTGCTGCTAGCTTGACAGGACCAAATGAAAGCAATCACAGCGACAAAAGCATTCCAGACATGACATGACATTTCAAAGAACACGAAATATCGCACCCACAGTTGGCGTAGGACCCAGGACCCTCTTCAAAATTAGCATAGACATGCAAGTAAAGCAAAACATTTTCCACCTCTTTGCCACATCCTGGGCATCACTTGTTAACGGCTGCGCCGGGGTCATGCGTGAACTGCGCCTTCCATTCCCTGCGCTGACAACTGATGAATTTAGACTTTCAAGTTGATGACCGGTACCCACCGAGTAGATGGCCGCGTGCGGGCGCATGAGTGGCATCACACCAGAGACAAAAAGCAGCACGGTTTCGTCTTGCATTTCATGCCTCTTTCCACCCAAGCAAGTCCCAGCTGTCCTCCTACACCGAACCTACCTTTCGTCCGCCTCTGCTTGCTCTCAAGTATTGATGTTTTTATGTATGTATGTATGTATGTATGTAGGTAAGTAGGTAGGTCGGTAGGTGCATGTTATGATCCACTCCCTTCAACCCTGTAATATTGGGGGGGGTTAAGGCAAGAAAAAATTGAGAAACATGTCGCCTGACCACGTGGTGGGGGGGGTCCTCCGGATGCCAGACTTTAGCCTAGATATGTTAATTGTGTACACATCGATCAAAAAGCAAAGCGCGCATGACCTCTGCGAACTCCTGCCCCTGGCCTTTGAAGATATGCAGAAACTGAATCCTACTGCTGCAATGGAATTTCTGGGGGGGTGGCTTCTAGAGCTGTAAAATACAATGGTTTTGCATCTCCCCTTTTAAAAATTCACAAGCAAAGCTTGGGGAGAGAAAAAAGCAGGAAAATGCGTGCTTCAGCCGGTTTGCAGGTACCTGACCACATCCACAGGTGCCCGTTGATGCATAACTGACAGCGCAAAGATTTGTCATTGCCTTTTTCTACCGTAGATAATCAGAAATTTCTAGCTGAAATATTTCTAGGTGTACGGGGGTGGGGAACCCACCAAATTTGAAATATTTCAGTGCTTACCCCCCCACCCCCTCAACTACTTAAGGTCTAGAAGGCCCCCCCCCTCTAGGGGCTAGGGTCTAGGGGTCTAGACTGATAATTAGGGCATTGTAGACCTATCCAAGTGATACCATTCTAGACCCTTGCAATTTGGAGGTTCTGAAGCCAGCCAAATATGACATTTAAAATCATACCATTTTAGGGCCCCACTGTCAGGAAGTCATATTTTTTTGGTTCACCCCACATCCCTAGCAACACAGATTGGAAGCAAAAACAAAGGGATTCTGAAAGAGAGGTTCTGGAACAGGTTTACTTTTTCGACCAATCTTTTTCAAATCTATCATCCTCCGTCCTTTTGCATCCCAGAAACTGTTACGCAATTCATCATCAGGCTGAGGAGTCTGATAATTCAGGGTCGGACTGATCTTTTTTTAGGAGGAATTTCTTTTTTGAAAGCAATTTGGAACAGTTTTGAACCACCAGTTTTTCGTTGTGTCCCTGACCCGGTTGGATGTGATAGAATGGAGATCAGACATACCCTCAAAATAGAGGTGCCTAGAAATGCCGTTGAGGGTTCTAAAATCATAGAGGGTATGATTTTAGAATCCTGAGAGGCTATCAAATTAGAACCTTGAAAGTATATGAGCCCTGTTGTGGCACAAATTGATTTCAACAGACCACAAGAAAAGGGCATTGATTTGGAGCGCAGAGAAAGAAAACAAGTCGCGATGAGGTATCTGCACAAAGGTGCACAACATGTGTGGAATTAGCATCCCCGGTTTTGGTCGATCAAGATTTCCATTTTCAAAACTAGGTGATTTCGATGCTGCTTGGTTTGAAAATCACCCGAAAACAAGGTAAAACCATGAGCAACCTGCAGCAATGTGCAACAACAAAGGTATTGAACTAATATCCGGCAACATCTTCAGTTGAATTACCATGACATTCACTGCAGCATGGTCTGGCATTACCTCCAACCTCCCACATATGCCAGTTTGGTTTGGAAGGCGCAAATGCCAGGCCAAGTTGTGATGAGCAACCTGCAGTGACTTGCTTCCAGCCACCACCTCCACTCTTTAGATACCAAAACTTGTGGTCCAACCAAGGCGCTTGGGGGAGATACAGGGTCTATCATCATTTTCCCCCAGGTCAATGCGTTTCAAAATGTTTTCCAAGCTTGGAGGGAACCATTCCAGACCCACAGGTGCTGACCGTTGGCCAGCCATAACCCAACTTAGCCTTCCTTTGACACCTCTTCTACTTCTACATCCCTTCGCACGTTTGTTTTCATTTATCATCTCCATTCTGTAGATACCAAAGCTTTTGGTCCAACCAAGGCGTTTGGAAAAAATGCAGGGTCTATCATGATTTTCGCCAGGTCAATGTGTTTCATTTTTTTAAAGCTTGGCGGAAACCATTCCAGACCCACAGGTGCTGACATGTGGCCAGCCATAACCCAACCTAACCCAACTTAACCCAACTTAACCTTCCTTTGACACCTCTACTTCTACATCCCTTTGCACATGTGTTTTCATCCATCATCCCCATTCTGTAGATACCAAAACCCGTGGTCCAACCAAGGCGATTGAAAGAAACACGAGGTCTATCATCATTTTCCCCAGGTCAATGCGTTTCAAAATGTGTTGAAAGCTTGGAGGGAACCATTCTAGACTCACAGGTGCTGATATGTGACCAGTCATATTCCAACCTAGCCATGCTTTAACACATCTTCTACAGTCTATATCTTTTGCATCCTTTTTGTTACCCACCATCTCCTTTCTTTTGATAGCAACACACCTGATAAAGAACTTTCGGAGAACAAAGAAAAAGGAGAGACTGACAACTCAGTAAATTTTGAGACTGGTCATGGTCCAGTCGAATTTTTCTTTTCAAAAGCGATGATCTTTCACACCACTTGCCAAAACAAGGTGAGGGCACGGTGGTTTCAATAGATGACTGAACGACGCAATCTTTGTGGGGAAACGTACAGGTTGCAATCCAACTTTGCATCTATCCCGACGTTGCTTAAAAAATTGTTCTGCAGTTCTGCATATATTATCCGGAAAAGGTGGGCCTGACGCAGCCTAGGAAAAAAAAACGCAAAAGTAGAAAATCTAAAGCATTGCGATAACCTGAACCGCGCAATGCGTGTGTGAGGGCAAAAACAATGTGCAAATGAAACGCAGCATGGGTTAAAAACAAAACAGAAGAAGACATGTCATTTTTCAATAATTTTACGGCTTGCAGGAACACGATTTTAGAACCCCACCATGCGTAGACTTTGGGGTTCTATTCTGCTCTCTCCGTTGAGGGATGTCAAAAGCCATGGGTTTTTTGAAATCTTGTTTGATCTTGAGGGTATGCTCAAACTGAAGAGTCTTGTCGCTTGGGATTGCGAAACGCCCACCGTGGCACATGCAAAAATGAGATGCGTTCGGTGCACATGAAAAGTTGGATTTTTTGGGGCGTATGTAGAGACAGTGGGAAATCCAGAGTGGACCTTAAATACCGGTCCAGCCTTAAGGTCTGAATGAAGGAAAAGTAATTCCCCACATTTGGGGTCTACATAGGAGTAAACCCCCCCTCCCTAGTAGCTGAGTGTATTTAAAGGGGGGATATGTTATGTATGTTATGTATGGTATCTATGGTATGTATGGTATGTATGGTATGTATGTTATGTATGTTATGCATGTATGTATGTTATGTATGTTATGCATGTTATGTATGTATGCTGTGTGTTTTATGTGGCATGTATGTTATGTATGTTGTGTATGTGTTAGTGTAATGCAATGTACAATGTAATGTAATGCAATGCAATGTAATGCAATGTATGCATGTTCCATTGCCATTCTGCATCTATATATATATATATATTATGTGTATATATTTATATACACATAATATATATATATATATATTATATGCAGTATGCATCTTTTTTGGCGCTAGTAGGAAGAGTTGAGTTGTCAACTAGCATGCCTGTGTGCTTAAAACGCACCAAACATGACAACCACGACTCCAAACGGTTTCACCCGGGTCTCCAAACTAGTAAGCAGACAAACTTGCATCGAGTGTGAACCACTTTTGAAAGCATTGCATCTCAAATAAAGCCTGAGAAAGTCAAGCCTGAGGGTCCGGGAAATTCAGCATTTCATAGCATCTCCGCAGTCACATTTGGCAGGTAGATGAAGCATTGCAGAAGCTGGTGAGCAGTTTACTTGGCATTGTGACGGGCTTAGCAATATCTTCAGTGAAGGCAACGCAGGAATCTTTGGCAGTCCCAAGGCCTTCGGGGTGGGACACGGGGATCGCCACAAACGTAACTCTTAACATAGTGATAAAATATTGATAAAAACAATGTCATCCCAATAGTTTGTTGGAACGTAGGCCTGGTCAGAGTTCGGCTATTCTTTAAGGTTTCTATTGGGTCACTAATACTGCAGGTTTTGAGCATCATATCATATCTTATCCTTCCTCTCCTTTGAGCTTTGCTACTGCAAGACCTTGGGCCGAGACTGTTGCTTTTGAAAGTGCGAGGTTGCCTGATAGGTTGCCTGACATTGTCTGATGTTGTCTGATGTCATCTCTGCATTTCTTTACTGAGTATTGAATGGATCGGCATGTAGTTGGCTGGGCGCGCGTAGAAGGCTGCGTAAGGAAACATTGTTTTTGTCTTATCACGTGGCTGCCGTCACAGCAGGAACGATTTTTTGTAAAATTTGAGCCTCTCGACGCCACGAAGCGCATTTTTTCTTGTTTTTCTTCTGTTTGGGGGGTTGGGTGGAGTGGGGGCGCAACAACGTTCCTTGACGCGTGCATACATGTTGCCATGTTAGACGTGTGGGGGGGTTGCGGTGGGGTGAGGGTAATGACATTCCTATGCTACGCTCTGAACTTCTCAAGTAGCTTGTAACACGTACTTGATACTACGCTCTGAACTTCTCTAAGTAACTTGTACCACGTACTTGGTGCTACGCTCTCAACTTTCTCAAGTAACTTGTACCACGTACTTGATGCTACGCTCTGAACTTTCTCGAGTAACTTGTACAACGTACTTGATGCGAAAGATAGAAAACAAAAAGCGCATGCCATACGCCGCTGCGCTGACCAAGACAACACCTTAAAATGTCTCAAGTGAAGTAGCTTTTTTGGATGCCACAAAAGGGACCACAAAGATGATAGCATGCAACGCTAAACTACATGTACATTTTGAATGACCTGCGTCGGGATTTTACCACGTCACCATTGATCAAAGTACATAGAGTCAACATGATGATGCACGAAACCATACGGCCATCTATCAGCGCCGGACCATGTAGTTAGGCAGCTCTTTAGTACCCCTTTCCACAAGAAAATGTCCTGAGTTGTGTTCTCTGAGCGGTTTGATCGGTCCATGGTCAGGTTGTCACTCTTACAAAAAGGGTCCAGGGTTCGGCTTTTGAGGGAGGTGCATGACACCATAGGGAAATCTATTTTTTGTTCTCGCAGGGAAGAACCTTGCACAATTTTGTAGCCTTTACTAAAGTTGTTTGCTCAAAACCACAGAAACCGCCACAGGGACTCGCGCATCAACAAGATCTTGTCCAGTCCGCTTGTCCTGCCACTTTGTTGCTGAGGTCTGGACAAACGTCCATGTTGAAACTTGGCCTTGTTGCTGTTCGAAATCATTTTGCACAGTCCTAAAGCGTCGCACTTTTTAGGTATTTATTCGCTCATGGATGGGGAGGATTGATCTTTATTTGGTCAATTGGTCTCTGCAAGGTCCCAACACTTTTTCCCCCTTCCCAGCGTTTCTTCTACCAAGGAGAACCAGAGCAAAGCCAAGTCTTTGGATCTTTTCTGTCAGGCTGGAAGATGCAGAGACATTGGAGTCTCCGTTTCCTCCCCGTGCAGTATCCCATGCAGTGATCGTTCAGGCATTGCAAGAACGCATGGAGACATTGGAGTACCACCTGAAAGATCGCTCGAAACAATTGTCCAACTGCAGGTGCCCCATTGCGCTTCCTGCTTTCACATGCTTTCGCTCAAGAAGTAAAGCTGCTTAAGCTTCATGCAGAACCCTTTGGCGAGCTGATAGTGTCCAAACATGCCATTTCAGTGTCTGAAATCCTAGCATGGCTTTTTTGCTCCGTATGTTGAAGATGGTGATAATGCCTCACTCCTCGCTAAGTCTGCAGTGTTCTCTGTCACAGTGAGGCACGCATACTTTCTCGAGATCACCCACTTGCGTAGCCTGGGCAGCAGTAAATCAGGAAGCAACGCCAACAAGCTTGGACAGTGAGTAAATATGAAAAAAATATATCTGATTCTATCTTCACTTGATGCATGTGGGTATAATCAATGCTTTGCTTGTGGCATGGCCTTGTGAGGGTACTAGATAAGGTGTTTGCAGCAAAGACCCATCCCCAATGTGGGTTTTGAACTGTGCTCCTATTCGCTTGACAGGAAACCAGCTGTATATCAAGAGCCAATCTGACGATGAGAACTTTGAGCCGGTGGAGGCTTATTTCTTTGACCCGACAGAGTATTTGGAGGAGGACGCTGTCTCAAGCATCAAGACATGAGACCTGATCACTGCACAACGCGTCCCACCATTGGCAGAGAATGAATCGCGGAGATCCATGCCACTGTATTCGATCTTCGTAGATCTTCAACGTTCTGACCAATGAAGGAGTTGCGTCAGCAATTGAACGACAAGATCACCTTGAGTGTGCCCGGGAAGTTAACTCAACAAGATTCACGATTGTTTTCTCATTTTGCATCCCAGCAAGAGGCATGTGTAGAAGCTATGGATCTATTGCATGGACGTGATGAATTGTTGTTTGATGTTGCTTGTCTTTGTATGTGGAGAGGAGCCAAATACCATGTGAAACTAAGTTCTACGGGCACGAAATGGAAGGGTTGTACAAGCAATCAAACACAAATACGCAAACACACACACAAAACATAAAACACACACACAGACACACAGAAACACAGAAACAGAGAAAGACAGAAAGACACACACACACACATAAAAAAAAAATCACAAATACAAAAACACAAAGACTCAAAAACACAACCACAAAAACACAAACATAAAAATACAAGAGCAGGCAAACACGCAAACACAGAAACACACACACACACGCACACAAATCACACAAGCAAACACACAAACAAACAAACACAATTAAATAAACACAAATAAAAAACAAATAAACACAAACAAATCAACACAAACAAATCAACACAAACAAACAAAGAAACAAACAAAAAAAACAAAGAGAAAAAAACCAAGAAACACAGAAACACAGAAAACCAAAAGATCAAAGAATCAAAGAAACAAAAAACACAAGACAAAGAAACCAAGAAACCAAGAAACACAGAAACACAGAAAACCAAAACAATCAAAAAACAACAAAACAAAAAACAAAGAAACACAGAAAAACACAAAGAAACACAAAGAAACACAAGGAAACACAAACAAACAAACATCAACACACAAACACAAACACAAAAACAGAAACACAGAAACACAGAAACACAGAAACACACATACACATACACAGAAACACACACACAGAAACACACACACAGAAACACACACACACAGAGACACACACACAGACACACACACACAGACACACACACACACAGAAACACACACACACACAAGCCCCTGAGTGGTCAAGTAGCGAGGAGCTACAGGGTGGGGCGCTCGATCCGTTCTTTCTGGGGCGCTCGTTTCGTTCCTTTCCCTTCGGCCATTTCTCTAGCGGTGCTGAGCTTCTGGACAACTGATTGGATTTCTCTGTGCATTCTTTTGGGCCCGATTTTGATCAGTGGAAGACCGTACAACTGTTCTGAGTTCCAAGCAGACACAAGCAGGGGTCGGCTCCCTATTGATTTGATTCTGGCCGATTGGACAGCGCTACAGCTTTTCTACAAATTTTATTTCTTGGGTTTGCACGGTCAATACAACAGGTTTGCTTGACGCTTGACGGTTGGAACACCCGCACTGTGGGGTAGCAGGCTCCCATCCAACTCTGGCTGGCCTGGGTGGTTCCAACAACAGCGCAGTGGATTGCCAGTCTACCTTTTGCACCACAACACTGATTGAGACAGTGCGAGACAACAGGTGCAGGTGCCAACGGCCCAAGCACTAAGACCAATCACTTTGTGTGGATCCTTTTCATCTTCTTGCAGACGGAAGTCAGACATACATCTACTCCACAAACTCTTGAAGCTGGATTGCAAGCTCACACAGCAAGACCGCAGCCGTGCATTGTGCTGTGCCACTACAACAGTGACATTGCACACTGATTTTGGATTGGCACAAAAACCGCCTGCTCCCTGAGCACGTCTTGGCCTCACAAGCAATCCTTCGATACAGCATCTAGGTTCAAAGGCGTATACAGTGTTCCCATCGTTGCCGACGTGCCATCGACTCCATTGTATACCTTCTGACTCTGCGGCGACCCATTGCCTGCAGCACGGCCTATTGAAGATCCAAAACTAGCCCATAATCTTTGTAGTCCGATCCCATCTACTCCTTAAAAGCTCAGATAGTTCAGGATTAAGCCACTAACCCTGTACTAATAACACCATAGGCCACTTACCCGGTCCCAAGTCCGGGCATGCAGTAATCCTCCCAGTGTATAATCTCTAAGTCCCAAAATGACTAATCAGGAAAGTACACACATGAATGATGTCCTACTGCATGGGGGTGAGGGTTGTGGGTTCCTGCCGTGGGAACCCACGGGAGCCGAGTTCACGTCTGAACAATTGGCTACCCTGATGACGGCGAAAATACACGGCCAACCGCCACCCATGGGCTCCGGCCCGCCGAAATATCCATCCAATATGTGTAACATGACTACAATCCAAAAAAGAAGCTTCAAAAGAGCATTTGCAAGAGCCCACAGAGATGGGGCTGCCTGGTATCGAGGCATGTGCATGACCCCAAGTGACTTCCCGGCCCATATGCCATTGCCGAAGCATCCACGCCCCAGCAGACCTGCTGGTGTACCGATTCCTCCCCCATCTAAAGTTTCCACTACCCATAGACTCAATGTTGTCCAGTTTAATGTTGGTGGACTCTCCACTCATAAATTAGAAGAAATTAAAACATGGGGAACATCTATTAATGCTGACATCATAGTCTTGTTGGAAACAAGGTGGAGTTTTTCGTCTGAGTGGACTGACGAGGCCTGGCATGCCATCCATTCTGGATCAGTTGCAGATCGCGCCGATGGCGTACTTGTACTAATCAGGCAAGGAGTTGCCCAGGCATCCCAAATAGGCAGTGCAACCCTGATTGCTGGACGCCTCTTGCACATTCGATTGCACTTCCGCCAGAGAGCTTGTGATTTAATCTGCTGTTATAACTATATGGATGACAGGACAACAGCCAGATTGCATCAGCGTGCATCTTTCTGGCAGATGCTGGATACTTGCCTAGGTACGATTCCAAATCGAAACTCCTTACTGATTGCAGGGGATCTGAACTGCTCTGCAGAGCTGGATGGACCACATGTCGGGACCGGTACATTCACATGGCATGGCCACCCCTGTAAGGGCCCTCAACATAGGGATATGAAATCATTCCACTCAGTCCTCCGAAAATATCATCTAACCATCCTCAATGGATGGAATGCTCAACAGGGTCCCACATTCCATAATGGCTTAATGGTCTCACGTATTGATTTTTTCATCACTAGGACGGCTGATGCTGATGGATTCTCACGCGATGTTAAGTACCTCACCCATGCGGATATTATTCCCCTAAAAGGTGCCACTCATATCCCCCTGATGTGTTGCATCCGCAGGTTTCATTTTTCCTACAAATCCAGACAGTCCACAGGGTTCACGTATCAACAGAGGATGCGCTGCAGATTGGACTGGCAAGGAGGAAGTGACACCTGGGAGTCCATGATGGAGCAGACTGGCAATGCCCTGCAAGAAATCTGTGCCAACTCTGACTCCAATGGGGATCCGGTACAACTTTTCCATGATCAGTTGGGGCAGAAATTTCATCACTTCTATCCTAAGAATGTGAAAATTCCCCATGCCCCCAAACCTAATCATGAGGATATTATCCAGCAAAAATGGTACTATCATCGCCAGGTCAAACAAAATCAATCGTTAACCCTCCATGCCATTTTTCATGTGTGGAAATGCCGCAGCAAATGTGCGCAACTGACCAAAGAGCATCGACGACTCACCAAGGTCTTTAAACGCCAAAAATTTTTTGACCTTCTCACAGCGGTACAGAATGCAGCCGACAGGCATGACAGCTTTGAAGTCCATCAGATCATCAATAGGTTTACGCCCAAGCAGCCCAAAAAGAAAATACAGCTTCGAAATGCTGATGGTTCTCCTGCCTCCCCTGTGGAGGCACTGCAAATGACCAGAGATTTTGTTGAACGTATTTGGGCGGGCGCAGAAGCCATCAATCTCGGTCCCAGGGACCCCCCTGGGGTCCCCCTCTCGATTGCAGACATTGAGTTCGAGTTGCAAAGATTGCCCCACAATAAGTCAGTAGCATCCCCGTTCCTGCCAGCACTGGTAGTAAAACAACATGCCTCTACTCTTGCACCCTGGATCCATCAGTATCTAACCCAATGGTGGAGTCACTCCAATCCTTACATCCCAGTTTTGTGGAAAAGAGCCTGGGTAACTCTAATCCCCAAACCCAATAAGAGTCCATGTAAGGTAGAGAATCTCAGGTGCATAGCACTGCAGGAGCCCCTGGGCAAGTGCATTCTAGGTGCACTCACTCGGAAACTGCTTGAGGTGACGGGTAGCACCCTGATGGAGTGGCCGCAATTTGCATTTCTCCCTCATCGATCCACTGGTGATGCAATTCAAAGAGTGATGGACCATTGCAATACTGTCCGCTGCCTAGTCAAAACCCAACGCCGATCGGCACATCAACGTGCAAGTGCAACTGAATTTTTCAGCTGTTGTGGAGGAATACAGATCTTTTTAGATATCCAGAGGGCCTTCGATCAATTGCCGAGACAACAATTGTTTGAACACCTCGATGCCCTCCATGATGCAACTGCTCTCACAACACTCCTAGCCCAATGGCACACAGGTACAAGCTACTGCGTGGAACAGGCTGGAGAAACTGTTGTAGTTGAAACCTCCAAAGGAGTGCGTCAAGGCTGTCGAGCCGCCCCTCTATTATGGAACTGTTTTTTAGATCAATTTTTCCGTCAACTTGCTGCCGCAGTCTCCATCGACTGGGTGAAAGAAACCCTCACTGCCTTCGCGGACGATATTCATCAGGGCGCTGTTTTCAAATCCAAACATCAACTCCTGACAGAAATTTCCCGTATTGGCCTGATTTTGGACACCCTCGAAAATTTGGGACTGACTCTTTCATTGGAAAAGTCTTTTATCCTCATCGAAATTGCAGGCACCCACAGCCGCAAGATACGCAGCAGTCTTGTTAAACAAGCTGGTGGCCATTTTTTTCTTGAGATACCCCGAGCCAATGGAACCCACAGTCGCATTCCGGTCAAAAAGAAAGCCGATTATTTGGGTACATGTCTGAGTTATTCCAATCCTGAGCAGCTGACCTTTGAGAAAAGGGTTCAATGTGCACGGATCACATATCATAGGCTTCGACGTTGGCTGCGCACCCATGCCATTGGATTGAGACATCGGCTTCAGCTATGGCGGGCATGTGTTTTGTCGACCCTCACTTATGGTTTGTTTGCAGTCAATCTGACATTACCCATAATCAAAAACTTCCAGCTCATCATTTTTGGCATGTACAGACAACTCACCCAAAACTACAGTTTCAGAACCCATGACTCACATCAGACAATTTTGTACCGTTATGGTCTTGAACACCCGCTGATGCTTCTCCTGCGCCATGCGCACCAGCTTCAATGCAGACTCGGCCAGAGATCCCAGCACTTGCAAGCCAATGACATTCTCGTTCATGTCAACTGGACCACACTGACTCAGAATACTCAAATGCTGCAAGTCGCCCTCGAGGTGCAAGTGCCAGTTTCACCCACTGCTGACAACGGCCTTGAGGTGCCACAAGCCCTGATGTATTCATGCACAGAATGTCACTATGTTGCTGATACTTTGGCTAATTTGAGACGTCATCAGACCGTTGTCCATCAACGCACTCACTTTAGATCCAGCTTAGGGCATACTATGTCGTGTGCGGTGAATGGACTGCCACAATGCACCTTTTGTTTCAAAACATTCACGACTTGGCGCCAATTTCAGAATCACCTGGACCGCCAATGCTGTCAGGTACGCCCATGTGACACGGGCCTGGACCTGGATGCTCTACTTCGTGAAGAAGAGGAACAGCGCATTTTGCGCATGCATCAGAGTTTAGTTGCCAACCTCCTCAACAAGCCATATGGTGAGGCCTTGCTCGACATTGTCCGTAGAAGGGACTGGGCCGCCCTGGTTGACCAACGCAGTGCATGCCAGGACCTTGCCAATCAATGTTGTGTATGTGATTTTCACTTCACACGGCCACAGGAACTGCACAGTCATATGCGTGTGCATCACCCCAAGTGGATTCCACACACTTTCACCAAGGGCTCCCAGTTGTGCAAAGGCTTTGCAAGCAACTCACCATGCCGGTATTGCAACAAGAGTTTCAAGCAGGCGCATTCCTGTCCAATTCTCACACAGCTGGGCATGCTGCTGATACACCTGCCATCTGAGACAGACCAGCAGGAGGACCCACCATCGGCGGCCTTGCGATGTGAAATCTGTGGACTTCAAGCTGCCACCTTAGATGAAATTCACAGTCATCTTGCCAACACGCACAGGCTTGCCTTCCATGACTGGCAGCCGGAACGGGATTTGATGGGCAGGGACCCGGCCTGCAATCACTGTGCCACGCCATTTGCCAGTGTCTCTGCAGTCAGGCAACATGTGACGTTGGGACAATGCCGAGAGTTTGACCCTCATCGATCACCATCCCTGTTGCCCATCTCACCCGAGATACAGCTGATGATGCAAACTGGTGATTTTCATCCTTTGTTGCAAGACCCCATGAAGCGTATGCGCCTGACGTTGCACTGTGCCCAATGTGGAGTTACATACTCGAGGTCAAACGACTTGATGCTCCATCTGCAGACTGCACACTCGGCCATGTGGAACCAGGCACAAGCCATGACGAAGTTTCTTGTCAAAGTCCTGGCCCCCATCCATGCCTGTGTATGCAATCCCAGTGTCAACAAGTTCACATTGACCCATGTGTGTCCCTTCTACCGTCAGATGGCAATGCTATGGACGCGATCCTCTGTCGAGCTCCTTTTGCCGTGGCTCTCAGACAAAGGCAGTTTGACCACCTTGATGCAACGATGCCATTTGCATGCGGCCTGTCAATCGGTGATTGAAGCCATCCATGCAAGACAGTTGAAGCGTCTTTTGCAAGAGTCGGAGATGAACGAGTTCCTGCGATCTCATTGTGTCCTGTGTGGAGGTGCCTTCCATCCTGCACTCCTCCGAGATCATTTGATCCAGGTTCATGCCTCAAGTCTGACCAGATTGTATGACATTCTGCATTTTCTGTACGACACTTACATGAAGGTAGCCCACACTGACTATCAATGTGCACAGTGCAATCAAATCTTCAACCTGCCGTTGCTTGGTGATCCGACGCTGGCTGAACAGCACTCGAGACAGACTCTAGTCTTGGCTCACTTTCAGCAGTGCCCCGTGATCCATCAAATTGGCCACCTGTTGCTTCATGGACAGCTTGGACACTCTGAGCATGCCAGGCAAGGAGACGCAGGAACTCATGGCGACGTTCAGCGCCATGGCACCGCTCCTGGCTCAGCACAACCAAAAGCAAAAAGAAGACGAAAGGGGTCCCAAGAAGGCCAAGACCCAACATCGACCACCCCAGGAGGAGCCGGCACAGGCGCTGCCTCAAGTGGTGATGCAGATGGCCAAGCTTCTCATCAGACTGGATGCGGACCAGAATCTACTGAGAAAGCAAGACTCCTTCGTCTTTTACATGCAAATGGAGCCGGAGTCGGTGATTCATGTCCTGACAGCTCGAGCCAAGGCCTGGCACCACGAGATGTCACAGGAGACACCAATGAAGACACAGGAATGGAAGCCACTGAGGGTCACCCTGATGCATCACCTGGCAATGACGTTGCAGCAGCGCTTACAGAAGCTATATGCTTGCCAGCCGACGGATGCCCTGTTTCAGAAGGCAATGGAGCACCATCTGTTGAATGCCAAGGGGGAGTTCTTTTTCCAGCGTTGGGACCCGACCAGTCGAAAGCTGACGCAAACAGATCAAGCGCCAATTCCCATGGACAGGATGCGACGCTACATGGACCAGCTGGTGGAGACCACACAGGAGGCAGGCAACATCCTGAAGTTCCACTCGCTGAAGGCGTCGGGGGAGCAGGCGGTGACGCCCTGGCTACTCCAAATATCCCTCAGGTGCGACGACCTTCAAGTCTTGCTGGAGACTCTGTCGGGGAACAAAGTATGGAACCTCCTGGGAGCGGCTCTGAAGCCTCACACCCTCAATCAAAGCCCTCAAGCGGAACAACTGAAGGTCATGCTGGGGAAGGGGAAGAGTGCGGGCAAAGGCAAGCACAAACAGCCCCGGAGCTGATGCAGCCGCCCTCCATGGACAGGAGGCTCCTCCGTGCTGCTATGAGCAACATGGTCTTGCACAATGATCGCAATGACTGTTTCATCAATGCAGCGGTGACAGCCACCCTTTGGACGTTTCTGAGCCGATCTGACTTTGAGCCATCTTTTCTGGGGCCACAGGCCACCCTGATTGCTGAGAGTGTGCTAGGCCATGCCGACCAACCTTTCACCATTGTTGATCAACCTTGGTTTAGAAATGTGATGCAAACATGGCCACATCAGCATGAGCAAGGTGACCCTGTGGAGTTCATTTCACACGTGTTGCGGGGAATGAGATTTGAGGGCTTTGACATGACGTGGGAGCGTCGAGTCCAGATCAATGATACTGTGCGAGTCATGGATCAAAGTGCTGCAGACAGGCCGTTGACAGTGCAATTTGATTTGATGGACATAGAGACTTCTCCCTTGGATTACACATCATTGCAAACGATGTTGAACTCCTGGTCGTCTCAGTATGGTATGCATACTGCTTTGAAAGCCCGCACTCCACTGCTGTGCATCCATGTTGATCGATACATCAACCAAGGTTCTGAAGCAGCTGTGAAAAGTGAGCGCCCTATTCATTTTTGGGGTGCGATCGATGTCCCATTCTTTGCAGATGATGAGCTCCAAATCGACACTGCTGAATATCAAATCCTGGCTGCTGTGTCTCACTCAGGTATGGACTCAGCTGGACACTGCCGCGCCCTGCTGACCACATGGCCCACAGAGCAGCCACCAATCAGCTTCCTGCTGGTGGATGATGATCAGCCCCCTCAAAGACTCAGGGCTGAGCCAGAATGGTTCAAGCGAGATGTGATGTGTCTCTGGTTTTGCCATAGTGACTACCTGGATCTGTTCCATATGACTGACCCGCTGCAGCCACATCCAATCGACGGCCCATCCACTTCTGATTCAGAAGATGCGACAGACCCTGACAATATGTCGCTGCTGAGACTCCTTGCATCCATGCCGAAACCCTGAATGTGCCCAATGCTGCCTGATGCCAATCAACCAATGCAGATGCGATCAGCCACGAGGCATTTTGCCGTAGATTGTAGTCCAGTTTTGTTTAATTAAATGCTGCTCTGCCGTTTCACTCATCCGGCCTTAGTTCCTTAGATCCCAGTCCAAAAAAAAAAATAGGGAGCTGGTCCAAGAGGCAAATGCCCAACGTATCACGAAGGCCAGGGTAAAAAAAGTGGAGCTGGTCCAAGAGGCAAAGGCCCAACGTATCACGAAGGCCAGGGTTAAAAAAAAAAACATGATTTTCAGTGCATGAATTCACTTGCATGGCACAGCTGTCAATCGACAGAACTTGGCGGAGCAGCGTTTCACCCAAGCTGTTGCTTCTAATGCAAGCTGTTGTTTTTCCTCTTCTTTTGACCGGAGCTTTTGGGCGTTCAAAGCCTGCTCTGGTGTGTTGGGTGGATTTTTCACCAAGACCTCCGTGCTAGGAGGCCAACAACTGCCTTCGGCATGTTGAGGCGCGCACAAGACTTTTCTGCAGAAAAGGAGTGTTGAAAAAACACACACACACACACTTGGAAACACAGACACACTCTCCCAAGGAAAAATGCTGCATATTACGTAGATGCCCAGATGGGAATGCAGAGAGAGAGAGAGAGAGAGACAAACAAACACATGCCAAACGTTCAAACGAGGGAACGAATGAGAGCAAGGAAACTCACACAGACAAAACAAATGCACACACACACACGCATCCACAAACACGAACACAAACACAAACACACACACAAACACGCACACACACAAACTGCACGGAAACATGCCTCCAAACTGTAACGGATGGAGTTTCTGTTGCCTGTGCAGTAATCACAAAAGATTTCAAACAACTTGATTCAAAAAAACTGTTCAGCTGGCATGGAATTGTGCACAAATTTGATCATCACTGACATAGTCTGAACAGAGTGTGCAGAGTACAATTCTTCTTGTTTTGACAAAATTTCACTATATCAATCATATGCTTTAACAGTTGAAATTTAATGCTTGGAATTTGTCATTTTGTGGCAAAAAAATCCAAAACATGGCGGGACTCTCTGTGGCATTGCGCGGAACAGGTGAAGGTGTACAAAGAAAGGTTGAACGAAAAGTGTCGAGAAATTGCAGATTTGCAGCTTCAACTCGAAACTTTAGAGGCAGGATCTTCTGAAATTTCGCTGCTAGAAAATCGTGGGCGGGACTCTGTGTGGCATCACAGTAAGTAGTCTTATCATTTGGCCATGCAGACATGGGAACGCATTGGGGAAATAGTTTTTTTTTTCTCAACTGAAACTAAACCGGAATTCCCCAACTTTGGGCAGGTAGGTGTAGTGGGTGTAGCCAGTGTAGCCTAGAATTCAGGTCCTTTTGCACCGAAGGTGAAGGACCCAGCTTCGCTTATTGTTTGGCAACACTTGTGCAATTCGTGCAGGCTCTCAATGCTGCGCGAAATGAAGATAATTTGAGCCATGGCTGCAACTCCGATGCCACTCCGACATCACGGCCATGTTGTAAGTTTCGCAAGTCATGAATTTCGGGAATCGGAAGATTCTCCAAGATGAACTTTCAACCGCTGTCATTGTCACGGCGTCAGTGCCGGCATTGTCGTGTGGTTGTCGCGTGTGTGTCGTGTGTGCCACGTGTCAGGGAGAGCCATCTGCAGATAGCGTGCAACCGCCACGGGGCGAAAAACACCGTGGAAACCTTGGCGAAGGTTGCTGAGAAGGCGAAGCGGCGAAGCACGTTGGTATATTTTTCATCATTCTCTTATTATGCTTCATTATTACAGATGCACTTTACAGACGTTTAAAAAACACAGACACACATATTCATATTTGTTGCATCTCTTTTTCTTCCATTTGTTTCCTCTTATTTTCGGTCGTCTTCGGTTTTGCTGAACTTAGACAAATTCAACAGGGATTTGATGAAGTCTGCGCCTAGTAGACGAGCAAAGGGCTTGCAGGCTAGTCTAGCAGATGCCTTGATGTAACATCTATGAGGTCTTTTTTTGATTTTGATTCATGAGCAACCGGCGGGCAGCTTCTGAGAGAACAGTGTCATCAATGACAGATTTTGCAGTTGAAGTCTTGCAGCTGTCCAAGATAACTCATGGCTGATTTTCATTAGTTTCTGCATGTTTTTTGCGCTGATGCGCTTGACCGGATCCAAATTTGTCTTGTGTCCAGGAGATGAAAGAATGGGCCCAGATGGCTCGAGGAGGTAAAACACCCCAGGGATCTGTTGCTTGGCAACCAACGGGTTTGGAGACCAGTACGGAACAGGATTGGACGTTGATTTCTGGATTCTTTTGATGTGTTTCTGGCCTTGCAGAGTAGTTCCACCTGAGTATAGTGAGGAAGATGACGCTGATGGCTGATGCAAGACAATTTCTAGAACAGTTTCAGGGACTTGAGCGCAGAAGCAGATGTGATTCACTTTCAATATTCCCTTCGTATCATGTCAATGTGAGAATGTTTGAAATGCGAGTAGCTGCAAAGAATGCTTTCGCCAGAGTCTAGTTTGTGGCCACCAAACAATCTTTCGGCTGATCAAAGCGTGGATGGATTTCCGAAAGGAGCTGTAGAGATGGGGATAGATGGGGTAAATCATGGTAGATCTGAAAGGGACTTCGGAACATTTTGTTTTTCAACATTTTGAACTAAAGGACTAAAGGTCCCGCATCGCCACGCCTGGAGAGGCTATGGAAGCATCGTTCGAGACATCGCCCGCTCGTTTGGAGCAGATGCGACAGGCCATGATGCAGGCGGCGCAGGAAGCAGAACAAGAGCGAAGTGCCAGGTGCAGCTGACGAACGAAGATGAATGAAGAATGAATAAAGCATTAATAAAGAACTTAACAATTTGATTCAACATACTATCTTAGATAAAACGAGCTGAAACTACGGGAGAGAGACGCGATTGTGATCAAAAGATGACAACGGACTTTGTAACTTTATGGGTCAGTGATAAGCTTTGATGCTTGGCGAAACTTTTGTTTGGCATGTCAGGCTTGAAGCGGAGAAGTCGCTCCAAGAAGCTTTGCAACAAATCCAGCAGTTGAAGAATGAGATCGATGCTTTGAAACAACGCCTTGAAGCAGGTTCAGTTGATTCAGGGGCGGTTCAGTATAGCCGCTGGGAGAAGCCACTGGGAGAAGCCACCAGGAAGTCTCCTGTTTTATTGGAGAGTCAGATGATCCTTATGAAAGAGCTGTATCATATTGTATCAATTGTTGGAATATGTTGGAATTGGATGCGTTGGCAATGCTTCGGACTTTTGGAGAGTCAAGGTACAGCCCATCCATTCGGAATTGTGTGAAGACTATGGGTATGCTGGCAACATCTATCTATACGATAGATAATAGTCAAGCATGATTTTGTTTTCTCATGGTGAAACTTCTCTCCCACTGGTTACTGTCTCCCGAGAGATATCACAGAGAGCTCTGTGGGTTCAAATCATTTTATTTGGGGCAGAAGTTGGACAAACATGCTTGCCTCCACATGCCTCCACATGCCTCCACATGACTCCATTGTGTATTGGATCGAGACTGGTTGCAGCCTGAAAGCTCACTCTTTGCACAGGTCATCCTCCAGCCAAAGTAGAAGTTCCGGCACCTGTGCAGGTCATGTTGAAACCACACAGCAAGACTGAAAAGGGCGCAACATTGCAATATGTTACTACAACTACATTGTAAGTACATGTTGCAACATAATTAAAACGATCTCCAGACAACTTGTTTGAGACAATTTGGACGCGCTATTGTCAAGTTATGTCAAGTTCCTGTTGCGGATGTTGACTGGAGCTCTTACTCGCAACATCCCGCAACCCTACTGTCAAGTGACACATAGTGACACCGTTGAGGCTGCTGTGAGCATCTTTGAGTTGTGTCGGTTGTGACGATTCCAGGTCGGTAACATGATCGACCCGAAAGAGATGGATGAGCTGCGGAAGGAGTTAGCAAGGACAGGGCATTGATGTCTGGCACACGAACAGTTCAGAATAGTTCAGGATCTGAAAGAGCTGTAGCTATTGCAAGCTACTGTAGTCAACTGTAGTTTATCAGGATCATGTTCATAGAAGGCCTTCAAGAAAACAAGGCTGGCACAGGCCTGCCTGATACACAACATTACACAACATACATTTGGGTAAATGATTTAAATGTATATAATATCTGTATATATATAATCAGCAGCATCCCTGCGCATCCTCAAATCCGTAGGATGAAGCTGCAACTGGACAAAGAGCCACCTGGTACGACTTGGAAATACTTGGAATCTCTCGTTGAGAAAGGATGAGAAAGGGATCATTTTGCCCAAAAAGGAAGAGACACAATTGAACATAATTGAACAAGAAGTGCAAAGACCAAGCCAGTTTGAGGTTCAATTGGAGATTTCAAATCGATGCCAAACAAGAAGTTCAGTTTGAGCAAAGGATTAATAGACATTAATAGACTATTCTTAGAGTTAATAGACCTAACAGATCCCAAGGCGAAGTCGCAATGCAGAGTTGGAGCTCCTTCAGGCTGGGCTCGAATGATCCCGATGGGGGTTGATGTGAATGTGAAAGGATTCGACCCATTCAAATTCAGTTTGTTGATGTTTGTTGATGTGTTTGTCGTATCTGTGGAGCTTGCTGAACATTCCCTTTTCGTCACGGGAACCCAAATACTGTGATAGGCTTTTGAAACGAGGAGATTGAGATTCATAACTTGCTGAATTGCCATGAACTGTCCCAGGAGGCCAAAGCATCAGAGACAAGGGCAAAACTGGAGGATTATGATCCTTGGAAAATTCGAGTACATGGTCCAGTTCTTGGGGCTTTTGCCTGCTTGATTGGAGACATTGAATTTAGTGAAATCATTCTAAACATTTTCATTTTGCATATAGCCATACCGCCACATCTCAGCAATCCTTGCCCGGCTTAGGTACACGCGTGTAGCATGTGCAAGAACCGGAAGAAATGCACGAAACAGGCATGACAGTACTACACAGTATATACAGTTTACAAGAAGACTTAATACGGAGCCCTATGAAGGTTTAAATCTTGCAGACTGCGGAGGCATGTGAAGCTTGCAATAAAGGTGGCGGAATATTGGCGGCTTGTGGCATGCTCGCTCTTTATTCTGAGTGTTCGAGTTTGTCGAAACCTGTGGGCCAAGGAAGACACCCATGCAGTGCTCAAGGAAGCGCAAGAAGTTCACAAAACCAAGACTGACGATGCAGGCCATGAACGACTGCTATGAGTCATTTTATGCAACTTCATGCTGTTTGGTTCGCCCCGATCACTAGCAAATTCATTCGCAGCATGGGATGCCGATTCAGTAGATGCGACAATGATGGCTTGCAACTGTCACAACTACGAAGTCGTAGCTTTAACATGCTCTCTTCTGATGCAGCACCGACCCAAAACAGAGTGTTGCGCCAGTATGTCGACATCAGAGCAGGGTGTTGACATATTATATATATATATAGAATGTTTTAGAATTTTAGAATGTTGTAGTAGATGTGATAGATTGACCTTCTTTCTCGTGGTGCTCGGGTTTTCATCTCCTATGAAATGCCTGCCCGGTAAAGATTTGCACATCTCAAGGTCCGACAGAGAGCCTCACTGCTTGCGCTGAGCAAGTAGTCACTGCTTTGAAAGAACGTTCCCATGAGCTCCTTGGACATGCACGAAGAGAGATGACAAGGTAATGTACAGTGGTTGCAATTTTTGCGAACCTAAAGTCACAGCAGGCAAATAGGGCTGTCACAGGCACGAATCTGAAGTGGCGTGCTTGGTTCAAGGAGTTGGCGACTAGGAGCTAGCCTCCAGCCAACCAAGGGCCCTCCAAGCTCTGCATGGAGCGTTTTCATACCATTTTGCACAGCCTGTCCATTGCCATACTCTCCATATCTCTCCGTACCTGCACCTGAGGCTGGAATCATTGCGGAGCCTTTCAAAGAATGCAATGAGTCCACCAGGTTCACGGCAGGCCCACTATCGTTCTTGGCATGTCCTTTTGCGCCATTTTTCACTAAGTTTTTGGACGGACTTGCAGAATTTCTGAAGCGAACTGCAGAACCGTTCTGACTCAGAAACCCCCAATGGCCCCAGGGAAGCAAAAGCCGCATGGGCAGCCGCCAAACCACCGGCCACCTTGACCGGACTGATGAGGCATTAGCCTCGGGACGTGGGAAAGTAAGATGGGAATGGCTACAGCGCGCAACTCGCATTGCAGCATTTGGCTGAACCATTCAGCTTCAGAACTTTACAAGCTGCAAGTTGGATCAAGTTGGATCAAGTTGGATCAAGTTGGAAATTCGGCAGATTAGGCAGCCTGCAGATGCCGCAGCTCTGCGCATGTTGCAAGGCGGAGGATTCGGAGGTTGAGAACATCGATTTTGATGGAGAGCCTGCTGAAGGCTGTCAGCACCGTGAGGCAACTGATGCCCGGGAAACGGTGCAGCTTTTCTCCATTGAAGATATTGAAGCATCAAATTTATGCAGGCGTTTTGGATCTGATATGATTTACATTGATTCACTGTATGATGCGGTGATGTAGCTTTGCAACTCAACTTGAAACCGAGAAGATAAACATGCAGAATCGGCATTGACATGTAGACAATTGACAATGCATTTTCAGTTATTCTGGGGCGCTCACCTGCTACGCACTTGCGGTCCTCCAGCTTAGAATTGGCATGTGTACCAGTGTACCCTAGCATGCAGCAGTTCCCAATGGAAAGTCAAATCAATCTTTGGTTGCAAGCCACAGAAAGGGGCCTTTTTGTTGCAAAACTTCAACTTGGTTTCGATTCTGTTGTGTCAGTGTGATTGCACATATTTCTGCACATGTTAATTGGAACTCTCGACCGTAATCTTCAATTGAAGCAACACTAAAGATAGCCATGATAGCCCATCCTCCAGGCAGCACCCTGCAGACAGGCTCAGACGAATGTCACCTGTGCTAGCGGCAGCTTCTATCTGTTGGAGGCACTTGAGACGCCGGAGGAGGAAGCTATCAAGAATGAGCTGGAGGAGCTCAGAAAAACAAATATAAAGCTGAGAAGAGCTGAGAAGAGCTGAGAAGAGCTGAGAAGAGCTGAGAAGAGCTGTGAAGAATTGATAAATAAAGGGGACAAACTTGAGCAAGGAACTCCTGAACACTGCAGGACACTGCACAATTCAAGTTGAACAATGTGCAGTGTCAAGCTCCAATGTTGAACATCAATGACCATCAATGAACGGCAATGAACTTCAATGAACTTCAATGAACATCATCATGCAATTTCCACTGCCACGCACTGTTCAGGAGCTCCAAGCCTGCATGGACAACGCGTTTGATGCTGCCTTGGGCACTATCCGTGGATGCCTGAAGCCGCCCAGGGGCCAGGGCACAAATCGTTGCTCTCGGGGCGCCTTCCTCCGTTTGTTCCATGGGGTCAGGACTGGGACTGCAACTGAGAAAGAATTCAGACAGCCTGCAATCTGAAGTAAAACACAGTATGTATTTGAAATCAAATAAAATCAACATGAAATCCTTGCTTAAGAGCAAGAAGTCTCTTTGTCATGGACCAGGAGCCGCCTTGGTCGCTACGATCAGCTGATTGAGAGGATCAACTCCATGCGAAGAGCAGAGTTGCCCGACTGATGACTCTAATTTGGCATTTGTCATCATGTATACTTAGTATACTGTATACTTAATTCACCAAGTGGAAAGCCAACAGTAAACTTCTCTTTTGCATAGTTTGGGCTGCCTTCATCGTGTGCCAACTTTGGTGGCTGGCCAGCGGAAAAGACATCTTATGCATACTCATACTCCTCCACTCTACTGTTCACCAAGCTGAAGTGTTTGGCGTCTATAGTGGTATCTTGCGATGCACGCTGCTTACCTGTTACATCCTCAGTTCTGCGAAAACAACAGACTTGAAGGGGAAGTTATAAACCAGCTACCGATCTTGTTTTTTTTTCAACCAAATCATTACTTACTGATTGAGCACGTAGCTAGCGCTAGCTCACCTGGGACGCAATTGATCCCCACAAAGTAAAGACGTACTCGTACCGTCCACATTCAAGAAAGTTTCAGTCCAGATGTTCCTAGTATCTTTGTTGCATACAACAACATGAATCTCACCTGGATGTTTCAAGGTATTGATAGCAAGCACAGGGTCCCGTCTCCCGTTGACCTATTGCCTCCTGTCTGGTTTGCCTGGAAACGTTTCCTGTTTCGACCTCGTACTCGGCACAGCCATAGCTGAGGTATCCTAAGGCAGCTGCTAAGGCATGCAAAGAATATGCAAAGGTTAAGCTTGGACGATCCAGGTATTGGTGAGCCTTCTGTCCGACAGCTAAGGCTGGAACAAGTGCTCGAAGGAGTTCACTTCCTCATGGAATCCAGCCTCCCAGATGTGCCTGCCCTTGCACTAGGGAGGCTCTAAGGCAACAACTTGTGTTCATCTATTGATCTATATAATTGATCTATGTTCTGTTACTTCTGTTGTGTAAAGTTTGTAGTTTTTGCGCTATTGCGTCCCGCAATTCTGTTTTGGTACATGTTGAGGCTTCAAGATACTTCTTTGCTGAGCTTTGCATACATCTACAATGCCTAAGGATGTAGTGAGGTGAATATGGATGTGTTTTTGAACCATTACCTTTTGTCCTCATGAATTCTGTGTAACCGGTTTCCTGGACGTCCTTTCTTTGTGGAACTACAAGGTGACTGAGGGAGAGTTGCGATCAAGAGAGTGACAGGGGAAACTAGAAACTTTCACGCCTGGTCGATAGGACAATGCTATCTTTTGCGTACATGTTGAATTACTGTTGAAAAATATCAAGAAAGGTTCTATATTTACTCCAATCACTGTAGTTCGCTGGACTTTCTTGTCAAAGGAAGACATTGGTCTACGCGATGCCATTTTTGGCAAAGGTATTACAAAGGCGTGCGGGGGGTAGCATCACCTGATGCTCACCAAGATTGCCTGACGATCCACAATTCAGAAATGAAAGTCCACAGGTTCAATCACTGCGTTAAATAGATTTGAAAGTCAAGGGCAAGTTCTTTTTTTTGCGTCGGCAAAGCTGGGTGCCATCCAAATCTATTAAAGGTGATTCAACACCCCTGTCTGGCAGCAGTTTCCAATCGCTTCCAACCTTGGAATGGCACAGGTGATGTTGGAGGAAACCCGAGATCAGGACTTCTCTGCCTTGGTGAAACGTTGGCGTGGACACTGTGGGCGCATCGTGGGCCATCTTGCTCTTTTGGTTGCATAAGTCAGGAGTCGAGATACAATGATTGCAGTGCGCTGTGTAGAAGTGTGTGTATGGGATGATATAAGATCATTTGCCATCCATCATGTACCATTGTCTAAATTTCAAGCAATTGACTAGTGTTGAATTAGTCCTGAAATTACTGTGCTTGAAATCAATAATTGCTGCTTTGCACGGATGGTGGGCAGATGTGAATGCAGCCCTCAACTCAACTTGAATGAAATGCATTATTTGAATCATTACGATGAATATTTGGAAGGCATGAGCGATTATTATCACGAGTCAAAAGTTGTGCCCACCCCCACTCCGATACCACTCTGATCTCTTGAGGTTGGATCAAGGGCCAATATCTTCCTTGAGGCCCATCCAGGCCTGGCCACAGTGTAAAGCTTTGCAAGTAGGAAGTAGGAACAATCAAGGATGGAAGCTGGAAGCTCTTCTTTGACTCTTTGAGAATCATTGATCTGTTTGATAGACATGAACGGAAATGCATAGATATGAATAGATATGATTTGAATAGATATGAACGAAAATGACAGTTCGATAGAATGAACAGTGTTGCATACACACTTTAAATGTACACAATTTATATACTATATATAAATACTTTTGAGATGTTTTGGTATGCTTCAAGAACTAAATTCGCAATATATACATACTCTCTCTCTCTATATATATACATACTATATAGACCTACAATAAATTATGTACAATATATGTATTATATATATGTATGTACATAATATATAATATATATATATATGGGTAAATTATAACGCCTCACTGCGACCTCACTGGAATCATGGTTAGTAAGAGGAATCATCCCAAAATTGCCTTATTTCAGGTTAGTGAATTATTATAATTTACCCAGATATATACACAATACACATATATATATACAATATAAATATACATATGTATATATATATATATACACATACACATACACATACACACATACATACACACATATACATATGCATATATATATATATATTTACATATATATATATATTTACATATATATATATACATATATCTATTCGATATATATATATATATCTATTCAATATATATATATATATACACATACGTACGTACGCGTACAGACAGACAGACAGACAGACAGACAGACAGACAGACAGACAGACAGACAGACAGCCATGCATGCATGCATGCATGCATGCATGCATGCATGCATGCACACACACACACATACATACATACATACATACATACATACATACATACATACATACAATATATATATATGTAATATGTATATGGATACAAATATACTATATATATATGTATACGCAAACACACAGACACTTGAATCTTTCTCAGGGTTGTACTGAGAAGTGTTGAGAATCCTCTGAGGGCAGCCCTTTCGAGTGGGATTTGTGGGATTTTTGAGATTCCATGACTATCAGGGTTTCAATCCAGTCATGAAATTGTTGACCCATATGAGACCCATATGGAGGATCTGGATATCCCAAGAGATCATATACATCTACAGGCGCTTCTTACATCGGCATATGTTTTGTTCATGTGTTTCTGCAAAAGATGCGGATGCGTGTTTAGAAAATGACGCTCGCTATTGTTTTCTATGTAGTGATGTGTTTTTGTCTTGGGCAGTTGTGTTGAACTGTTGCTGCTGACAACAAGGCCGACGGATCTTCATTCCGTTGCCTGGCACCGTCCCTAGTCATGATGGTGGCACTGGTGGTGGACTGCAAGCACGACAAAGAAAGGAGTTAGCTGGATGGGTTTCGGCACAGACATTTAGTGCAACACTTTCGCTTCAGATTCGACATAGTGTTACGACTTGTTTGAATGGGGTTTTCGCGTGGTATGTTGTGCAGGGCAGACTATTGTCGACTCGTCCCTGTTGCACTCGTCGATAGAGGTGGTGGAGGAGGTTGGAATATCTCCAGGCAACGGGTTTATTGCAAGGTATGCGCACGCGGAACCACACCATTCTGGAAATGAGGCAACTTTTGCCTTCAGTGGACTTTTTGATGCTGCCTCCTTTGGGCCGCCGGATTTGTTTTCGTTCTTGTGATCTCAGAGGCAGGATCTTTGCTCGTACGCATTCATCATCATGGGATTCATTCGAGTCATTGGCCATGTGATGCCATGTGCTCTTTTTTGAAACGTTTACAGAGACTTAGTGGTATGGCGAGAAGAATTGGGGGGCATGCGGAGTCAGCATGTTTCGAAGGTTTGGACAGGCAGGAATCTTCAAAGGTTCGAAGGCAAGGCTCCGGAAGGTTCAGGTTTCAGGCATTGCGCGCATGTACTGGACATAGGAAAATATCAAAATATTAACATCACTTTAACCGTCTCAAGTAGGAATTTCTATGCCTTCTTAGTCTTCGAATAGAAAGGCATAGAAAGGCACTAGAGAAAGACATAGAAAGACTATGTACATAATCCCTTGATTCCTTTCTTATGCGCACCGGACCTCGCTACCTTTTTGCTGTTTGGGTCTCACATTGACGCTTAGCTTAGCCGCTTAGCCATCTCAGACGATTTTATTGATAGCACTTGCTAGCACTCGTTTTCAGCAGGACCGCACGTCGCCGCACGTCTTAACCTGCAGGACTTCAGCCCAACACGACAGCAGCTCTTCGAAGGTCTTTCTGAAGCTTGCCGTGAAGCGATGCAAAGAATTCAGCAATAGCTCAACAATACAACCTGATGTAGTCATCAAGTCTTGGGGAGAAAGATGGAGAAACATGGAAACCAATGGAGAAAAAGGGCAGTCAGGAAGTTGATCCAAGTAGATCTCAAAAACTTGTAAGCAATCAGAGACACCAAGTTGACACTACAATGGGCCAAGTCGATCAAGTCTAAGCTGCAAGAGGCAGATGTGTCTAGTTTAACAGCGAAGCCACCAAAGTTCATCAAGTACTGCAGCATGACATTGCTTTGCGTATCCTTCATTTCTTAGCTCACCTATACCAAGTTTGAGATACACCAAGATGGCAAGATGTTGAGAACGACGTGGACACTTGCAGCATCTTGCAGCTTTGCTTTGCCCCATCCTGGACTCGAGGATTATGGAGGTGAATCTCCATGCTCCACCATGAGAGGGCGCAAGTTCTCAACATCCAGGCTGGACACTTGTCAATATTTGTCAATGCTTCATTGCTGTAGCCCCAAGAGATCTGAGTGCGGACACGCCACGTGGATGGGAGTGACGAGCTGAAAGCCACCAGAAAACGGGTTCAGTAGATTAAGATCCCCAAACAGACTATGCTGTTCAATCTCGGTATGTCCATCAAGCTACAAGGGTTTGTTGCATCCCCATGTGACGGAGAAAAGAGCACGGAAGAGCATTGTTCAAAGATTCAAACATGTTTAAACATCCCATACATTCCCATACCATTTCTGTCCATTTCTAGTGCCGAGGTCGCCTCGAAAGGGCAATCCTGGCAATCCATCACCAATGCCCAGTGGACGATGCAGTGTTTGCAGATCGCAGAGCCCTTGCAGTGACATCGCTGTGGAGGGCAGGGCTTTGCAGTCTTTTGCTGCTGATGGCGGGGGCACTTGGCTGGCTGCCAGTTCAATGAAATTCAGATGGAATGGGTCCAGTTGCACCGCCTTCAGAGAAAGCAGCATGCACAGCATTGCACAGGCCTTGCATAGCTCTTGCGTAGCACATAGCGCAGCCATGCATAGTGCGTTGCACTTGCTCCAGGCAGCCCCATTAGCCTGGCTCGTTTCAGAGAAGGCCGCGGCATCGGTGCTTTGGAGTGGGAGCGCTGTGTTGCAGCGGCAGAAGGATTGGAGCCAACAGAGCAGTTGCGAGGCCTCAGCCTTAGATATCTTAGATTCTTAGATTAGTCCTAGATGTTTCTTTTTGCACATCACAATCATGACAATCATCACAATCATATCAGAATTTCCAGTGCATGCCAAGATGCACATGTCTAGTACCATGCATTTGTCCTTCAATACTAGCATGCGTATCAAACGCGTACATATGGGTAATTAATCTCCTGGCAATGAATGTAGCTCACAGGGCTTGACTCAATGCCAGTCCAAATCTTGCTATGCTAGCTTCAGCAGTCTGGAAGAAGTTGCAAGAAATTTATGCCTCAATGCTTTTGGGAGAAGGAGATGGCCAAAACATTAATGTCAACACCAATAGACGGTATTCCCAGCCATTTGAGACTGAACCCAAGACTTGAATCCTTCAGGGAAAACGAGTCAAGCTACCACCAATCAACTGGGTGTAGTTCGAGGTGATGGCCTTCGTCGGAACAGGTGCGGGAAGTTGTTTTCAAAAGCAAAGCCGTGCATTGAGGCAGTGCTTGCTTCAGCGAAAACATACTTTCACTGCTATGCGAAACCAAAGTGTGCTCGCCACGCAAGCTCCAAACAACAATTGTGATTTTGATATGTTTTGATAACTCTTGATACTACCATACCGTCAGTAGAGTACTGTTCTACTATGTTCTACTATGTTCTACTGTTCTAGAGTAGTCCTACTGTGTGTTCTTGTCACGGCTCCCAAAGCCATCACGGTGTGGCAGGTCACCTGGAGCACCTGATGCTCCCAGAACTGCTCGGTCACCTGATGGCCTCACAAGGTCACCCTCTGTCTCTGCCAGAGAGGCGCTTCAAAGCTGCAATGATTCGATCAAAGATGATCAAAGATGATCAAAGATGATCAATGATCAAACACCTCAACAATCTTAGCATTGCAAAACAAGCAAACCAAATCATAGCATCGGATCAGGTGATAGAATCAAATGTGCAGTTTTTGTCTCAAGCCTGCATCAGAATTGGTGGAAGTGCAACGACTCACGAATTGGTTCAGAAAGATACCTCACCTTCCAATTCGATTTATTCCACTTCACGGCCGCAAGTGTTTTGAGAGGTTCGTCTACGTGAAGCGAGAGCTGGCAAACTCCGTGAAGAAGTTCTCGAACGCTTGGCTGTGGAGGTGCTGGAGTCTTTAGAACCATTAGAGCACCGAAACTATCCATTTGCATCCATTGGCATCCATTTGCCAGTTGATTGCCATGGTACTTTGCAGTACTTACCATACTTACCGGTACCTGTTGCATGAAATGTTGCATCTTGCGGTATTTCAAGACGAGCTGCATTGAGTACCTATGCAGAAGCTGTGGAAATTAGCAAATTAGAGTTTGTCCGAACATTTGGTATTTGAACATCGACTTGCTGGGGCCATGAATTGAAATGTAGATGGCAGAATCATGAAGAACCACGACCAGGCTGACAAGTGGCATGCCTTGGACCTTTCGTATGTAGAGGAGAGTATGGTGGCAGGAAAACATCAGAGGTGTATCTAGCGGACGCCACTCAGCGCTTGGCATGTGGAATTTGTGTCAATTAGCAGTTGAATTGGATTTGGCGATCATCGAAGGAAGTTTAGAAGTCAAACTTCCGACAATATGGACAGATGAAAAGCAGAGCAGGGCAGAGGCAGAGAGAAGAGGAAGATTAGAAGAGAGAAGATCAGAAGAGAAAGAGTAAGAAGACAGAAGATACAGATGCGCGAAAAGGTAGGAAAGTCGCGAAACACTGTGTTTTTCCAATGATTTGTGGCTCAGGAGGGTCGAAAAGTAGGCTCGCTAAAGCGGCGGGTGCGGAGCCAGCTGGCCACAGGAGCGATGAAAAATTGCACGCCGTTGTGGCGCGAAGCACATTTCCAAGTCAAAATGTACAAAACACCTCAGGTCCGGACCACTTTTGGAAGTTATGATGTCGAAAAAGTGCACGCCGTTGTGGCGCGAAGCACATTTCCAAGTCAAAATGTACAAAAACTCAGGGGTTCGGACCACTTTTGGAAGTTGCGATGTCGAAAAAGTGCACGCCGTTGTGGCGCGAAGCACATTTCCAAGTCAAAATGTTAAAAACACCAGGGGTTCGGACCACTTTTGGAAGTTATGATGTCGAAAAAGTGCACGCCGTTGTGGCGCGAAGCACATTTCCAAGTCAAAAGTGTTAAAAACTGAGCGTCGGACCACTTTTGAAGTTCGATGTCGAAAAAGTGCACGCCGTTGTGGCGCGAAGCACATGTCGAAGTGAAAACGTAAAAACACTAGGGGTTTGGACCACTTTTGGAGGTTCAGATGTGCTTCCCTTCGCTTCGCTTAACTACACTACACTACATTACACTCCACTGCACTACATTACACTACACTACACTCCACAACACTACAACTACGACTACACAACTACACAACGACACAACTACACTCCACTACACTCCACTACACTAAATTACACTCCACTACACTACATTACACTACACTACACTTCACTACATTACACTACACTACACTCCACTACACTACACTACACTACAACTACAACTACACAACTACACTCCACTACACTCCACTACACTAAATTACACTACACTACATTACACTACACTACACTCCACTAC
Source organism: Cladocopium goreaui (assembly GCA_947184155.2). Lineage (NCBI taxonomy): Eukaryota > Dinophyceae > Suessiales > Symbiodiniaceae > Cladocopium > Cladocopium goreaui. The sequence goes on along the minus strand of CAMXCT020000380.1, from coordinate 589,522 downwards.
ACTACACTACATTACACTACACTACCCTCCACTACACTTCACTACAACTACAACTACACAACTACACTCCACTACACTCCACGACACTAAATTACACTACACTACACTACATTCCACTACACTCCACTACACCACACTACATTGCACTACACTACATTACACTGAATGACACTGCACCACAGATAGACAGGTAGACAGATAGATAGATAGACAGATAGGCAGCTAGACAGCTAGACAGATGAAGGAGAGAGAGAGAGAGAGAGAGATAGCGAGAGACAGAGAAATAGATAGATAGATAGATAGATAGATAGATAGATAGATAGATAGATAGATAGATAGATAGATAGATAGATAAATAGGTAATTAGATGAAAGAGAGAGAGATAGATAGATCGATAGATAGATAGATACATAGCTAGATAGATAGGTAGCTAGGTAGATAGTCAGAGAAAGAGTGAGAGAGATCAATCGTCTTTCGATCCATCAGTGGCTTCGCTCTGCCATCCCTGATTCACAACAACCAATCTCTCCTATAGGTTTCCTATTTTTGAAACTTCAGCCACCGCCTTGTGCGGTACTACTGGTACCTATATACCTATCATGCGTGTCCATGCACATCTTACATCTTTTCGTGCTCCACCAGTTCATACTTTGTGTCCCTCGTCTCTGCAATGTAACGATGCATTTTCTATCATTTTCTAATACTGCAGGAGCCGGCAACGTCCGGAGATTTGCATCCTGTGGAAGTATGCGCTCAGCATGGAGATCTGCCAACTGTGGAGGACAGAAAGCTTTCTACCATTGGAACAAAACAGGGTAGGCACCATCCGTAGCACCGCGCAACTAACGACGCCTCCTCAAAAAGGCTCTGAAAGGGAGTGCTCCTACTTGGGGCTGGCAGTGGTTCGAACCCGGGCTTGTATCATTCGAAGGAACTACCGGAGGCCATCACGGTTAGTACATCAGTATGACAGGGGTTAGTCACTGCAGTTGTCCGCTGAGCTGCCTGATGCCTGACCATCCCTGCAACCTGGATCAACCGTGATCAACCTGGAACTTTGCGCATTGCATCGTTTTAGGAGCCAGAAAGACAAAGCTCGCAGACTGGAGTGAAATTGTGTCTTGGCAGCATTGGGCAGCATGCATTGCAACATTGCAACCTTTATTCTAGGCACTCTGCAACGATTTTTGGAACGGAAGGTTAAATCACGGACAAGGGAGTGGAAATGACACTTTTTCGCTCCAAGCATTAGCCTTTCATTTTCAGATTAGCCTCTGAAGTTGCCCCAACAGTGAGGAATGCTCAAAAGAACGCATAGAAAACATGTCTGGCCGTCCAACAGCACCTGATGCTGTGATACCCAGCTTTGTTTAACGCCGTTGTGTGCCTTTCCCGAAGTGTCAGGCGGGTTCCATTTGGTGATGCAGTGCAGGGCCCAGACAAACATGTTATGCTTGGAGGTTTTGTGATTTTGTGAGTGCAGTATCACAAAAAAATGTTTCTGCACTCTGCGCTTTTCTGCGCTGTTTGAGCAAAACAAGTTGAAGAGTCAGCGAGTTGAGTCGCAGGGGGAAGCCTTGGAAATCTTGGAAATCTCCAATCTTGCCTGTTTGCTCCCGAGGCTGGTGCAGGCATGGCAGCTGCACGAGCGCGGCCAAAGTCTGATCGGCAGGCGCTGGCAACTTTCAATGTTTTTTAAGTTTTAACAAAGATACACAGTAGGTGATAAAGTCATTAAAGATTCGATCGTTTTCATGATGCTCATATTTTGCTCTTCGCCGAGAGGGTTTGGCTAGCATTTGATCATGAAGCATAAGATTTCTTTTCAACACCCTGGATGGGAAATCACATCCAGCAAGGGCAAGGGCTCTGTGAAATTGAGAAAGTGCGATTTGATAGTGTGGGACTCCAGGCGTGTGATTTTCGTTTGAGAGTGCAAGTAGTATGTACATTATTTATCAGTATATAGTACAGTATATTCTTCTCTTTTTTACAAGGTTATGCTGAGGTCAGACTATCCATCTACGGTCTGGGTCCCCCTTGCGTTCAGGGCATGACGAAGAGTTCAAGCTCCATCACAGTGCAAAGCCCAGCAACATGTTCAGACGGATTTGATGTGGCTCCGCAGTAGCGCAGTCCCCCCATAGAGTCTTGTGCAAAGACCGCAGCATTTTTTGATACTTTGGTCCTATGCTTTTGGATGCTTTTGGTTTTATATACCGACATATTCTTTTCATCATGCAGCCACATCGAGGGAGGTGCGTCTTGGAACCAATGACGGAATTTGAAGGATCATTATTCATAGATATTCACTGGTGGGAAGCATTAGATACTCTCTGAGCTGAATTTGTACAAGTTCGCAATGCAGCTGGCCAAATCCTTGCAGAAGCCCACAGTGTGTGTGTGTGAAACATCTGAACAGATGTAAAACCTCTATCTCTTTGTATTGTCAATAGATGCAGGGGGTGGTAGCAGGGTTCCAGAGTCTACCACCAACAAAGACGCTCTGGTTTACTTGGTGATACATGGCCTGATCAGCCATGCGTACCTGCACTATTTTTCACTGCAGTGGCACGGGGCTAAGCCCAGAACCCCTCCACGACACAATTTATTACAGACAGGAACGTTGCCGGCATTACATACATGTTCCGTGCAAGGCTTCAGGTACATGGCTTTTCCCTGCAGGTGTGGTCACTTTGGTTTTTGGGTGAGGTTGAGCATATTGTGCACCCAATTCGTATGAACTTGAACAGCCGATAACAGCCGTTTAATGCCCACTTGTGGGTGTGACCGACTACCGTCCCTTCGAGGGAGTAACGCGCGACCTCATTTCTAGGAACTGAATCCCATCAGAGATTGAAATTTCTATTTTTCTTCGTGCTTCACCTCAGATTCATCATGTGGCCGTGGAACACGCCAACATCATGGCCTACACCTCCACCTTCGGGCTGTCCGGCACCGCCTTCTTCGACATCGTCACCTTGGACCACACAACATTCTCCCCCACATCATGGTTCACCACTTTTTGGCCAACCACCATCAATGACAATGCCACCGGATACCACTACACCATTTTCCCAAAGCCCACCGGAGCACGTCTTTGGACACCCCACAGATCTTCACCTACACTGGACCAATCGACAGCCTATGCCAACGTTCCCACCCGAGCCGAATGCACCGCCGACTACCTCTACTGCTCCACATGCTCCTGAACTTTGGACCCACTTTGCGATCAGTAACCCGCCGCCCACGGCACCTCCATCTACGTGCCCACTCCCACATCAAGGACTCCATGCTGGACCTCCTCAGCCAGTTCGACCAGGTGTATATGCAGGCCTTCCTCACGCTCCACCCCCACCTATAACATCACCTCTGCCCGGGCCCAAACACTGGTGGGCTTTGGCTGTGGGCACAATGGGGTCTTGACATCCATGAGGATCGGTTGGAGATTTGGCTAACCCAAGAGCCACCATGCGTTTTTCAACGAGAATCACTTCACAATTTGAACTAAGCACAGGAACGGATGAAGGTGACTTCTCATTTATCTTTCTACGCACTTGGCGCAATCTGAGACTGCGGTGAACCTCTTGTCCATTCCATTTTTTTGCTTATATTGTGGGATTCTTCCTGGCTTTTATTGATTTTTTTCTATTCTTCAAGCTGGCGACGAAGGAATTTCCTTTCACTCCGCACCAAACCCTCCTGTCACGTGCAACTGAAGTGTTTTTGCACGACAGACGCATTCCACATCAAAATTCGATAAGTTAAGACAAGTCTGAGCAAGTGTGTGACTCATGTCGGATTCGACAGGATGACATGAGCTTGGGGGAATACCTCTCTAGGTACGTAAGAAATGGGAACCGTCGATCTGACTCTGAATTTACAGAATTCAACCTGGTAATTCGTCCAAGCAAAGTCTAACAGTTGGCATTTTCAGGTCTCACCTTGTCGTCTGTCGACTTGTTGAACAACTGGCCGCTGTACCGGGCTTCACTTCCTTTTCTTTGTGAGACTGTCAACTTGGATTTGTCGAAATTGGGAAACCTCTCTTTTTTTCAGCGTTGCTTGAGATAGAACAGTGCTTGATATTTCATAACATGACAACCTTCCCAGGCACAAGGGCATGCTTTCAGGTGTGGTGAATACTTCTTTTTTGGTCGTTGGTGAGGCCCAGTTGTGCATTAATTCAGGGGTTGAATACGTAAGCTGTCCAAAGGGTTTGAACTGACTACCGAGGGCCTTGAGCGGTATCACGGCTACTGCATGAGTATGTGGATGCATGATTTTCACAAACTAGTTCCCCATTGGTCCCCTATCTCATGCGTGCTCCCTCTCTAGGTCAGGTCAGGTTTGGGTCCTTCGCGTGCCGTGGTAGGTTTAGCTCTCGCCTTGTAGGTTGCGTCAGGCGCTTCCGTCCGCCCCCCTCCTCTTGTCGGTGTTTGGCCCGTCGTCCGTCCGCTTTTTTCTCTTCCCTTGCCCTTTCTGGGTTTGCCCGCTCTGGGCTAGGTGTGTTGGTATTGGTGTTTTCCCTTTTTTCCTTTGTTCTTTTGCGTTCCCCGTCTTGTGTCCCGGTTAAGTACTTTGTCATCTCACTCTCATCATCATCTCATCTCCATTTCCTTTTCATCTTCACCTTCATCTCATTTGTCGGAGCCTTCAAAGCCCCGCTGCTGCGGGGTGTGTATGTGTTTGTGTGTGTGAAGCATCCCAATAGATGTAAAGCTTGTACTTTGTTTGTTGCAGGGGGCCCATGGGCACTTGGATGGCATGGGCCAACGAAGACCCATCCAAGTTGCTGTGCAAACGTACTTGCAATTTTTGAATCGTGATGGGATGTGGCTAACCCAAGAGCCACCATGCCGTTTTTCAACGAGAATCACTTCACAATTTGAATTAAGCACAGGAACGGATGAAGGTGACTTCTCATTTATCTTTCTGCGCACTTGGCGCAATTTGAGACTGCGGTGAACCTCTTGTCCATTCCATTTTTTTGCTTATATTGTGGGATTCTTCCTGGCTTTTATTGATTTTTTTCTATTCTTCAAGGTGGCGACGAAGGAATTTTCCTTTCACTCCACACCAAACCCTCCTGTCACGTGCAACTGAAGTGTTTTTGCACGACAGACGCATTCCACATCAAAATTCGATACGACAAGTCTGAGCAATTGTGTTGCACAAGGTGAATTTAATGAAGAAGTGCCTGCAGGTCAGACAGTAGACTTGACTACTTTGCTTGACAACCGTTTGATGACTCATTTCTCAAGACGTTCCTCTTGGGGAGTTTAGAAATGGTAAGGTTGGTCAATGGCAACCTCTTACCTATGGTGCAGCAGCATCAGACCGAGATCGAAGTGGTGGTCTCAGCATCACTGCAGAGGCTACGAATCACAAGGTGGAAAGGATTGCCACGAAGGCGGCAAGGTCGTATGACTACTGGTAGCAGGTGTATCATGGTGTATCATGGTGTATCATGGTGTATCGTCATGTGTGCAACCGCTTGTATTTGCACGCGATACAAGAGTCTTCTGGTGGAACTATTTTCTGCTTTCACTGTAACCTCAGACGGATGTTCGAAACCAGATCGGGACGCATCCAAATACAACGTAATGACATAAAACGATGTAAAACGAGGCAGTAAAGTGAGATAGGGAATGTCCAACCGTTCCAGTAACTTCAACATAGGCTTCATGTGAGAACCAAGGAGGTCTTCAATCGCCTGTTCAGCTGCAGCCGCTTGCGCTCAAACAATCGATCCTTTATTGCGTTGCTATGGGGCTGTGGGCAAAGGCAGTGGCCCAGGCTAAAAAGCGCCTTGAAAGCAGGAGATTCAGATGGTGGTACAGTGGATTTGAGAGGCACAGAAATAGAGTGCTCAGACAACATCTTCTTAAAGATCTTTGTTGAAGTTAACTCCAAACAACAGCTGGTCTAGTAGGTCTTCCGAGCGACCTGGCGCTTGCTCTTTCTCCAAGGCAAGAGAAAGATCCCCATGAAGCTTCGAAGCTCGCCAAGCGCATCTATGGAAAGGCACGAAGAAAGGCGAAGGCTGGCGATCTACTCGAAATTCTTTCGAATTCTGACTGGTTGGGGGGGGGGAATTTTAATCGTCAGAGCAGAGACTTTTACATAATCAATTTCAGGGCTTTGAACACCTTTGTACCTGGTGGCCCAGGGTCACTGGGTGGGATGGGATCCGGCAAGTGCACCTGACTCACCTACTAGATATTGCATGATATTGCCCCAATGCCCTGTGTGTCTGCTTCGTGAGCTTAACATGATTGTATTGTGTGAGCATGTTGCTTATGTTGTGCAGCTGCAGATCTGCTGCTGTGGCAACTTGGATGGGTGTTAACCCATGTTTGCTATTATGCAGTCAGTGCTAATTTGGGGGCATATTGATTCATAGTGGGTTGTGCATATGAGCTACCACGTAAAAGATGCATTCAAAAAGTTATACAAAAAAGGAATATAAATAGATGAAAAGTGGTCTGAAGCCTGGGAAAACGAAGCCGGCCCCCAAAAACGAAGCTTATATGGATATGCCGCTTTTTATCCTGATAATTTACAAGCCGGCTTATATTGGGAGCTGGACTGCGTATCCAAGTTGAGCTTGAAAAGAGACTTGCTTTTTTTTCCCGGATCTCCCATTGCTTACCGTCTTACCGCTGGTTTCATTCTCTTGACTATCTTGCCTCTTTTGTGAAGGCTTCTGAGTCTTAGACGAAATTTCAGGCCTCAAAGACAACAATGAAAGCAGCAGCCATGAAGACGATGAAGGCCTTTGGCCTGGCGGGGGGAGGCTGCGATGTACAGCCTACATACTCCCAGGATGCCGCACGTATTTCCATAGTGTCTCCATAGTGTTTCCATAGTATTGCCCAGTAGTGTTTCCATAGCATTCCCATACTATACCATGGACTTGTGGCTGGAGGCAGTAGTGGGAGAACAGAAACAAGAATCGTTCGATGCGGATCTGGAAAGCACATGGAAGTAAGCACCAGTATTTATTTCATTTTATTTATCTCTTCACATTCGGAAGCACAAGTCATACAGTACAAGTCCTATTGCAGCGTTGCAAGGTACAATCTTGATAGATCTTGACGACGCATGGTGTCCATGCACTAGTCTAGTTTTCCCATGAACAAACACCCCCCAGGAACCCGTAGTCAGTATTGAAATGTGTGTGTATATATATATAATATTTTACATACACACACACACGCTTGCACATACATGCACAAACTAGAAATTCAGGCAACAAACATAGCGATGTCATAACATCGATAAGAGTGTTAGATGTCCTCCAGTACAAAGCTTTTTTGGGCGTTGTGATCACAGCAGTGCTCGGGCATTTGGCTTCCTTGTTTGAACTGTGCAGATGGGAGACCTGTTGTTTCCTTTCACAGCCTTTCCCAGCATTGTGCTAGTCAAAGGAAGGAAACATTTGGAGCCCAAAACTGCAGTCTACCTATCTTGAGTTGAAGACGGCACACTGCACACGGACGAAAGGGACTCAATTGGGACTGACATTGAATTTGCTTAACTAGTGTTGCTTTTGGTGGATTTGAGCGCCAGAAAACAAACATTTCTGCAACCTTTCCTCTCCGACATATGGAATCGAAGGCATCAATGAAGGCAATGAAAGCGATGAAGGCGATGAAGGCGATGAAGGCAATGAAAGGAGCCAAGTAATCGACGCGCTGCACTGGTTTGGTGTTTTGATTTTGCCACATGTGCAAGCCTACATTGCTTGCCTGCTCCACGACTGACGCTCCACGACGGCGGAGCTACAGCATAGAAAAAGAGTGGATGGCCCCTCTTGTGACTTGCATACAGATGCTTGATGTGGTTGTGCGAGAGAATGCCTTGTCATGCGCCAAGGGAACTTCCGTTGACGGATCACGTTCAGATTCCAGAGTTTGCACGTACCAAGTATGTACGCATGTCTGCAAGATTCAGGTTTGGAACGAGAAAGGCCAAAAGCCTAGTTCGTCGAGGGTACTGGGAAAGGGCTGTAAATCAAGTCAGTTTTCCTCACACTTTGAGCGGGTTAGTTGGGGGTTGGCAGCCGTGAGCAGTGGGAGGCTGCTCAATTGCACAAGCTGAACCGTATTGATTGTAGTCGACAAGAAACAACCATTCCCGATAGTCCATCGTCGTCGTCGTCCTCCTCCCTGTCACCGTCACCGTCATCGTCACCGTCATCATCTTTTTTTTGCCACATTTCCCCAGTTCACTGCCCTTTGGTATTCCCTGCCAAGGCAACGTTGGGTTGACCAGACATCAGCACCTTTGGGGCTTGAAGCTCGGCCACTGACAACTTCTATGCACTAGAAACAATTTTGGCTTTGTGTTTCTTTTTTCCCTGTTGCTCTTAGGCCAATGCCAACCTGGGTGGGAAACTGAGAGCTTTGCAGAGATGCGGCACTACTGTACAAAAAGTCAGCCTTTTTGGACTTTTTTATATGCTCAGCAAAAGTCTCGATGTTTCACTTTATTTTTGTGCCTCCTTTCAGTCGCTGAGCCATGGCCCAGGAGTACGAAGAACACGCCACTGAGTCCAAGCGACCTTTGGGTGGAACCTACACCACGGTGAAGTTGAGGTCAGGAAACAAAGTTTGTGGAGAAGGAATGAATATAATGAACAACTCTGAAATTCAAGCCTTTGGATTAGTTTCCGGCTGTTTCGTTGATGCTAAGCATATATGCTAGGCCTGGCTCTGCAAGCTCTTCAAAGGCTACACAGATACAGGAAACACCGGGCAAAGCTGGGCGAAGGATGCCGAACGTGTCTTGAAACATTCCAGGTTTGGCTAAGCTTGCTTATTCATGGCATGTGCATGATTTTTTTCTTTGAGTGTAGACTGTGGTGGAGACACAGGCCGAGCCAGACTTTGGATGTTTCCATGAAACTTTGTAAGACCGCAGCCATTTTGTGAGAGTTGTTTAAGGGTGACAAGAGGCAACAGTCATGGTGACCATTTTGGCATGGGAATCTTGAGAAGATTTGCAGGCCACAATGAACTAGGTTCATGTTTGGTCGGAGCTGTGAACGCACTCATCAGAAATCATTGGACAATTGCTGCCCAGCTAAATTCACCCTTTGGGCACCGCGGAATCCGAAACATTCAACGCTAGATTGCCACAACCCAAGCCTCAAACACCAAACCCCAAATCGAAAGTCCTGAAAATCCATCAGACCATCCACCTGTCGCAGTGAAATGACACCCAGGACGGAGCCCAGCAGCCGCTGCGGAGGCAGGGTTCCTAGCAGAGGAAACATAGGAAACGCACATTGTAGAGTCAGACACGGCAATTCAGTCAAGCCATGGTGTGACGTGATCTCACATGACAGCGAGCCAGCAAGCCAGTCAGTCAGTGAGCCAGTCCGTTCATCAGTGAGTTGATCATCAGCTTGGAGAAATGTCCTGATACAGTAGTCAGTGTCCCCTGTAACGTGCTTGCTTCTCCTGACAGCTAGAGACACATCCATCCAACCCATGATTCAACCGACTCCACCCAAGTCACTATAAGTGGTCCATAAGTCACTCAACTAAATTCATCTATATAAATTCTATAAGTCCACCAAACTCATTCCACCTCGGTCACCTCGCCCCGCCTTACTCCATGTTCCCTTTCGCATCTCGCCTGGCATTACCGGCTCCCATCTTTCTCTGCTTAGCTTTCGTTCACCAACCCTTGAGACTCAAGTGTGGAGAATGTTCTGATAGTCAGATCATCAACAGTGCAGTGGGTGTTGACAAGAGTTTCGGTAGGGATTTGCTTACTGATATGGATGGAAAAACAGCGTATGCAAGGCTAAGGTGTTGTAGAATACAAACGGATTTAAGTTTCAAGCAAGTACAAGCAGTCATGACGCTTGCTGCTTCACTGATGACCCTTTCCACGTGACTAATTATACGTATATATTCATGTGAATAAGATATGCATCATTTTCTCTGTGTATGGTGTGCTCGTATGTAGGTTTGTTTATATAACTATATCTGTAGGTACGTATGTACGTACAAGGAATGTAGGTAGCTAGGTAGCTAGCTAAGTAAGTAGACAGATAGTACGCAGGTAGGTGCAGGTCTGTAGGTCTGTAGGCGCGCAGGAGGTCGGTAGCGCAGGAGGTCTGTAGGTGTGCAGAGATGAGAAGTCTGCAGGTGTGTAGGTCGGTAGGTGCGCAGAAGTGTAGGTATGTAAGTAAGTTTGTAGTGGTATGTATTGGTATGTATTGGTATGTATTGGTATGTAAAGGTATGTAAGGGTCTGTAATGGCATGAAATGTTTGTAATGTAACCTGGCGCAACTGTAACGCAATCTAACGGTATGTGTCTCTGTCATGAAATAAAATGTAATGTAGTGTGATGTAGTGTAATGTAGTGAAATGTACTGTCATGTAGCGTTGTGTAGTGTAAAGCGGTGTACTGGAATGGAATCTTATGTAATTCAATGTACTGTAATGCAATGTGCTGTACTGTAATGTAATGTAACGTAATGAAATGAAACGTATGCAACGGATGGAATGCATGCAAAGCATGGTGTGTTATGTAATGGATGCAATGACTGCAATGTCTGCAAACTATGTTTGTTATGTATGCAATGGATGTCACGTGATGTATGCAATGTATGTAATGTATGTATTGCATGCAATGTATGTACGTCAAGTTTTGTTAAGTTATTTTACATTTTTCTATGTTATGCTATGTATTGTTTTGTAATGTAACGCAACGAATAACCGAATGTAATGCAATGCAATGTATGGTATGTATGGTATGTACGGTATGTAATGGTATGTATGGTATGTATAGTATGTACGGTATGTAATGGTATGTAATGGTATGTAATGGCATGTAATGGTAAGTAATGGTATGTAGTGGCATGTAATGTATTGCAGTATAATGTAAATATTGTCATGTCATGTCATGTAATGTAATCATGTATTTGCACTGTTTGTATGTATGTAATCTAATGCAATGCAATCTAATGTAATGCAAGGTAACGTGAGGGTGATGTGTTGTGATGTCTTGTGATGTGTTGTCATGACGACAAGTAGAAAAGCAGAGAAGCAGGAGCAGAAGAAATTCAAGAATCCAAAGAAAATACCTGAACCTGCTCAAAAGAAACCTAAAATCAATAGCCCTCCATAAGAAAGGGTTGCGACAAAAGCACGGGCCCAAAATCAAGCCCCAAATCGCAAATTTATTTTTGAAAGGCATTCTGAGAGAAATTGCCGGAAAAATCACAAAACACCAGCCCGAAGAACCTACAAATGCCTGAAAGCAATCATTATATTATAGTTGATCTCTACTGCACAGACTGTAATAGGCAGATTTGGAAATCTGCTTATTACAGCTGCTTGAAAGTTGAGACTTCTTTGGGCAACAAACTCAAGAAATAGCAGGCTTAGCCCAGAAATTGAACCAGACTAGAACATACCAGAATAATTTGTTTAAGCAGTTTCAATCAATCACAGCACAATATAGAAGGGCTGCCGTTTCTAGGAGTCCAAGGCACTGTCAAAAGCGTTCGTTTGTAAAGCAGTCTTAAGAGAGTTTTGGAATGAGAAAGGGTTGCGACAAAAGCACGGGCCCAAAATCCAGCCCCAAATGTATGTTTAAACGGCATTCCGAGAGAAATTGCCGGAAAAAAAACACAAAAAACCAGCCCGAGGAAGGGCTGCCGTTTCTAGGAGTCCAAGACAGTGTCGAAAAGCGTTCGTTTGTAAAGCAATCGGGCTCAAAATCAAGTCGCAAATGTATGTTTAAAAGGCATTCTGAGAGAAATTGCCAGAAAAAACAAAAAAACAGCCCGAGGACACCTACAAATGCTTGAAAGCATGCATTATTATAGTTGATCTGCACTACACCTTAAACTACGCTGACTGTAGCAAGCAGATTTGGAAATCTGCTTATTACAGTTGCTTTAAAGTTGGGACTTCCTGGGGCAACAAATTCAAGAAATAGCCGGAAAGCCCAGAAACTGAATCAGACTAGAATATACCAGAATAATTAGTTTAAGTAGTGTCAATCACTCGTCACAGCACAGTATAGAAGGGCTGCCCTTTCTTGGAGCCCAAGACAGTGTCAAAAGCGTTGAATTGTAAAGAAGCTTTGAGGGATAATTGCAACAAGAAAGGGTCGCCTGAAAACCAAGAGCCACAAGAAAGGGTCGCTGCAAAACCAAGAGCCACACGTTGTTTCCTTACTCTGGGGTGGCAAATTTCTAGGCCCCTTTGCATGATACCCATTAGAAAAATATTGTACACTTACACTGAATGGAGTAGGTCTACTCAGGCTGTAAGAAGCAACTCAGTTTCATTGTATACGGGGAACCTGATCAATTTGCTCGTGTCGGGGAAATTGCATTTTGGTTTATTGCTGTAGGTTTGTACGCGTATACAGAATCGGAAGTTCGGTCACTGACTGAAAAACAACTAAACTCTAGCAGCCTCCTTAGTAACAGGCATGATTGATGCATTCTATGGGTTTATAGCGTCCTTAGAGTTTCCTTGATTGGTTTGTTTTTCCCTTGCATTTTCTTTTCCTTTGTTTCTCCCTTGGAAACCAAAGGAAAACAAAGCAAACCAAAACCATAGAATCCACCTAGTCCCAAACGAAAGGAAACCGAAGGAAACCAAAGGAAATCAAAGGACATCAAATGATACCAAAGGAAAAATGATATAATCTAAGAAAAACTGATTTTAGCTATTTCCTTTGTGTTTGTTTTTCATTGGTTTCCTCCCACAATTAAAAACCATAATATTTTGGTGCAACTCATGCGTTGCAAAGGTTGACACTGCTAGCTTTTGGTCCATACCTTGGTGGAAATGTGAAACACCTGTTACAGGAAACACACTTGTACGAATAGGGTAAGAAAAGAAAACAGAAGAAAACACACGACAACAAGATGTTTTCAAAGGAAAAGGCAGGATGATCAGAGGAGAACATCGGATCATCTAAGGTAGCCCTGCCGTGAAGAATGCATGTTCCAGTGATGTTACTAAAGAGTTCCTATGATAAACTATACCGAAACAATTGAAGACGTGACCCAGTGTCTGGGGGCAACAGTAATAAGCAGATTTTCATTTTACACATTTTTAGGGGTAACAAGCAGATAGATTACCGGCAAGCGAAGCAGTTGAGCAATCTGCTTGTCTGCTGGCAAGGCAGGAAATCTGCTTATTACCCGCCCGTGACTATAAGCTTTTCTGTGTAAAAGCTTCTGTGTGTAAAAGTTTCTGTGTGCAAAACGATTCTCCGGGTAAAAGCTTGCTGTGCAAAAGTGGCGCCGGGATCCGTTTTTGGAGCAGGTTTTCAGCCAGAGGAGAGCTGAGATGATTTGAGAGTGCGCTGAGAAGAGCTGAGATGAGGTGTGACGAGCTGACAAGAGCTGAGATCAGCTGAGGAGGTGTGAGAAGAGCTTAGAAGATGTGAGAAGAGGGAAGAGGAGATGGGAAGGCGTAAGATGAGCTGACATGAGCTGCGGAGAGCTGAGAAGAGTTGAGAAGAGCTGTGAAAATCGGAGAAAAATTAAGAGAAGCTGAGATGAGAAGAGATGAGAAAAGCTGAGGTGACATGAGAAGAGATGAGAACAGCTGTGATCAGCTGAGAAGAGCTGAGAAAGGGAGAGAAGACATCAGATGGGATGAGGAGATGAGGTGAAAAACCTCAGAAGACATGAGATGAGTTGAGATGAGATGTGGTGACACAGACTGCGGTGACAGAGGGATGCGACGAGCAGTTTCCAAGAGAAGTTGCGATGTGATGAGATCAGATGAAATGAGAAAAGATTCAACATTCAAAAGGCATGGCATCAGATTGACAAGTCAGGCGCTTGTTGCGGCGAAGCACAGGAGGCTTGCCTGTCACCTATATGCACAGCCTTTGCTCCGCTCTATAGGCTATCAGCGTTTCAAATTTGAAATTTCCGCCCCCGGCTTGCCCGGGTACTACTTTGTATTGTAATTGGATTGTATTGCATTGTACTGTACTGTATTGTATTGTATTGTGCTGTATTGTGTTGTGTTGTGTTGTGTTGTATTGTGTTGTACTCTGACGTATCGTATTGTAATTGTAATGCAATGTTAATGTCAATGTATTGTATCGTAATTGTAAATATCGTAATTAATTGTATCGTAATTGTTTTGTATTGTATTGTGTTGTATTGTATTGTATTGTCTTGTCTTGTACTGCGTTGTATTGTAGTGTATTGTTTTGTATTGTGTTGTGTTGTATTGTAATGGTCAGTACTGTACTGTGCTGACTTGTTTTGTCTATTTTGTTTTTTGTATTGTATAATGTATTGTATACTGTATTGTATATTGTACTGTATTTTGTATAGTATATCATATCGTATATTGTGTTTTGTATATTGTATGTTGTATCTTGTATGTTGTATATTATATGTTGTATATTATATGTTGTATATTGAATGTATATTGAATGTATATTGCATTGTATTGTAGTGTGATATATACATATATATATATCACTGTATGTAATTTTAACGTAATGCCA